>JABTTQ020000623.1:0-259553 GCA_016081115.2 Rehmannia glutinosa | reverse complement strand
TAAGAAGTTCCTCCTCCTCAATGAATTCTGGGCGAGCAAACTGATGCTAGAGTAATCCAACTTCCACGCCCTCCATTCCCTTAATCGTCGTTGAATGTCTGGGTAGACTGGAGAGTACATAATCAAATCATCATCATCTTTATCTCTAGTCTCCCGAATGGTGGTAAGAGGGGCTTGCTCCTCCTCAGACTCAACTACATCTGTCTGAGGGGGTGAGACAACTTGTTCTTCCTCGGGCTTGGTTGTCTTAGTTGTTTCATTCTCCGTAGTTGTCTCTCGCAGAGCTGAGTCTTTGATACTCTGTTGATCAGCATCAACAGTCTTCTCAGGAGCATCTAGTATCTCTAGAGATTACTCCTCTAGAGCATCAGCAGTCTCCTCCTGCTTCTCCGACTGAGTACTGGACTTGGCTGTCTTATCCAACTCAACTTTCCTGAACATCCGTCTTCTTTTAGTGGCAACCAATTGGATCTCCGGTTCCACTTCTTCAGGCTCTTCCTCGGGGAAGGCATGTGTTTCAGTAGAAGTTTTCTTAGAAGCAGCTGCCTTTCTAGACTTGGCAGTCCACTTCTATTAATGATAGGGGAAAGAATTCAGGGTTCCTCTCTATCTCGACTACGGGGGCAGGTGTCTCGACTGCGTGGGTTGGGGCTTTGGTTTTGGCTGCGGGGGCAGGTGCTTTCTTTGACTTGGCTGTTTGGCTAGGGGCAGGCTTAGATGTAGCAGCTCTCTTCTTAGATTTGCTTTGGAGAGAGAGCTGGGGAGGTTTTAGTTCTGTATTCAGTTGGGTCAGTTGATTCCCCCACACTAGTATCTGCATTTCTTGCATGAGCCTTCTTCCGGGCTCCGGAGAGGTTCGCCTTGAACATCATTTTGTTTGCATGGAAGGGCTTGCCATGGCGCAGTGCAATACCCTTCACCTCCATCAAATTGCCAATGACTACGCCATATCCCAACGAGCAACCAAAGGTACCATCCTCCTTGAAAGACCTATTCATCACGCTCTTGCATATTCGGCTGAAGATGAGCTCATCACAATTCACTTTCATTTGTTGCATGATCGTAGCCATCACGATCAGCTTAGTCTTGGACAGCTGATTAAAGCTTCCAAACTTCATATCCACGCACTTGGACACGATGCCCATCAGTTTGTGGTAGTCATCCTTCAGAAATTCCTTCTTGGTTGTATACATAGCCTTCGCAGCATACTCTGGCTTAGCAACCTCCTTCCAAGCTGCAGCCAGGTTGACATCCTTTTCAGCGATGTCCTTCAATCCTTCAGCTGGCAAGAAGCAGTGCTCGGCAAGGTCCTTTGTAGTGATCTTAATGTCCTTGTTGTGGACATATGAACGAATTTCATCGTCGTGCACCTCTGCATTCACGTAAAACATGGCAACTTCTTCCAGGTGGGTGTGCTTGGACTGCATCGACGGAAAGTCCTTCAGACCGGATTTTCTAGCTTTTCAGCTATCTTCTTCACAAGGGAACCATCAACGCCCTGTTTCATCATTCCAGTGAATTCCACGGACGCTCCGGTGTGGATTTTCTCAGATAACAAAGCAAAATCATGATTTTCAGCCATTTTCAGAAGATTTTACCGATTAAAATTGTGAAAAACGAACTTGAATAACTAAGGTATAGAACTTAGTTGCTGAGAGAATAAGTTTTCTTTGCTGAAGATGAATAAGTTTGCGTTAGGAGAGAGAAAATGAAATTTCGTATATAAGGGACGTGAAAGGATATCTTTTGGAATTTGAAAAGTTTGATCGGGATCAATGGCTGAGATTAAGCCTTCAAAACCGCATTAAATTCCCCACATTAAATGTAGCAGCATTTCTATCCAATCATATGATTTCTTGTCGCTTTTTTATCTTGTGAAATCATAATTATGTTTGATAAATGGTTTTATCATGATTTTGATGATTTTGTTTTATACCAAAACAATGGTCTTAAAGGTTGTCCAAATACTCCTAAATGATTTAAAATGGTTTTAATATTTTCCGGAGTATTTCTTCAAGTTTTATTTTCGACAAAAATTGGACAACACATTTAATGATTATGTATCAATGGGTTTTTACATCCAAACTATGTTTTCAAATGTTGTCTAAATACTCCCGATCGGTCTAAAAAGTTTTCACTATTTTTCGGAGTATTTCTTGAAGTTTATTTTTGATATAAAATTGGATAACACTTTTGTTTTGAGGTCAACCGGTCACCGTATAGGGCAACCCGTACCTGAAAGTTGAGGAAAACAAGAAAACTTCATGTTTGCGAGAAAATGGTCAGGGCAACCGTCGCCCTATAGGGCGACCGTCTGCCGTTGACCGACGCCCTATAGAGAGACCCATCGGGAGCAAAAATTGAAACATAACGTTTTCTTTCTTCCAAACCCATGAGGGGGACCGGTTGAGGCATAGGTCGACCGGTCGAGGCGACGCGTCGACCGACGCCTGTGTAAATGTGTATTCTCATTTTCAAACATCTATTTGTCTTGTGACCAGTCGCTTAAGTTTGACAAAAAAAATGTAAATCATGTCAGTGAGACATCTTTTCCTTAATTTGTGGGATTGATTTCTAACAGCTCTTTTTCTTCAATTGTCTTGCAATTTTTTACGAAATTCATGTCCCCAAGAGGAGCCTATCATGTACAAGACATCTTCTATAGATAGAGGAAGAATTGAAGCAACACAACAAGAGAGAAAACTACAGCACAACAAGATACACTCAAGAATACACTTGTTCTTACATTGTCTTATTTCTTGTTGTAATTTGCCTAGCTATTCACTTTCACATCCTTGAGGTCTAGGCTATTCTTGATTACACTTGCACTCAATCGTATTATTCATTATCGAGTTGTAATCTTGAATTTTTGGGTTATCATTCAACACAAGATATCCTTGTGAGTGTTCTTGTGGTAAGAACACACTTGGGTGATCTAGGTGTTAGGTGTGAGAAGATTGTGGTAATCTTCTTGTTGAGGTGTTGAAGAATTTGGTATTCTTCAAGGTTGAAGATTGTGGTAATATTCACAAGGTGTCGTTGGAGATTGTGGTAATCTTCAAGTGAGATTGTGGTAATCTCAAAGGTGGTGTTGAAGAAGAGTGTGGTGCTCTTCTAGGTGTTGTTGTAAGTTGGTGTTGTATTAATTTTGGTAATTAATAAAATCTTTTTTCTTTTTGAAATCCATCCCGGATATACTGGGGTGGTAGAGGATTAGGCCCTAGGTGGGTTGAACCTCTATAAATCGACGTGCGTTGTTTACATTCCGCACCTTTATCATTGTCTTTGAGCATTCGGTTCGAAAAAGAGGGCGAAATCAAAAAGATGCAGATAATCTATTCACCCCCCCCCTCTAGATTATAGTAGCCGCTTGGACTTACAAGTGGTATTAGAGCCAAACTCTTTGGCAAGCTCGTTTCACATCGCGAGTGAAGAGGAACGATCGTCGGCTACGAACGAAGCTCATCTTTCCGGCACCTCTACCACCAAGCCACTACTATTTGATTCCAAATATTTTATATTTTGGAAAGAAAGAATGGAATGTTATCTTCAGGGTTGCGGGTTCGATATTTGGAACATCGTAATAAATGGAGAAAATATTCCGATAATAGACACACCACACACCTCCAAAGGCTTCAAAGAGCTCAATGATGAAGAGAAGAAAATCATCTCCTTAAACGGTAAAGTTCTCAATATTTTGTATTGTTCATTTACTAATTTGGAATATGAACATATTGTAGGAATTCGATCGGCACATGAAGTATGGCAAAAATTAGAAGCCATCTATGGAGTATTTGCAAATGATAGGAGCAACTCAAAAGCATCTACTTCTCAAATGGATACAACATCAAATCCAACCATATGGGATGAGCCTCTTACAACTTCCGATGATGAAGTCGAAAAATGTTTTATGGGCATCGAAGAAGAAAACGAGGTATGTCTTAAACCCTCTACTTCTTATGGTATTGTCATACAAAATGATTATAGTGATTTGCAAAATGATTATGATGAACTTCAAAATGAATTCCAAAGCTTACTCGTTAAATACAAAAATTTGAAAAAGGAATTCAATGTTTTAAAAAAAGATAAGGATAGTTTATTTACCTCCTATGAATCACTATCATGTGCTCACACCACCACACTTGACAAGGTTAGAAACCTTGAAAAAGAAAATAGTACTATTGTTGAGGATATTAATTGCATGAAAAAAGATTTATCTAAATCCGACTTGAGTACCGATGAAATTGTTGATTGTTGTGATAATTCGAAACTAGAACTTGATCATAAGCTTAATGTTGTCAATCATATGAAAAAGAATCAAGTCTCTAAGCATGTTGGTGATTATGCTCCTAGAATTATTACATGCTTCTATTACGGTAAAAAGGGTCATACGGCTAATACTTGTCGGGCTAGAAATAGCTCTAATCATTATTGGAGACCTAAAAGACTCAAAGCTAATCCTAAAGGAACCAAACACTTGAGGGTACCACAAAATAATGTCATATTAGGTACCGGACGAAATAATGATCGAAGAAAATTCATACCGCCAAGAAGGCATCAAATGACCGTTTCATTTGATCAAAGAAGGAGAAACTATTCTCAACAAAGCCAATTTCCAAGAAGAGGGTATAATCAAAAATGGGAAGAACACAATCCTTGGAAATGGCAAAGACATCATCAACAAGATGATTTTCAAAGAAGAAAAGACTTTCAACAATGGGAAAGCAACAAACCTTGGAAATGGAGCAATCAAAGAAGTCATCATCAACAAAGTGACTTCTCAAGGGGAAGATATCATCAACAATGGGAATGACACAACCCATGGAAATGGCGTAATTGGTAACCCGTATCTCCCTAGTTAATTACGCATTGTATTTTATTATTATGCATGTTTTTTTTTGTGTCTTTATTACAACATGAGTTTTCAAGTATTATTCTTTCTTAAATTAAGGTCTTCAATATATATCTGTGTTTTTAAAATTCTTTGAAAAGAAGACCTTATATGATGTTTTTAAAACTCTTGTGCATTTTTGTAGACTAAAGTGTGTTATCATCTCTTATGGATTTTTATGGCATGAGCTTACTTGCGATATCTCTTAGCCTACACTTTTATCATTATGATTTGTGCTAGATTTGTTTTAAGAATTGTGTAGGATTTACATATTTTCACAAATGGCCATTTACGTCATTATTTGTCAATAAAGGCTTAAATTATCGAGGTACGTTTACTTGTGTTATTCTTACTCTTATAGACTCGATATATGTATTGTCATGTGCCTATGTGCTTGTTTTTCATAGTATTTCATACAAGTGTCATTAAGAGGATTTTTAGATTTTTTTGAAAGGCACTATTCGATATTTGATTGCACATATTTGATTTTTTAACTCTTGTTCAAATACTTCTTTTAAAAGAGGTCTCAACTATATGCTCGGATTTTCTAATTTCAAAAGAGACCTTTTATAGCTTTCTTAAGCTTATTTTAACTTGCATGATTTATTAGACTCTTGATGATATTCTAAATGCATAGTATGTGTTTCTTGCTTCATGGTCTATATATATAGTGTCTATTTCTACTATGCTCTTATGCAAGATATTTTGTGATTGATGATTGAGGCATATTTTTACACTTGGGCTATTTTTTCTTGCTTATATAAGCGATACCGGTAATGACTTTGTTTAGTTGTGTAGATGAGAAACGAAGTACTCCAAATATTGTTACCTCAAAATATTTGGATGTAAATGTTCTATTATGAACACCTTAGATCAATTGGATTCCCTATGATGATAATAATGAAGAAGACAAAAAGGGTATTCCGGAACAAACTCGATGACCAAGGCAACATTGGTCGAACTAAGGCAAGTTTAGTAGCTCGAAGGTATTTTCAAGAAGAAGGTAATGATTTTGATGTAGTATTTGCACTCATAGCACATTTAGTAGCTATTTGCATTTTACTTGCCCATTTTTGTTTTAAGAAAATTTCAAGCTTAACCAATTGGATGTTTAATCCTATTTTCTAAATGGCATTATTCTAGTAAGAGTCTATGTAAAACAACCTCCGGGGTTTAAATTTTTTCTAGGCCAAATGATCTTTATAAAAGGCCTTGTATGGTTTCAAACAAGTACCCCATGTATGGTATGATAGACTTAGCTATTTTTGCTAAATGATTTTACAAGAGGTAAAGTTGATACTACTCTCTTTGTTTTTTTTAAAAGGGCAAGATTGTTTACTTGTGCATATTTATGAGAATATTTTTGGTGCTACTAATGAATATTTGTGCAAGATATGTTTTTCTAAGTTGATACTAGGTGAGCTTGAGATGAGCATGATGGGGGAGCTCAATTTCTTGCTTGCACTACAAATTATTCAATGCCAAGAAGATGGTTATATTTCAAAAGAACTCTTGAAGGAGTTAAGCATTGAAGAAAGAAGAACCATCACTATAAGAAAACTGGTGATAGACACCACCAAAAAGACACCGGTTTTATGACTTTACTGGTGTCTTTTCCTTTTTAACACAAAACCGGTGTCTAATTAGTGCTGTCGTTTGATAAACAACACCGGTTTCCTAGAACCGGTGTCTATTGTAAAACTATTTCCCAAATAGACACCGGTTTTGGCATCGGATTTCGAAACTGGTGTCTATTTATATAAATTATTTTAGATTAGACACCACATTTTTTGACACCGGTTATAGAACCGGTGTCTTTATTTTTTAACACCAGATCTTTAGACACCGGTTCTACAACCGGTGTCGTTAAGCCCTAATTAATTAGTCATAGTGAAAGTCTTAATTGAGTTCATCCTTTCTCCCGTACCCAATCTCCCCTGCGCGCGCCGTCTCTCACCTCTCCCCATCGCGGACGATCTTTGTATAGCCTTCACTCTCTCGTGCAGCAGAAATCCATCTCGTCACACTACATTAACCCTAACATTGAGCGCCTAAGCCACATAGAATGAAACACCATATGGAACAAATCAAACATTCGAGTAGGCCGATGAAGAACAAAATGCCTTTTCGGTTTTCACCTTCAAAACCCGTCTCTGCTTCCAAATACTCATCCTCGAGATCCCCCAATATTTTCTTTATTTCCGCTATCCTCCACACCGGAATCTCAACCGAGAATCGGCTCCAATCGAGCACCTCGTTGTGCGGCAAAGACGTAGTGGCCGTCCGATATGATCAGCGCACACATCCCGCTTGCATCGATTCGACCTCAAATCCGCTAGGGCACAAACGAGAATTTCGAATCGACATTAATTCAAGTAATTGTTCGCGTTTTACGGAAGGTAATCGTGTACTCGGATGTCGGCGTCTTTGTTACATTACATATAATTCAGATGATGTATGAGCAAAGTATATATTCCCACGACGAGGCTACGTGAGTCCCGAAACTTTTAGATTGTTAAATGTTTACGTGATTTTCCTATTATGAAATATTTCATGAGCTGATGATGTTTTTATTAATGTAGATTTGGTTACTGTTTTAGCATCTCGGGCTATCGAGGCTCATAGTCAGCTCATTGTATGAATTCGATACATGTGGTGGTTGCATTATTGGGTTTGGGCATAATAATTATGAACACTTCATACATGTGTTGATCCATATACAAAAATGATTTTTCTGTTTGCTCCTTTCCATTTGTGTGACGGATTGTCCAATAATAAACTGAAAGAATTATATTGTGTGGCACTTTGTGAATTTGTTCTTTTGTTGAAGTTTAATGGATTCACAAGAGGAGAAGGATGAAGTGATTTATTTGTCCCTCATTGAACTCCTTTTCGTTTAGAAGTTCATACCCTTATATATTTATTTTCTTTGAAAAATCTAGTTGGAGAATTCTACTACTTCTCGTGAATTTGTTTTATCCTTCTTCTTTCACATTATATTGTTAGTTTTATTCTCTTATATCAATGACAATGACCCATCTTAATTGTCAAAAAAGTTATCCTCTTATAAAGTTGGTTGTTAATAAGGAATGGTGGTGATTCTACGAAATTGTATAAATGTAAGAAAAGACATCATTATAAAGTACATTGTTTGGGCATTCATTAATGGTTTATGAATCCTTATCCCATTTTATTTTTGGTGATAAAATTGTTGCGTAGCTTGATGATTGAATCCTATTCAATCAATGATTGAATGTAATTTATGTTTGTCCTACTTGATGACTTGTCTTATTGGTTGATCTTTTCTTGAATGTGCATTTTGGTTTATCTTGCATGGCTCATGTGATCTTGCTCAAAACCACTTATAGGAGAGATACCAAGATTAATAAACTGGAATGAAGTCGCCATATATCTGTGAGTGAAACAAATTCATGTACACCAGGTTGATGAAATACAAATTGTGCACCAGGTATCTTTTTTTCACTCAGGATTCTTCCTTGTAAATGAAGGTCCATGGACTCTACCCTAAGTCTTTGGGGTGAAATACTTTTGATGATGACATCGAGAGATTTAACTAGTTTAGGATAATTTTTTTAATTAGCTTAAGGGATCAATTAACCCCTCACCTCTTAACTCACTTTTCGTATTAACCCCGCCGTCCTAGCGATCCACACCGTCGCCCGACCTCACAAGCGGCCGCCCCGTTGTTGAGTATGTTTGAACGAGAAAATTTGTCGTCATTATAGATTTAACTTTTATGCAATTGTTATCTCTAAATTATTAGCCGAGATATTGTAAGCTTGTGGGACTCTCTTATCTTGCTGTTTGATTTATTAACGATTGATAGAATGGAGTCATTGTAATTGTTTTCCAGGATAAGCTTGCCAAAGATTATAACAAAGAAAGCGTAGGTAAGACATTAAAGGATGCGTTTAATGATGTGTCCTGTGGGATTGGTGAGTTCATATGGTACTTGAAGTTGAAACATTAGGTGTCCCCTTGGAACTTAGTACTTTGATGGATTTAATTGAAATGTATTTGAAAAATAGTTTAACCATCGAACATGACAAGATTGGTTGACCTAATATTTTAATTGAAGACTCTACCTACCTATTTCTGCATTGCTTTAGATGTTTGTGAAATCTTAGGAGACTTTTGTAAGCAGATAGTGAAGTAGAACTGGTTGGAAATCTGCTACCTTTTTATGTTAAGGATTTGGTAAAGATTTAGCTTAAGTATAGTATGAATGCCAAAAGAGGAATAACTGTTATTTGTGAAAATTTCCATTGTGTAGCTTCCAAACTAGCATTGAATCTCATTCAAGGAAGAATCGGATGATACTAGACCGAGTCTCTGTAGTCATACATTAGTTTCTTTGGCATGTATATAACATCAATATGTAAATGAGCTTTAAAAAAGTTGATAGGTCTTAATTGTTGGTTTGTTTAGTGGAGGCTCATTTTTTCAACGGTGAGTTTATCTTAATCTCTTCCCATTTGAGAAGAAGGCTCGATGTGAGTAGCAACTCGAATAATCTATTTGACTAAATTAATTCTATTTCGTTTCTGAATATTTAGACTTAATTTTAGTGCATCACGATTGTTCTTCATGGAGTTCGGAATTCTTTGCGATACAAAATTCATATATACCTGCGGGGTTGTGTGTGTGAGTGTGTGTTTTATCCCCCAAGAAAAAAATGGAGTGTCTTTGAATCCGATCGATAAAGAAAAAGACTCTGTTATGGATGCTTTATTGTCTCCACTTCAAAGGTCAAGCCGACTTGAACTTGCACTTTGACAGAGATATGGCCGGAGAATACAAGGAACATTGCATAAAATTGAGACATTCGACATTATTGTTGTATTGTGTGGGACTCTAGATTTGCAATTTACCAAATCACTTGTTTTGCGGATTTAATTTGAGCCGCAAAACCTGAATTGACAAATTATGGTGCTCGAAACACTTAGGAGATTTTCTAGTAGATCTAGTGTTCTGTTGTAGCATGCTTCGTCACACATAAGATCAAATTCATTCTTGCCATTAGCTTTATGATTTTATATCTCAAATTTTGTGTATTTATTTAGTCAACTCTTTGCAACATTGATTTTCTTTATTTTTCAAAGCTTTGGGCGTTCCTCCCAACAAACTCAAGGTCGTCCCCCTTTCCCCAAAGCCTCTGATTTCTACAATCCTACAACACCGCTTGATATTCCTCTTGATAGTGCCTCTGTATGTGCAATTATATTGAATTTAACCCGCAATCTGTATTTCGTCATCTTTCCTTTTTCCTTTTTCTTTATAATTGAAATGGCTTTCTCCTCGGCTTCTAATGAAAGAAAATTTATATTTAGGATTTGAAAAATAAAGAGAGAGAGCTGCAGGTAAGGAAGCCGAATCGAAAAGGAGGAACAGTATTCATTGATGCTTCTCATAAGGTGATGGGCATGAGTTTATTTGGACTCTCCGTGTACGATCTTGTTAGGGAAACTTGGCGCATAGTTCTTAAATTTAATCAATGCATGCATTAAAGGCTCTGCAATGAGTGGTGATTTAATCTTTGGTACAAAAAGGAACATTATACTTTTCTTTGAAGTTAGTTTGGCATGTTTGCTTCTCAAGGAACGCCTTCATATTGAACCGAAAGACTAAGATTATTTTTTTGAAGTTTGGTAATATTCTTTATACTATTTTTATCACTCAACACCCGAGAAAATGTGGTTCTTTTGAATTTTCTTTTCATCATTTTGTTGTTTAACTCTTTACATGTTGCACTTCTTTATTTTTCATCTTTTCCGAGTATTTTTGAAAGTCGTGTGTTGAGCATATGGATTGAGCATTGGTAGCTTTATCATATGTTGTCCATTTTGTTTGCAGAGATGGAGGGGATGATACTTTTGAAAGGACCAAAGATTGATCATATGTTGATCATACGAAGAAGCTTGAGCATTTTTGAAAGCTTGAATGACATGAGCTATGTTGATCATATGGATTTTGTTGTCTTTAGTTGAATTATATAGTCTTTTTGTTGGTTGATGGAATTAATTGGATTATTAATTTATAGTTGTTTTATCGAAAAGGAAACTTCGCTACTAGTACTTTTTGTTGATTTTGGCTATTGGTGACTTTACTATTAATGGATTTCATGTTTAATTGGTAGTGAACTTATGATGGTTGCTACAATTGGAGTTCATAATGAATTATTTATTTATATGGATTTTTGCATATTTGGACCGGTGTCTTTGCGTAAATCCTTTTAAAAGTGCTTCTAAAAACATTAAGACAGTGGTTTTGATGCGATGTCTTTGAATTAAACGACACCCGGTTTAAAACCGGTGTCAAATACATAATCTTTTAACATCATTGCCTTAGAAAGCGGATATTTTATATCTCACGACACCGGTTTAAAACCGGTGTCTTTCAAGAAAACGACACCTGGTTGAACCGCTGTCAACAATTTCAGATTTTTAACACCAAAATGGCTCTAACACCGGTTGTTTTACTAATAGACACCGGTTTTAAACCGGTGTCTTTGAAGAAAAAGACACGGTTTAAAACCGTGTCAAAAAGTTCAGACTTTTAACACCAAAGTGGCTTTAACACGGTTGGTTTACTAATAGACACCGGTTTAAAACCGGTGTCTATCAGCTTTTTTGTAGTAGTGCATCTCAACCTCTATGGCTAAAGATTGACAAAGGTTGAGAAAGGCATATCGGCCGACAAACAAATTCGAGGTATGTTTTCTTGTATTATTCCTATAGACTCGACATTCCATATGCCTTATGTCTATATGATCGACTTCAAAAACTATCCCAACGAATCACATTAAAGTGCCGTTAAAAGAAATTTTCAAATATTTAGTCACTTTTTCTTATGACTTGTTGTATCCAAAGTCTTAAAACGTTATTATTTTTTTGGGACAACAAGTCCTGATAATAATTTTTCAAAAATGGTTCATCATAATCGAACTAAACATATTGAGATTCGATATTTTTTTAAAAGGGATTGCATGTTTAACAAAAACTTGAGATGTGTTTAATTTCGTCTCAAGGATAACTCGCGGACTTTTTAATCGCTCACCGCCGAGTATTTTACCTCATTTCAAGCTTGATTATGACATAATGTATATTGAATGAGGTCTACGTTTGCATCTTGCACGTTTTCAAATCTTAGGGGCGAAAAATCGGATTTTTGGATCAAATTTTGGATTTTCAAAACAGAAGTGAACCAGTGGGGCTGCCAGGGCAGGGGTCGACCGGTCGCCCACCTGCTTGACTGATCGCCCTAGCCCTTGACCGGTCGCCCACTGTGTAAATTTGGTTAAAGCCGTCTCTGTTCTTGTATTTTGGCATTTTGATGTTTTTCCTCTCTATTTCGACCCCTTTGTCATTTGCACACACATTTCACTCCAAATGAGTTTTGTTGCATGAATTACATATTTTGGGGTTTATCTAGCTCGATTATCATTATCATTGCTCGTCTTTACCGATTGAATGGTAAGAATTCTACTCCTTTATCTCAATTGGGTGGAACCCTTGAGAATATGCCTATGTATTGATTTTTGTTGGAATTCTTGCATATTTATGTTGTGAATAATGATTGTTGTTGGATGATGTTTGTAAAATTTCTTTTGGTGATGAAAAACTTGGCTTGATTACATTTACAAGGGATATATACATAGTTTTTATTTTTTGACGCCCGCCAAGTGTTGGATAAAATGTTTAAATGAAAAACTCATCACCTACATGAATCTCTCGATTTCAAAAGTCCTATATATTTATAGAGATCATGTTTTGCAAATCAAATGAGTTTTCATAAGCTTCTACAAGTCGTATGATCGACTTTTTCCTCCTATGATCTATAAGCTTCAATGTTCAAAATAGCTCGATACATCGGTTTAGTTGCGCACTTTGATATGATTATATGATGTTTTTATCGTGCTAACATTATTTTTGATGATTCCAAAGGGGGAGAAACATGTTATAAGCTTATTAGCTCATATAAGCTAATATAAGCTCGAGAAAGAAGCTATAAGTTGTGGCTATTAAAAGCCATAAGTTGTGGATTATACTTAGTCCATTTGTTGTAGTATGGACTCATATTCATGTCTAATGATGTTTTGTTGACAGGGGGAGCTTATAAGCTCTTGTACTTAAGACCAATATGTAAAAGCTAAGCTTTTAGCTTATGGATGATTGCTTTTACATTACTCTTGTTGTGCATTTTGATAGGGGGAGCTTTTGCTATATGTGGTCGAATATCTTTACTCCCATCCTTGTGATTATATTGCGTGGAATGTTGTCGCTCACAACGGATAGTTCCTTTTAACCGGTAAAATTGTTTTGTTTTCAAAATCGACCTCGTTAAAATTGTTTTGGTTTGTAATCATCAAAAAGGGGGAGATTGTTTGCTAAATGGTTTTATCATGATTTTGATGATTTTGTTTTTATACCAAAACAATGGTCTTAAAGGTTGTCCAAATACTCCTAAATGATTTTAAATAGTTTTAATATTTTCCGGAGTATTTCTTCAAGTTTTATTTTCGACAAAAATTGGACAACACATTTAATGATTTTGTATCAATGGGTTTTTACATCCAAACTATGTTTTCAAATGTTGTCTAAATACTCCCGATCGGTCTAAAATGTTTTCACTATTTTTCAGAGTATTTCTTGAAGTTTATTTTCGATATAAAATTGGATAACACTTTTGTTTTGAGGTCAACCGGTCGCCGTATAGGGCAACCCGTACCTGGAAGTTGAGGAAAACAGAAAACTTCATGTTTGCGAGAAAATGGTCGGGCAACCGGTTGGTTGCCCTATAGGGCAACCGGTGCCGTCGACCGCCGCCTATAGGAGACCCAGTCGGGAGCAAAAATTGAAACAGAACGTTTTCTTTCTTCCAAACCCATGAGGGGGACCGGTTGAGGCATAGGTCGACCAATCGAGGTAGACGTCGATTGGTCGCCTGTGTAAATGTGTATTCTCATTTTCAAAAATCTATTTGTGCGCGACAAATTGCGCTTCTTAAGTTTGACAAAAAAATGTAACCGTTGTGCAAATGACATCTTTTCCTTAATTTGTGGGATTGATTTCTAACACTCTTTTCTTCAATTGTCTTGCAATTTTTACAGAATTCATGTCCCCAAGAGGAGCCTATCATGTACAAGACATCTTCTATAAATAGAGGAAGAATTGAAGCAACACAATAAGAGAGAAAACTACAAAGACAACAAGATACACTCAAGAATACACTTGTTCTTACATTGTCTTATTTCTTGTTGTAATTTGCCTAGCTATTCACTTTCACATCATTGAGGTCTAGGCTATTCTTGATTACACTTGCACTCAATTGTATTATTCATTATCGAGTTGTAATCTTGAATTTTTGGGTTATCATTCAACACAAGATATCCTTGTGAGTGTTCTTGTGGTAAGAACACACTTGGGTGATCTAGGTGTTAGGTGTGAGAAGATTGTGGTAATCTTCTTGTTGGGGTGTTGAAGAATTTGGTATTCTTCAAGGTTGAAGATTGTGGTAATCTTCACAAGGTGCCGTTCACTACAAGAAAATGGCGATAGACACCACCAAAAAAGACACCGGTTTATGATCAGATCGTGTCTTTTCCTTTTTAACACCGGTTTTGTAAGAAACCGGTGTCTTATTAGTGTTTGCCGTCGATAAACAACACCGGTTTCCTAGAACCTGTGTCTATTCTGAAAAAATTCCAAAATAGACACCGGTTTCGCACTGTTTTTCGAGACCTGTCTATTTATATAAATTATTTTAGATTAGACACAGATCTTTCGACACCTTATAGAACCTGTCTATAATATTTTTAAAACCACATTTTTGACACCGGTTATAGAACCTGTCTATCATATTTTTAAAACCATATTTTTTCGACACCTAGTTATAAAACCGGTGTCTTTATTTTTTAATTAGGGTTTAGTCATTATTTGCTCCTAATTATTAATTAGGTAGGGTTTATAGTTAGTGTAATTAGAATTTCTCCAAGGCATCTCTCGCCCCGTCGCCGTCACCCCTCCGCTTATAGTTAGTGTAATTAGAATCCCCTCGCCCGCCAGTCGCCGTCACCGTATCCTCTCCCCTCCGCTTGCCCGTCACCGTCACTGTACCCTATCCCCTCCGCTCGCCTGTCGCCATCAGCCGTCTCCTCTCCCCTCCGCCTCGCCGCTCTCCCCGCGGCTGTCTCGCTGCGTGGTCGTCTCCGCTCACGGCCGCCGCTGTGGTCACCGCTCGTGGTCGCCGCGTGGTCAACCTTTGCTCGTGGTCGCCGCTTGCATTTTTATTTGCTACAAATTTGCTGACCTTGTAGCTGGGATAATCACTATCGACTATCACCGTAAGCCAAGACCTTGCAAATTTTTATTTCTTGTAGTTGGGTTTTTCGATTTGTGTTCTTGAGGTAAATACTGGTTTAATGGAGATGTTTGATGCTTTTGGTCTTAGTCGCGCAATCTGGTTGTTTTACTTCTGCCGAGTGTCCGGTTTGGTGACGTGATTTTGATAGTAAGATTATTCTTTGTTTTATCTTTGGAATTCGTCAATTATAAGATGATATTTTGTTAAAATTTCCTTCCATTGGTGACCATTTGGGCTGAATCTTTGGTGGTTGTGGTTGAAGGAACTATCGAGAAAATTTAGAGTGATTATAACCCCCTTTTTCCCCACCGACACTTATTCTTGGATGATAGTTACAATCTTTATTTGAATGGGTGATTAAAATTTAGTTAACTATTTGAAGATAAAGTATCTCACCCGATCCCAAGATTTGAAGGTCGAGCTATTGAAGCACGGATTTTTTTTTGTTCATTTAAATACAAAGCAGTGATCGGAACTTGCAAAGGTTATGTTGTTTAACTTGACGGACAGGGAAGCTTATTTTTAAATTTGGGATTAAAAATTTGTTAAATGGTTCTTGGGCATTAAAAAAAAATTGAACAGTAAAGTAATTTGGAGGATATACTCATAAGAATCACTTGTGGGACAAGATTTGTGTGTGTATATAATAAAATGGTTACTGAGATGAAAATAGTATTTCCTCACTTGTTTCTATCTTTCTAAAATTAAGTGGTTTTAGATAAAAGCTTAAGCTCGAGGGCATAGAGAACTAGTAAATATTTGAGGAACGAGAATAAGTAACTTATAATTTAGTCCTCCTTTGTTTTTCCTCTTCTATGCTTTTTGAAAAAACAAAGAATTGAGGTGCTATACAATCTTATTATTGATTTCAGCTTTTCTTCTGTTGTTTAACAAATGGGGTGGAGGAGTTTTTGGAATTGAGGGCAGAGATATAAAAATGTGACTGGAATATCTCTCGTCATCCTGTTTCCATGCATATATTGTTATGTTCTCAATGCTCATTGACTTTACAAAAGTTTTTATAGCGATTAAGAACTCACTGTATGTTTTCTCGATTTTCCTTTTATAGCAATCCCCGATTGTTGTTTCTTAAAAGACGGAGTTTTTGTTGATGGTTACAATGAACTTAATGATTTTTAAATGATCAATGGTAATATTTTAGATCAATGGTAATATTTTGGATTTTAGATTTCAAATTTTCATGATTGGCTTTAGCTAACAAAATAGGTATTTATTCACGCCTCAAAATACGGAGTACTCTAAAGTCGAAATTGATGAAGTGCGTTTGGAGTGGGCTAGATGCGTACAAGATCACATGTTTTAATAGTCGTGATTTTAGTTTTGAGGTAGGCAATTTTTACGTTGAATTTTTCTCACCATTATGATTGCATGACCTTATATACATCAATGTGGCTCTTGTATGGTGTGTTGTGGCTCTTTCTTATTTAGCTTTTGGGAATACTACTTTTTGAGTTGTGTTAGATTTTGGGATGGATGTTATGATACTATAAACAGGGACCTTATATACTGATTTTGAATTGAGGTTATAAACAGGGATATGATTTTGTTTCTTTTTTTTTTTGGGAAGTAAATTATATATACTAGTGTTGAGCTTCTGAATGATCTGTTTGCCTTTAAGATCTTGTATGGAATGGTGTTTTTTTGGCAAATTATGTCTGCCCAAGGACAGAGAGTGGATGATTTTTACTTTTATTACTTGATGATCATCTCAGTGGAACTGTTTATGTGTCTTGAGAGTAATTTGAGATCAATGTTTTACCGTTGTTTAGTGTCCGAATTGTCTAATTTCTCGCAAGTTAAGTTGCTATGAATTGAAATGAAAGTGCATAGATTACATTAAATCATTAATGATTGATTGAGGACAAAGTGGACTAACTTGGCAGTACCAGGCTTCATCGATTTGGTATTTTGTTTCTTTTTTCCCCAAGTGTTACAAAGGGATTGTGTTGATTTTGATATTCATCTTCAAGTCCTTTATTGACTATTATGCAGTCATTACATTCTTTTTTGCACACGAGTTGCATGGTCGATATAGATTTTATTGGATGGATAACAATGATAGTTGCTGTCATTTGTTTTGGCATAAAGGGGCATATTGGACTTAATCACTCCCTTAGTTGGGTCCAGATGTTGATCACATAAATTCTAATAAATGTATGTTTTCAATACCCTCTTGAAGTTTATAGTTGCCTAAGAAATAACCCTCTTGAGGTCTCTTGAGAGTGTCATTTTGTAAGATAAAACAAATGCCAGAGGGGGTATTCCAATTTTAAAAAAAATGATTTTTTTAATTAAAGCTAAACCTTGGGGTAGTTTTTGTAATTAACCTTTCTTATGATTGTCTTGGACACGAACTCCAATTTGGTCACTCATTCTTTTTGTATCTACAATTAACAGTGAATTCATAACAGATGATAAATGTCCTGGTTGTAACTTGTAATAGCTCCGATATATATCGGCCTTTTCTTTATTCTCTTCTTCATAAAAAGGATGATCGCTCATAACCAAAGGTCTTTTTCTCTTCATAAAAAGGATGACTCCTCTACACATTTTTACCTTGTATATTATGTGTAATATCTCATCTCATGACACAGTAGCACAAACTAACAGTCTTTTATTTGATATTCTTACTTCAGGGAAGGGCGTGCATTTGAGTTTGATGATGTCGGGCACAACCACGATGCTTGGGCAATGTTGGAGAAATACTATGTGGGTGAAACAAGTCAAACATTCCATGTTTAATTGTATATTTTTGTTGTTGGATCATATGGATTTTGTTGACTATAGTTGAATTATATAGTCTTTTTGTTGGTTGTTGGTAGTGCACTTATGATGGTTGTTAGAATTGGAGTTCATGATGAATTATTGATTTATATGGTTATTTTGCGCTTTAGGGTGTTTTTGTGTAAATAAACAACCCTTTTAAAACCGCTTCTAAAAACATCAAAAGACACCTGGTTTTAAAATCGTGTCAAATACATAAATTTTTAACATTAGAAAGTGGATAATTTTTTCAAAGAAACCGGTTTAAAACCGGTGTAAAACATTTAGACTTTTAACACCAGTGGATTTAACACCGGTTATTTTTACTAATAGACATCGGTTTTAAACCGGTGTCGTTGAAGAAAAAGACACGGTTTTAAACCTGTCAAAAATGTTAGACTTTTTAACACCATGGCTTTAACACCGGTTATTGTTACTAAAAGACACCGGTTTTAAACCGTGTCGTTGAAGGAAAAAGACACGGTTTTGAACCGGTGTCATAAAGTGCTGGACTTTTAACACCAAAATGGCTTTAACACGGTTGGTTTACTAATAGACACCGGTTTAAAACCGGTGTCTATCAGCTTTTTTGTAGTAGTGGTTGGAGATTGTGGTAATCTTCAAGTGAGATTGTGGTAATCTCAAAGGTGGTGTTGAAGAAGAGTGTGGTGCTCTTCTTACAGGTGTTGTTGTAAGTTGGTGTTGTATTAATTTTGGTAATTAATAAAATCTTTTTCTTTTGAAATCCATCCCTGGATATCTTTGGGGTGGTAGAGGATTAGGACCTAGGTGGGTTGAACCTCTATAAATCGACGTGTGTTGTTTACATTCTGCACCTTTATCATTGTCTTTGAGCATTCGATTCGAAAAAGAGGGCGAAATCGAAAACATGGAGATAATCTGTTCACCCCCCTCTAGATTATCGTAGCCGCTTGGACTTACAAATTACGCTGACGTCATCATTAAAAACATTCCCGCTCGAATAAAACAACTTCGTTTTTGTCACATAGCTCATAAATGATTCAACTTTCTTCCAAAGTGACTCAGCTCTACTTCTCTCTTCACATATCATAACTCACCGTCGATTAAATCGATCTGATTGACTTCCGTCTTTGTTTCACTTCACCGGTAAAAGTGAAACTTGTTTATTTTCCATTTTCTCATCTCCTATCTCTGCTGATTGAGTCTTCAGATTAATCTAACTCAGATCAATTAACCCTAACTCATTCTTGAGTTCTTCAAACCTTGATTCACATAATGGCTTTGTGAATATATTAGCTAACTGCTTATCATTTGAGATGTATTCCAAGGTGGTCTTTCTTTTGCAACATGATCTCTTATAAAATGATATCTGGCATCAATGTGCTTTGTTCTTGAGTGCAATATTGGATCTCTTATAAAATAGGTTGCAGTCTCATTCATAAGACTTGGGCACAATAGCTGCCCACAGCTATGTACTCTGCTTCAGTTGTGGATGTAGCTATTGAGTTTTGTTTCTTGTTGAACCTAGAAACCAACCTATTTCCAAGCATTTGACATGTACCTGAAGTGCTCTTCCTGTCAACTCTACATCCAGCATAGTCTGAGTCAGTGTATCCTACCAGCTTGTATCCTCCTTCTTTTGGATACCGTAAGGCGACTTCCTGGCATTCCTTTAAATACAATAGGATTCTCTTAGTTGCAGTCATGTGGCTCTCTTTTGGTGCAGATTGAAATCTAGCACATACACCTACTGCAAATGTGATGTCTCGCCTGCTTGTTGTTAGATAAAGCAAAGATCCAATGAGAGCTCTATATCTGGTTTGATCAACAGCTTTGCCATCTGCATCCATGTCCATCTTGACTGATGTATTCATAGGAATCTTCACAGAAGACTTCTCTTCCATACCAAATTTCTTCATCAAATCTCTGGTATACTTGGTTTGACTTATGAAGGTTCCATCCTTCAACAGTTTGACTTGAAGTCCTAGGAAGAAAGTCAGCTCTCCCATAATGCTCATCTCAAATTTGCCTTGAATGAGGTTTGAGAACTTGTCACACAACTCTTTATTTGTGGAACCAAAAATGATGTCATCTACATATATTTGAACAAGCAGTATACTCTCTCCATCTTGAATCCTAAAGAGTGTTCTATCAACCTTGCCTTTGGTGAATTCATTGTCAGTTAGAAATTGAGGCAATGTATCATACCATGCTCTTGGTGCTTGTTTCAATCCATATAATGCTTTCTTGAGCTTGTAAACCTTATCTCCAATAGTTGTGTGCTCAAAACCTGGAGGTTGTTCAACATAGACTTTTTCTTCTAGCAGTCCATTAAGAAATGCACTCTTCACATCCATTTGGTATACAGTGAAGTTCTTGTGTGCAACATAAGCAAGAAACATCCTTATTGCTTCTAATTTGGCAACATGAGCAATGGTTTCATCAAAATCTATACCTTCTTCTTGGCAATAACCTTTGGCTACCAATCTTGCTTTGTTTCTAACAACAAATCCTTCCTCATTCATCTTGTTTCTAAATATCCACTTAGTACCAATAACATTTTGGTGGGTTGGCCTTTGAACTAATTCCCACACTTTGTTCCTTTCAAACTGATTCAGCTGTTCTTGCATAACCTGAATCCAATGTGTGTCATCCAATGCTTGAGATACATCTTTAGGCTCTATTCGGGAAATGAAACAAGTGAACATAGCTTCATGTTGTGCTCTGGATGTGGTTATTATGCCATCTATAATATCTCCAATGACTAACTCTGGTGGATGGTCTCTCAGCCATCTCACATCAGGTTGGAGTAAGTCTGCTGGATTCAGCCGTCTCGCAGCTAAGTTGTGTCGAACATCTCTTTGATCTTCATTCAGCTGTAGACCTTCCAGTTGTCTTTGAGATTCAGCTATCTCATCTTCATCAGGGTTGAGTGCTCTTACTTCAGTTTCAATGTAAGGACTCTTCTGTATAGTTGGTTGATTAAGTTTATCAGCTAATTCATCAATGTCTTCTCCATTCACATTAGGTTCATCAAAAACCACATGGATAGACTCTTCTGTAACCATAGTCCTCTTGTTCAACACTTTATAGCTTTACTCTCAGCTGAATATCCCAAAAAGATACCTTCATCAGCTTTAGCATCAAAAGCCTTCACATTATCCTTGCCATTTTTATGGATGAACCATTTACATCCAAATATTCTGAAATATCCAACATTTGGCTTCCTGCCTGTCCAAATCTCATAGGGAGTCTTGGTCAATTGCTTGTTTATCATGCATCTATTTTGAGTATAGCATGTTGTATTTATGGCTTCAGCCCAAAATCTCTTAGGCAATCCAGCTTCAGCTAACATAGTCCTCACAGCTTCCTTGAGAGTTGTGTTCCTTCTTTCTGCTGCTTCGTTCTGCTGTGGAGTCCTTGCTGCTGATAACACATGAGCAATAGCATTTTCAACACAATACTGAGTTATAATCCCATTGACAAACTCAGTTCCATTGTCAGATCTTATCTTTATAATGGTTTGACTCTTCTCATTTTGAACTTCTCTAATCAGCTGAGAAAACTTCTGCAAAGTTTCCTTCTTTTTACACATGAATATTGTCCATGTATATCTTGATTAATCATCCACCACTACAGGGGTGTATTTCTTTCCACTAATGCTAGCTGGCTCAACTGGACCAAATAGATCCATAAGCAACATATGCAATATCCTTGTTGAAGAAAGACTTGGCTTATCCTTGAATGATGATTTGATTTGCTTTCCCATCGGGCATGCATCACATACATTTTCTTTCTTGCACACTGAGTCTGTCAATCCTTCTATAAGATGACTCCTTACAAGCTTGTTGATTGTCTTGAAGTTCAGATGACTCAGCTTCTTGTGCCACAACTAACTTGATTCGGATGTGCTCTTTGTTAGCAGACATGTGCTTGGTGTAGCAGTAGACCAATCTACCACATACATATTCTTTTGCCTTGAACCGTGCAGCACTATTTCATTGGACTCAACATCTTTCATTTGGCATACTCCCATGTTGAATCCTACATTGTAGCCCTTGTCACAGAGTTGGCTGATACTTAACAAGTTGAAGTTGAGGCCTTCAGCATAAGCAACATCTGTGATTTCCAGTCCATTTTTCTTGATGGATCCTGTGCCTTTTTATCCCCTGGAGCTTCATTTCCTCCAAATATAACTTTAGCACCTCTAATCTCGTTGAATCTTGACAGATTTTTCTTGTTTTCTATCATATGTGTGGAACAACCACTATCCATGTACCAGGTTCCTTGGCACTCAGCTGTTCCTTGAACTTGCAATCAAAGAAACCAGTTTTTAGGTACCCATACTTGTCTGGGTTCAGGGGGGTTAGTGCTATTAGATGTTCCAACCAACCTATAGCCAAATGGTCTGACTCTAAGAGGTTGCCATCTTTCAGTGCCATAATCATAGTTCACATTAGCAAATTGCTTGGGGGGTTTTAGGATCATACAACTGTCTTTTTTGTCTGCATGACTATGTTTGTGTTTTAGCAATTGCTTTCTTGGGGTAGTTGTGGTATTTCTAAGTATAGTGCTTGGGTGCATATGTGTGCTGATAAAAGCTCTTTTACCTTTAGAATAACCTTCGTTGAGGTTTAGGTCTTTGCCATTTTGACTTATGTTGTATAGGTTTTTGCTGATGTTTCACATTATTCGATTTAGCATGGTTTGGATAGTTTCTACCATTCCCATCATATGTACTTCTCTAATGAAATTTCTGGGGTTTCTGGTAGTCTGTTTGCTTTTCACAGAGTATTTTTGGTTAGGAGTTTGCTGAGGGATGCGGCTGAATTTCTTCTCAGCTGTCCTTTCAGCATACTCGACTGGCTTCTTTCCTTTATCTTTATAACCAAGGCCTGTATGATTGTGATTGTGCTTTGGAGTGAATGTGGGTGCAGCATTTGGTGTTTTGAGTTTTTGGAATGCTTCATTACTTGAAGATCCCTTTTCCAAAATCACTCTTGGAGTTTGACTATGCACAAACGAATTAAATCCTACGATTGTCTTGTCTCCACATTCTTTTTGGCTCATAATAAGTTCATCCAATGATTTGGATGCTTTTGTAAATGAGGCAATCACATTTTCAAGATCTTTTTCCCTCTTTTGTGTAGTAGCTAACTCTCCTATGATCGTGGCATTTTCAGCCTTCAGCTTAGTGTTCTCATCAGCTATGTGACTCAGAGTACTCAGTTCTTTTGTCAGCTGTGAGTTTTTGCTTTTAAGCTGGCTGTTTTCCTCATTTAAGATTGTGCGTGCGGACTTTATGTGTTCAAAATCTTTCATCATTTTCCCTAATGTATCATAAAGATATGTGGGTAATGAAGTGTGTGTATCACATTCACCATCACTTGAATCAAAATGAGACGACTTGGAGTGTACCTTATCTTCTTGATCTTGTTCTTTGGCCATGAGGCATATCATAGCCTCTTCCTCAAAATCACTTGAGTAGTTTGCTTCACTATATTTGTTGACTAGTGGATGGGAACAGTCAACTGCAAAATGTCCTGGTGGTCTGCAATTCAAACACTGGTTCTCAGCTCTTTGATCAGCTCTGTCTGTTCTTTGATTATTAGCTCTCTGATAATTAGCTCTTTGATGCTCAGCTCTCTTGGGTGGCCTGTCTTCCCTTGCTTTAGAACGTGATGAACGTCTTCTGGAGGTTTCACCCTTGTTCCTTGTATAGTTCTTGTTAAAGAACTTGTTGAATCTTTTAACCATCAGGCCTCCTGGTCTATTGCTTCCTTTGGCTCAACTCTTTTCCCATCACTGGCCAATAATGCAACTGTCTTAGGTACAAATGTTTCCTCTTGCTCTTTCCTTCTCAGCTCAAACTCATAGGCTTTGAGGTCTTAGAATATCTCATGGTTAGATGTTTTTGAGAGGTCAATTGAATGTCGCAGAGCCATGACTTTCATTTCCCATTCAGCTGGGAGGGCTCTTAAAATATTCATACAAATTTCCTTTTGTGTATATTCTTTCCCAAGAGCTAAAAGCTCATTTGTAATCTCAGTAAATCTAGCATCCAACTGATCCAGAGTTTCACCTGCAAGCATTTAAAAAATTTCAAATTTTTGAACAGCAACAAATAATTTATTCTCCTTAATTTGTTCTGATCATTCACAAATTAAGGTCAGCTTATCCCAAATATCTTTTGCGGATTTGCATGATTTGACTTTGTTGAACATGGCTTCGTCCAATGTTTTGTGACAATATCTTTGGCCACATTGTCCAGGTTATATCTCTTTCTATTATCGTTTGTCCATTAAGTCCTTTGTTTTTCAACCATGTCTGGTCTTGGTTCAGCAGCGACTTCTTCTCCTTCAGCTGCAGCTGCTCTTCTTACAGTTGTATTAACTTTGAGTATTTGCAGTGGTCTGTCCTCTATCACAAGCCACATTTCATCATGTAATGCAGATAGATGAGCCTGCATACGCATTTTTCAGTCATCAAATTCCTCTACTGTGAACAAAGGAATGCGAGTTAGATTTTGCTTCCATGATAATAACTTTGCTTAAAAGATGAAAGACTTTGAAAAACACAAGTGTTAAAACTTTTTGAAAAGATAGAGATCTAGTTCAGTAACCAGTGCAGAAGGCTCAATCACTACAAGAAAACTGCTGATAGATACCACCAAAAAGACACCGGTTTTAAGACTTTACATGTGTCTTTTCCCATATAACAGCGGTTTGTAAGAAACCGGTGTCTAATCAGTGCTGTCGTTTGATAGACAACAGCGGTTTCCTAGAACCGGTGTCTATTGTAAAACAATTTCCCAAATAGACACCGGTTTTGGCATCGAATTTCAAACCGTGTCTAATTATATAAATTATATTAGATTACACACCAGATCTTTCGACACCGGTTATAGAACCAGTGTCTATAATATTTTAGAACAACATTTTTCAACACTGGTTATAGAACCGGTGTCTTTATTTTTTAACACTAGTGTTTAGGGTTTAGACACCGGTTATACAGCTGGTGTCTTTATTGCCCGTAATTTTTTTTTGACACACCAAATGAAATTGATAAATTGAAATTCATCGAACCCAAATGATAGAAAAAGAAATATAATCAAGAGAAAATTCAGAAATTTTTATTTCAATTCAATCAAAAGATAAGATCTCGAGATCGAGTACACTAATTTCTAAACTACCACTAAACAAAATGCCCAAAGAATCAAGATCCATAAGCACCAAACAAGCCATTTACACAAAATACACCAAACCTTAGGAGCTCAACCACCAAAACCATACAAGGTACGCCCCCCGCTTCTTCAAAGCATAAACGACATCCATGGTGGTGACGGTTTTCCGGCGAGCGTTTTTACTTTTTTTTTTTTTAAAACTTGACTAGGTTTTTACTTTTTAGTAAAAGTTGTAAAATTTATCTTCTTCAAACCTCGCCCATCGCCTTGTCACCTCTCCTCTCCCCTCCGCTTGCCCATCGCCTATTTCCTCTCTCCGCCTGTCGCCTCTCTCCCCTCCGGGCCGCCAACCTCAACGCTGTTTCTCTTCCGCCAACCTCAACCTCTTCTCGTCCGCCGCTCATTGCCGCTCGTCACCTCTGCTCCGCCGCTGCCCGTTCCAGAGTTTAGCCGTAAGTTTGCTTGGAATATTTTAGTGTCTGCTGCAGTTCCGATTAATTGATACTCCTCATTTTTGGAAATTCTTTTAACCTAATTTAAATATTTATTGATCTTCCCCTGAATATTTGCATTTTTTTCCCGATGAGTATGAAATGGTATAATCACGGTGTTTGTCTTTGTGGATGTTTTTTTACCCGTCTTTCTCATTTTGATGTATGGATGTTCTTTTTTGGAAATTGTTAGGAATTTTATTGTTTAGATTTTGATGAATGCCATGTAAAACTTAGAGTAGAAAGTTGGCACCCCAATTCTTGTTGTAAAATGCATTGCAATGAATAGAGCTGCCAAGTTGAGTTAAGTCGCCTACGCCCTAACATGCAAGAAGATAATCAAGACTTGAAGGAAGACTCACATGCGAGACAATTTGAGTATGTCAAAGAAGAGTAGATAGGAACTCTATTGGAGAAGCAGTGAGATGCACTAAGTGGAGCATCACCAAGTCAACTCAAGAGAAGCCAAGTCTCAAGTTGAAGTGACAAAGAGTCATCCAATGATTGGAAGTCGACTCTAAGTCACTTGGGAAAGCAAGGAAATGCGATCAAGTCGAGATAATCGTAAAAGAACCGTTGCACGAAATCAAGAGATTTACTTAAACAAGTAATATCTCCATACCACCTTTCTCGAGTGCTCGGTCCCCGAAGCGTGCAAAAGGAATGAACCAATGGGAAGCACTACACCGTGTCAGAACTCTGAAAAGGTGAAAGAACAATTCATACGAGGAAATGGCAATTCCAAGAACTGCAACAAGACAAGCCAACGACTGCAAAGTGACTTTAAAAAATAAGCCTATCTCTTCAACGGGCAAATTTTTGAAAGTTCACTATAAAAGGCTGAGGAGTTTGTTTGAGAAAAAGGATGACACACATGTGAGATAAACAAGCATATCAGAAAAACTGAAATATTCTCAATCCTCAAGCCTACATTACGAAGTACATCAATCCAACACTCACCTGTGAAGGAAAGATAACTTCAACCAGTTGAAGAGGAAAAATACTGAAAACAAGGGGTCTACATTCCAGGAAGGATTGTAGGAAGGTTCAAGGTTGAACCAAGTCTTAAACTTTTGGAGGGATTCGTGATCAAATCCAAAGAGTTTGAGCAAGTGAGCTGTAGTAACAAAAATGCCTGCTGTGAAGAAGCCGAGTCGCACGAGAAGCCACCGAGTGATCAAGGCGTCTCGGATCGAGTCCCTAAGGATCAAGTTGGCTGTTGTGATCAAGACTTGTATCCGGATCATTACCACTTTGTAAACCGATCATTACTTAGTGGATTCCTCCAGAGTTGGAGAAGAGAGGAGTAGAAGAATTACCCCATCTTCGAACCTCTATAAAAATTTTATTGTGTCATTTACTTTTCAAAGACTTTAATTCTTGCATTATTAATCGCTTATATCTCACGATAAATTTGCTATCCACCGATAATTTATAAGTACTAAATCAAGCTCTAAAATCTTGCTTAATCAAACTTAAGGGTGTTAAGTCTTCCAATAAAACAAAACCACGCTTGAGTCAAATTATAGCCAACAAATGAGTTATTCCATCAACAACTCACCGAGTCATTGAGAGATTAACTCTCTTGAGTGACTAATTCGACTCTCTATCAAGGACACAAATGTGTAGAATCAACTCGTATATTTAAAAGGACTAAATCGAACATTTGGTAAGGTTTATTCAACCCCCCTTCTAAACCTTACTATTACACCCCTTGGGACCTACAAGTGGTATCGGAGCGGTTGGGTTCATTGAACCCTCCGCACCGGTTACTTAACTAGATCTCCAAACTTTTCAAAGTCTGCTTTAGTACTTAAACCTTCAAAACTCTTTTTATCATTAAAAGTTATTATCATGGAAGCAAATTTGACACACATTCCTATGTTCACTATTGAAGAATTTGATGATTGGAAAATTCGTATGCGGCTCATCTATCAAAGATAACATGATGAAATGTGGATAGTGATAGAAGATGGGCCTCTGCAAATATTAAAGGTGAACACAAATGCGAAGAGTTGCAACAAGGAGAAGAAGATCTTTGCTCCCACTAGTCATGGTTGAAAAACCAAGAACTCGAGTGGACAAATGATTACGAGAAAAAATACAACCTGGACAATGTAGCCAAGGACATCCTTTACAAAACCTTGACAAAGCCATGTTCAATAAAGTCAAATCATGCAAAACGGCTAAGGAAATGGGGACAAGCCGACATTGATTTGTGAAGGCTCGGAGCAAATCAAAGAAAAACAAATTATCAGTGGTAGTACGTAAATTTGAAAACTTCAAAATGATCTCGGGAGAAAACCTGGATCAACTGGATGCTCGGTTCACGTAAATCACAAATGAGCTGTCTCGCACTTGGAAAGGAATATACACATAAGGAAATGTGTATGAAGATCCTAAAAAGTCTTCCAAATTGAATGGGAAATGAAGGTCATGGCACGAGACATTTCATAGACCTATCAAAGACATCCAACCATGAACTATTCTCGGACCTCAAAGCCTACGAGTTTGAGTGAGAAGAAAAGACCAGAAGAGAAAGTCAGTACCCCAAAACAAATTTTGCTTCTAATTGTTAAAGATGGGAAGAGAGCCGAGGTCAAAGAAGTCATTGACCCCGGAAGAAATAGCCCGATGGTTAAAAGGTTCAACAAGTTCTTCAATAAGAACTACAAGAGAGGAAAGGGTGAATCTTCCGAAGACACTCGGCTCCTCCCAAATCAAGGGAAGACAGCCAACCAAGAGAACAGATCATCAAAAAGTTGAGTATCAAAGTGCGACAACTCAAGAATGGAAAGAGTCGATCAAAAAGTCAATATCTATGTTGGAACTCAGACAACCAGGTCACTATGCCATTGATCGCTCATATCCTGTAGTCAACAAGTACAGGGATGAAGAAGAAAGAAAGGTCTTCGAGAAAGAAGACAAGAAAAAGAAAAAGGCAATGATGGTGCAGAGATCTATTTGAGACAAATGCAAGTCAAGAGAGACAATGATTGAGAGCAAAGAAGTTTGACTACTCAAGTGACTCAAGAAGAAGAAGCCCTGATCCGCTTGATGGCCAAGGAACAAGATCAACTCGACCAAGAAGATGAGGTACAATCTAACTCATCAAACTCGGACACCATGATAGTGATCGTGACACACACACTTCATCACCCACCGATCTTTATGATTCATTAGGCAAAATGATGAAAGATTTTGAACACATTAAATCCTCACAAACACTATTGAATGAGGAAAACAGCTACTCAAAAGTCAAAACTCAAAGTCGACTAAGGAGCCGAGTACTCTAAGTCAAATAGTGATGAGAATAAAAGTTTAAAGGCTGAAAATGCTAAATTAATAGCAGAAATTGCTTTTTGCTATAGAAAAGAGGGAAATGACCTCAAGAATGTTATTGCCTCATTCACTAAGGCATCTAAATCATTGGATGATCTTATTATGAGTCAAAGAGAATGTGAAGACAAGACAAAGCTTAGGATTTAATTCCTCGTGCTATGTCAAACCTCAAGAGTAATTTTGGAAAAAGGATCTTCAAGTCATGAAGAGTCCGAAAATCCAAAACTCTAAATGTTGCACACACATTCACTCCAAAGCACAATAATAAGCAAACGCCTTGGTTATAAAGGAAAAGGAAAACAACCGATTGAGTGTCTTTGAAAGGATAAAAGAGAAGAGATTCACTTTGTGTCCTCAAAGAAACTCCAAACAAAAATACTTTGTAAAGAAGAAGCGAGCTACCAAAAACCCTTAAAAAATCCATAAAAGAAATACAAATGATGGGAATGGTAGAAAATATCCAAGCCAAGCCGATTGGAATAATGTGAACTATCGGATAGACTTATGGAATATAAGCCCAAATGGCAAAGGCCAGAACTCAAAGAAAGGCCATTCCAAAAGTATAAGAGCTTTCATCAAACACATATATGCACCTAGGCACTACACTCAAAGACACCACAACTACCCAAGGAAGGCAATTGCTAAAACATATATGCAGGCATACGACAAAAGAGACAGTTGTATGAACCTAAATCCCCAAGCAATTTGCCAGGATTAATTATGATTATGGCAGCGATAGATGGCAACCCCTTAGAGTCAAATCATTTGGCTATAGGTTGGTTGGATCATCTTACAATTCTAACCCCTCAGACCCGCACAAGTATGGGTACCTAAAACTTAATTTCCTTGATTGCGAGGTTCAAGCAATGAAGTGCCAAGGAACCTGGTACATGGATAGTGGTTGTTCCGGACATATGACAGAAATAAGAAAAATCTGTCAAAATTCAAGGAAGTTAAAGGAGCAAAAGTCATATTTGGAGGAAATGAAGCCCAGGCGAAATAAGAGGCATTGGATCCATCAAGAGGAATGGATTAGAGATCACGGATGTTGCATATGTTTAAGGACTAAACTTCAATTTACTAAGCATCATCAACTCTGTGACAAGGGCTACAATGTTGGGTTCAACATGAGTATATGCCAAATCAAAGATATGGAATCAAATGAAGTGGTCTTTGCAAGGATGTAGACAAAAAAATATGTATGTACTTGGATTGGTCAACCGCAACACCTAAAGACTTTTTTCTACTAGCAAAGAGTACAAATTTGAATCAAGTTGGTACATGGCACAAAAAAAGTGAGTCACCTGAATTTCAAAACAATTAACAAGTTCGGCAAGAAGTCATCTTGTGGAAGGACTTCCGATCGATTATACAAGAAGGAGAGTATATGTGACGCATGTGTCGAAGGAAAACAAATCAAGTCGTCATTCAAAGAAAAGACATGCCCATCCTCAACAAGAATATTACATCCGCTTCATATGGATCTATTTGGCCCGATGGAAACCCGCCAAAGATAAGTGGAAAGAAATACACCTTGGTGGTAGTAGATGACTACTCAAGATATACATGGACAATATTCATGTGTAAGAAGAAAGAAACTCTACAAAAACTACCACAAATTTGATGAAGAGGATTCAAAACGAGAAGATTCAAACCATTATCAAAATAAGATCGGACAGGGAACCGAGTTTGTCAATGGAATAATAACTCGATTGTATTGAGAATGGTATTGGTCATGAACTATCGCAGCAAAGGACTCCGCGTGAGAATGGAGTTGCGTAAAGAAGAAATAGAACCCTCAAAGAAGCAAAAGCGTAAGGACCATGTTAGTCAAGCGAGTTACCAAAAAGATTTTGGGTGAAGCAATCAACACAAATTGCTACACTCAAAACAGATGTATGATAAATAGACAACCGACAAAGACTCCCTATGAGATCCGGATCGGAAGAAAACCAAATGTTGCATATTTCAAAGATATTTGGATGTAAATGCTTCATCCACAACAATGGCAAAGACAATCTAAAGGCTTTTGATGCTAAAGCGAGATGAAGGTATCTTCTTAGGATACTCACCGAAAGCAAAGCCTACGAATACTCAACAAAAGGACTATGGTTGCGAGGAAGAATCCATTCATGTGGTATTTGATGAGCCAAATGTAAATGGAGAAGACATTGAAGAGTCACCGATAAGTCAATCATCCAACTATACGAAGAGTCCCTATCTTTGGTTTGCCGGAATTATCAATTCGAAGAAGATGAGATAATCAATCTCAAAAACAATGGAAAATTTGCAGCTAATCGACAGCGATTCTGAGAGTCGACGACAAAGAACACAGCCGCAAGTCGATCAATCCGGCTAACTTACTCCAACCTCGATGTAAGATGGCCGAGAGACCATCCACCGAACTTGTAATTGGAGATATAAGATAAGGTGTCAAAACAAGATCCAAAACTCAACAAGAAGCCATGTTCACATGCTTCATCTCGCAAAATAGAGCCCAAAGATGTGTCACAAGCATTGACGACACACATTGGATTCAAGCTATGCAAGAAGAGTGAATCGGTTTGAGAGAAATAAAGTATGGGAATTAGTGCAAAGACCCATACATCAAAATGTTATTGGAACCAAATGGGTGTTCGAAATAAGATGAACGAGGAAGGTTACTGTAAGAAACAAAGCAAGACTAGTAGCCAAAGGATATTGCCAAGAAGAAGGGATAGATTTTGATGAAACATTTGCCCCTGTAGCAAGATTGGAAGCTATAAGGATGTTTCTTGCCTATGCACTCACAAGAATTTCATTATATATCGAGATGGATGTAAAAAGTGCATTCCTAAATGGTTTATTGGAAGAAGAAGTGTATGTTGAACAACCTCCGTGGATTTGAGCGAAGACTCTTGGAGATAAGGTATACAAATTCAAGAAAGCCCTGTATGGATTGAAGCAGGCACCCGAGCATGGTATGATACCTTGTCACAATTCCTAATCGAAAATGGATTCACAAAAGGAAAAGTAGATAGAACACTCTTGAGAATTCAAGACAAGAAGAGTATTCTACTTGTTCAAATATATGTTGATGACATCATCTTTGGATCCACAAACAAAGAGTCTGTGTGAAAAGTTTTCAAACCTCATGCAAAGTAAATTTGAAATGAGCATGATGGGAGAGTCGACATTCTTCCTTGGACTCCAAGTGAAACAAATGAAGGATGGAACCTTCATAAGTCAAACAAAATACACCGAGATTTAATGAAGAAGTTTGGTATGGAGGAGAAGTCTTCACGTAAAAATACCAATGAACACATCACCAAAATGGACATGGATGCGGATGGTAAGCTCCAGAGATCAAACAAGATCGTGAGCACTTATTGGATCATTGCTCTATCTCACAAAGAAGCAGGCGGACATCACCTTTGCTTTGTAGGTATATGTGCAAAATTTCAATCTGCTCCAAAAGAGAGCCATATGACAACGACCCAAGAGAATATTGAGATACTTGAAAGGAAGCCAAGAAGTAGGCCTATGGTATCCAAAGGAAGGTGGATTCAAGCTAATTGGCTATTCGATTCGACTATCTTTGGATGCGAGTGGACAGGAAGAGCACTTCGAGGCACATGTCAAATGCTAGGAAACAGGTGATTTCCTAGTTTAGCAAGAAGCAAAACTCAATAGCCACCTCTACAATTGAGGCGAATACATAGTGCGGGCAAACAAGTTGTTGTGCCAAGTCCTATGGATGAGACAAAGAAATGAGAGACTATGAAGTTGAAGAAAAAGAAATTCCAATCATGTGTGATAACACAAGTGCAATTGCAATCACTCAAAATCTCGTGTTGCACTCAAGAACAAAACATATTGATGTCGATATCACTTCATAAGAGATCATGTTGAAAAGAAGGACATCATCCTGGAATATATCTCAACGATAAACAACTAGCCGACATCTTCACAAAACCACTATGTGAGTCAAGATTTGAAGAACTCAAGCATGAGTTGGGGCTAATTGAGTGAGTGACACTCGGACAAATCAAAGAAGAGAAATGGAACAGAAAAGTGGTGAAAAAGAGCCAAAAAAATCGGCTTAGTAAATCACCAGATCGGAAAAGACAATACACACCGAGTCACCGATAGTGAGTCACTAAGAGATCTGTGAGAAGTAGAGTTAAATCGGCTAAGGGATAAGTTTGAATAACTTATGAGCAAAGTGACAAAAACGCAAATCGTTTTGACTAAGCGGGAATGTTTTAAGGAATACGTCGGCATAATGATGATGATGTGTACGGACATAAAAGCCGCACACCAAGCTTATGATTGGATATAAATGCTTTGCCGCATTAAATACGAGACATGAAATGCTCAATAGGCGTCACGAAATCCAAGCCGTTGATTTCGATCACATTTCAAAACCACCCGCACGCCCTTTCATAAACCATATTTAAACCATTTTCGTCCGTTTCTCTCTCACACTTCTAAAATTGTTCATCTCTTTCTCTCAAAAGCAAAGGCAAAATACTCTCGAAACCCTATCAACCTTCAAATCAATTTCTGAGTTTTTCCTTGATATAATCCTGAGAAATGGCACCAACTTATGACTTTACCAAGTTAGGAAAGCAAATCTACACCCAGTTCTACGGTGGATTTCGACGGAATGATGAAACAGTGTCCGACGACACCCTAGTGAAGAAAATCGCCGAGAGAAGTTGGAAATGACCGGACTAAAACCGTTTCTAACGCTAGAATATTCGATGACCTACGTGGAGGAGGTCGCACAATTCTACGTGAATGCTTTGAGATGCACGATGAAGGAATCAAGTCATCTTCACGGAAAGCGGTGACTATCTCTGCCAAGGATTTGGTGAACACTCGCTCACTACCCCAGGCTGAAGGAGCATCGAGATTAACGGTGATGTCAACCTTGGTGATGCTTGGAAAGAAATAGCCAAGCCCGACTTTGCTTTGATAAAATAGTGTATACAACAAACAAGAGATCTATTTGAAGGAGGATTATCACAAGTTGTTGGACATAGTTGCCAAATGTATCGACATCAAATTTGGCGACTTTGACCAATCAAAAGGCAAAGCTGATTGTAATGGCTGCAATCATCGAAGAAAAGAAAGATAAAATCCGGCTGAGTTTGTCTCAAAAACAGACTCGCCGAACGTGGGGAACAAGTCCTTCAAAGAAGATGGCTCATTTGGAGGATCCTAGGATATGGCCTAGTGATTGGCCGGCTATTGGGTGAAAGGAGTCCCTCTTAGACATGGGAAGGCTTTCCATGTTAACAAGAGGATGTTCGAGCAAACCTCTCTCGCGCTCGAAGCGAGCTTACGCCAAGAGGCGACACGATGAGGGGGAATCACCGACCCAAGATACGATTGTTTCCTCTCCACCAAAGAAGAAAGCCGCCCTGCACTGTACTAAGAAGATTCCCCTGCAAAGAAAAAAAACCAAACATGCTCCCGCCTGCAGCGAGTCACTCCGCCCTAGAGCCATGTCTCCTGCCCGCAGCAGCCGATCGAGAAGGACTCACAAATACCTTCTCCGATCGTCAAAGGAGGAGAACGACAAGCCAAGACGACCAGCTCCTCGAGAAACAAACACCAAAGACCGGCCCCCGCCGCACAAGACTCGATGACAACATCTCTCGAACCGAAATTCCCCAGTACAAACTAGGAGATGAAGACGGATTATCAAGCGCTCCGAGTGGAGAAACCAAACAGTTAGCCACTCGGCTAGAGAAGATACCGAGATCGCTGGAGAAGTAGAGTCTCCGGATGTAATTGATGAAATGACCAAGTCTGTCAAGGCGTCAGCAGAGGCAACCTGAAGACACAGCTTGTAGTTCACGCACTGAAACACAAGAAGAAACCGCGAGAGCGAGATAGTGATGTAGTGATCCTATCTCCACCTTACCCGGACATCCAAAATCGTCATGCGTGAGTGGAGGAAATGGAAGTTGAGCAAGTCGAAGGAATGCAGTTCCAACGACACGAGTTTATAGAAGAAGAAGAGGAACTGCTAAATTTCCTTGGATTAACTACGTGCTCCCGGCTCGGATGAAGACAAGCGCACGGACATCCTGCAGATCTACAAGGACAAGGAGAGAGAAAAGCAAGGCCGAGGAAGCCGAGGCACGTGAGAAGGCAAGCATCCGCCTATCTCTCGGCACCACAGAACACACACATCCTCTCCTTGATGTCTTCTCTCGACAGTGATGAGGAATCGGAGAATCTTTGCTGCCCGCGAGAAGAGTTACAAATGCAGCAAGCATTGCACGAGTCCGAATCCTTCACGAGCAAAGATTGATGGAGGGACCAGGAGAGTCCTCCGAACACACCGAAATTGATCCAATGGGAGTGGTCCGAAAAATCGCCATCGTTGTTCTTTGCCACCACTTCCCACTCACTCGGAAGAAGGCGATAAGGGACTTGGCGATGAAACGGGACAATGGGGACCCCGGTCGAGCCAACCCCGATTGAAGGTGTTTTACCACCGCCCCAACGGTTGAACATTCAAAAGACACAAATGGAGTTTGGAGATGAGTGACCCCATTCCAAGTCACTCGGTTGGTGCGCCCCGAGGGGGAAACTCCTCCACCGCAGCTAGGTCGGAGGATGCTTGCAGATGACTCCACAAAGAATCAAGGAGGCGAAGGAGAGAAATTACAAATGCAAGAAGAAAACACAAAGTTGCCATCAACGACACTCGAGGCTTGAGACTGTCTCGGTGAGGTGCCAATCGCTCCGAAGGCTAATGACGCCGGCTGATGCGGTCGAGGCATAGGAAGGAATGTACGGAAGTTAACACTGGTCGATGAAAGTGCAATCCATGGGGTTGAGACTCCAATGGATGCCACCGTAGAAGACCTCGGGCAGTGACACGTGCGAAAGGGAGGACCAAGGCCTCGCTGCAGAGAGACTGCCGAGGTACTGAAGGCCCACGGAGGTTGAGACCTCCCGGGTAAAGAGGTCAAGTAGAGAACATCTCTCCTGCTATCATCGACCCATCCGAGAAGGAGATAAGCGCACTTCATGATTCCCAGGACAATCCCGATGTCACTTTTCTCGGGATCGGAAAGCGAAGAAGAAGTTTTAGTCATCCCCATGACAAATCTAAAAGACTTCGATTGCGGATGTTCCAAGCACGAGCAAGTCGATCCCAAGACTACTCGTCAAACTTTTAACTTTGATGATGAGCCACCAATGGAAATCTCATCATCGTCCGATGACGCTTCGATAAGGCCGAGGACCAGATCTCATCGAAATGGAAAAATCACCGAGACCAACGAAGGCATTAAGATACCGAGGCTCGGCAAGCCGGGTCTACTTCACAACAAAACCCGGTGAACCGCAGAGACCACCGCGCAGCCCCTCAAGCCGCAGCAGGTCGATTCTCAAAGAACTCCACGCGCACCGCTCATCATCGAACAAATCCCACCGGGCGGTGATGAATCTTTCATAGAATCCTTTCCTTTTTCTCTCGGGAGGTACCCGACCTCCATGAAGAGTTAGAGAATGAGCGCGACGCTATCACGGAGACCAGCTCCCGCGTCTTTTCATCGTGCACCATTGTCCTACCGCTTATGACTTTGATGTTTGTATGGCCATCACCGCAATGTGAAGAATCACCAAGTTCGAAAAGTGTTCAAGGCAATCACTGTTCTTTGAGGTTGAAAGGATGAAGAGGCATCGCCTCTTTGGACATGCGACCGGACAACAGAGATGCCAACCTTACCCGACTTGAGAGGCATCACAAAAGAATAAGGGAATGGTGGCAACAAAGAAGACACAATGCGTGTGGAACAAGTCGATTCTTCGTGACATTGTTCAACAAGTGGCTGTATGGAGAGCCGAAAATGCTTGATGCAAAAACGAAGTTGAGAGAACATATTGAGCATATGCATGAAGCTCACACGCCGAGATAAAGTCTGCTGCGTGAGCGAAATACAAATGATCTCTGAGCGTTTGGAAGAACACATGACTAGAAAATTCAGCCTTCTCCTCCGGCCGAGATGAAGTGATTTCAATGAGAATCCAACGCCACTCCATCCGAATTCCGTCTTTGCATACAACGCAGCTTCAGGGCGAACTCAACCATCGAAGACTCGACTTCATGCTTGCCAAATGTTCCCAGGGTTTCTCTATCCTTTGATGATGCCAAAAGGGGAAGAGGAATACCTTAAAGCGCTAAAATTTGAAGGCGAGAAGAAAGGAGCAAAGAGAAGGGAAAATCACCGAGAAGTCTTGAAACGAGAAGAAAGGAAAGCTTGTTGAGGGGAAGGGTCGACGGATGTGACATTGATGATTGCACAAACCCCCAACAAGGTCCTCACACAAATGACATTATAAGCGAAAACTCCCTCATGACTCTTGCCACTCCACCACTCTGCTTTTGTATCTATGGTTTTGAAAAGAGAAAAACAATTGAAGCGAGGGATGAATGAAGTGGAAGGAAGAATGGATGCCAGGGGTTATGAACATCTTGAAAGAACATGGAGGCATTCCAAAGAGACAGAGACACCTATGCCATCTCGGATGTCGGAGACGAGCCATGATCAGTTGATGAATTTAAGACACTCGAATCGAGGGATACTTTGCAAATATGTCTATAGCTCAAGCTTGGGACTTGTATCTTGGGAAAAGGGTCTCACGTTATGTGAAGAAGGCGACGGAAAGCGGACTCACCGATCACTCTGCTGGTCACTCCGCCGGTCACTCACCGGAAAGAAGAAGACCCCAAAGACAAAGATACGCCCGGAGGTAGAGGAAGAAGCGATGAGTGGAGGAAGAAGCTTGCACCTGGGCCTCTTGCCAAAAACATCGAATATGTGGATCCGGGAAAGAAAGGAGGGATCTCTTGGGCTGGGCTTGACCAAGTAGCGAATTTGCGAGTGGCTAAAACTAACGCCGAGTATGCAAAAAGAATAGAAGAAGAAAACAAGAGACAAACTCAGCTATGGGAGGAAAGACAGAAAGAATAAGAAGAGATGAAGCTGCCAGGAAGGCATATAAGAAGAAAAAAAAGGCGGTGACGAGAAAAAGAGAAAAGAGAAGAAGATCTTGATCAAGATGAAAGAAGAAAGACAGATAAATGAAGGAGATGAAGAGTTCTTGTCAACCCTTCGTGTATTTTATTATGTAAATACATACAATGTAAGTCTTCTACGTAATAAAGCTATAAATTCTTTATTTTTTGTGAAGACATATATGTGCTCGATACACCAAACATTGTTGTAAAAGAACAAGAATGATATGATCAATAAACGGATCTATTCTCATGCGCATACATTCTATGTCAATACACTATCTGTATGTATCTTTGCTATTTGCATTTTTGAATGGTTTAAGTTTTGGCATCATCAAAAAGGGGAAATTGTTAGGAATTTTATTGTTTAGATTTTGATGAATGCCATGTAAAACTTAGAGTAGAAAGTTGGCACCCCAATTCTTGTTGTAAAATGCATTGCAATGAATAGAGTGGCCAAGTGAGTTAAGTCACCTACGCCCTAACATGCAAGAAGATAATCAAGACTTGAAGGAAGACTCAAAACGAGACAAATGAGTATGGCAAAGAAGAGTAGACAGAACTCTCTTGGATAAGCGGTGAGATGCGGTGAGTGGAGCATCATCAAGTCAACTCAAGAGAAGCCAAGTCTCAAGTTGAAGTGACAAAGAGTCATCCAATGATTGGAAGTGACTCTAAGTCACCTGGGAAAGCAAGGAAATGCAAAATCAAGTCGAGATAATCAGTAAAAGAACCGTTGCCGTAAATCAAGAGATTTACTTAAACAAGTAATATCTCCATACCACCTTTCTCGGAGTGCTCGGTCCCTGCGTGCAAAAGGAATGAACCAATGGGAAGCACTACACCGTGTCGAACTCGAAAGGTGAAAGAACAATTCATACGAGGAAATGGCAATTCCAAGAACTGCAACAAGACAAGCCAACGACGCAAAGTGACTTTCAAAAATAAGCCTATCTCTTCAACGGGCAAATTTTTGAAAGTTCACTATAAAAGGCCGAGGAGTTTGTTTGAGAAAAAGGATGACACACATGTGAGATAAACAAGCATATCGGAAAAAATGAAATATTATCAATCCTCAAAACTGCATTACGAAGTACATCAATCCAACACTCACCGTGAAGGAAAGATAACTTCAAACCCGGTTGAAGAGGAAAAATACGAAAACAAGGGGTCTACATTCCGGGAAGGATTGTAGGAAGGTTCAAGGTTGAACCAAGTCTTAAACTTTTGGAGGGCTTCGTGATCAAATCCAAAGAGTTTGAGCAAGTCACCAGTAGTAACAAAGGCAAACGCCTGTGAAGAAGTTGAGTCGTCACGAGAAGCCACCAGTGATCAAGGCGTCTCAGTTGAGTCCCTGAGGATCAAGTCGGCCGTTGTGATCAAGACTTGTATCCGGACTTACCACTTTGTAAACTCGATCATTACTTAGTGGATTCCTCCGGGAGTTGGAGAAGAGAGGAGTAGAAGAATTACCCCATCTTCGAACCTCTATAAAAATTTTATTGTGTCATTTACTTTTCAAAGACTTTAATTCTTGCATTATTAATCGCTTATATCTGTGATAAATTTGCTATCCACGATAATTTATAAGTACTAAATCAAGCTCTAAAATCTTGCTTAATCAAACTTAAGGGTGTTCCAATAAAACAAAACCACAGTTGAGTCAAATTATAGCCAACAAATGAGTTATTCTATCAACAGCTCACCGAGTCTATTGAGAGATTAACTCTCTTGAGTGACTAATTCGATTGTCTATCAAGGACACAAAATGTGTAGAATCAACTCGTATATTTAAAAGGACTAAATCGAAAATTTGGTAAGGTTTATTCAACCCCCTTCTAAACCTTACTATTACACCCATTGGGACCTCAGAAATCCATAGCTTATTAATATCTATTAATATATCTTTTCCACATGAATTTTATTGCGTTTCATTACAAAGACAGAGCAAGATTGCCCCCATTTACTATTCTATGGCCCATCCGGGTCGGGTAAGAAAACCCTAATAATGGCCCTTCTCATACAAATCTTTGGTGCCGTCTTTGATAAGGTGAAAATTTAGTAATTACTTTTCAATTTTGGCTGTTTTATTTTGCTTGGGTTTTGCTTAATAATTTGTATTTGGGAGGTGTGGCAAATCACAATGGACAGTCGAGTAAGGTGCTACTTGCTCAAGCATTATTGTACAAGATATCGCTTATCCGTTATTTACCTACAAAAGCAAAAGAAATAAAAGTTTCAAGACTATGTCAAATAAATTTGGAATTTGATTTGGTGATACTTAATGCCATAACTAACTATCAGTTTAAAGAAACTTGACAGCACATGAAAATATTACTTACCCAATTTTGAATTCGATGTTTGTTTTAAACATGATATGAAAAGAAATGTAATTTGACCCTTTATTTTGTGAGTGATGATGCTAGAGAAACCAACACAAGTCTTTCCAGCACGATTTGTCCTCACTCACACGCACCCTGAGAGCAGCTTCCCAGGGGATCACCCATCATGAAATTACTCCGGGCCAAACACGCTTAACTTCGGAGTTTTTACATGATGAGCACCAGAAAAGAAGATGCATCTTGTTGATATGAGTAGTACCTATCAAATCTTTTAAGCTCTCCTCAACTGTATAGTCCCATACCTACACAGTCTCAGAATCTCCTCTTATTCGGGTGTGGGATCGATTCATTCATGTCCCCCTCCGCCTGAAGCCGCCAGAGCCGCTCTTTGTCAGTCCGTGCCTTTGCAGATCGGCGATCACTCCCGCCCTCTTCGGCCCCGGGCGTCACATGCCCACTGGCTTCCGCTTGGTTCGTCCCGAACCACACCGTCTTAGGAGAGGTCCCGCTCGATACCATCCGTAATGCGCCGCCTTCCCGGATCGATCGACTGTCTCCACAAACCAACACAAGTCTTTCCAGTGCGCTTTGTCCTCACTCACACGCACCCTGAGAGCAGCTTTCCATGGGGGTCACCCATCATGAAATTACTCCGCGCCAAGCACGCTTAACTTCGGAGTTTTTACATGATGAGCACCAGAAAAGAAGATGCATCTTGTTGATATGAGTAGTATCTATCAAATCTTTTAAGCTCTCCTCAACTGTATAGTCCCATACTTACACAGTCTCAGAATCTCCTCTTATTCGGGCATGGGATCGATTCATTCATGTCCCCCTCCGCCTAGAAGCCTGCCAGGAGCCGCTCCTTGTCCATGCCTTCTTGCACCGGCGATCACTCCCCGCCCTCTTCGGCCCCGGGCGTCACATGGTATCCTGTTCTGTTTGAATGTGGTTACTCTAATGTGACTGTTTAAATATTGACTTGGAGGTCAAAGTGGAAAACAAGAAGTTGATGTGAGTTTTCATCTTTCAATCTTTTTGACATAATTGTTGATTAATGCCTAGTTTTTGAGACCACGATTTATCTCAATGCTAGATTGTTTCAAGGTTCTAGTTTGAGTTCAAATCTGAAAATTTTGTTTCAGTGGGTCTAGAACAATTGATGTAGAGCTCACAATGTTGTCGAGCACGCACCATGTTGAACGAGTCCTAGTGATGCGGATTTCGGGGACCGATATGTGGTTTAAGAGATAATCAAGGAAATGGCAAAGAACCAACCCATTGACACTATAGGGAAGAAGGGGTTCAAAGGTAACTTTAGGTTTGTTGCCTCTTTCAATATTCTCGTAATAGTTGGCGGTGCTTCGTCATGTTTCTTTTGTGTTTTCTATTCCTGGGTAAACATAATCGATTATTGAAATAGTCCGTTAGCTTGCAACTTTTTGCCTATACCAATATTGCAATGATATTATGTTGGTAGTGATCGGAAGGTTCTTCTATGTTCTCATTTGGTTCTTGAAAAAGCTTTGTGAAAGTATTGAAGAACATTAGCCTTGTTGTCATGAGTTCTTTTATTTCTCTTTGCTAATGAAATGGTATGGTGAAATATCGATTCTAGTGTTGAATGAGGTTGACAAACTATCTTTGCAACATGTGTTCTAAACTTTGATTGCGATCTTATATCGGTGTCGATGCCATGTGCGGGGACGGTGATTGAAGATGTTGGGACACCGATTGAAACCTAACATTTTAAAAGCACAATCTAAACAAGTGTCGTAATCAAAAGAAAATATAGTTTAGGAAGATTATAGATGAAGAAGATTGGTCGATTTTTCAAGTGGACATATTGCATAGATGACCATCTTGTGTAATAGTTAGGAGCTCGATGTTTTAAACATGATAACTTAATAATCAAAGGGACTTCATTATTTCAAACTATTCACATGATCTCATGTTGTCTTATTACTATTTTACTTATTTTGTGATGATGTCTACATTATACACCTATTACTATAGCTAATTATGTCGATAATTTTTGATAAGTGTAAAGTGGCAAAAGGAGTTGTTTTCCAATGTGAAAATAGACAATAGACACTAACTAGGTCCCCATATGTTTTTCGTGCCACTCTATGACTTAACGGAGTTTCACCGAAAGACAAAAGATTATGGTCAAAGGTGGTTTATTAAAGGTATTCAAGCAATTATTTATAAGAGGTGGTGATATGTTGAAATGTGCATAAGTTTTATTATTTTCTTAAATTTTAAATCATTTGCGTTATTCAATTAACTGTGATGTTGAGAATTTTCTACGAGTTGGAAATTCGTAAAATTATTGATGCATTATTTTTTTACCTTGTAGGATGATGCAGTTGGTCAAAAGTAGGAGTGAAGGAGGTAGCCTTTTTCATTTGATGAGACTCGTTGTATTCTTGTAGTGGAACCTGTTTTCGGATATTATATATCCCTGTAGTTTGGTTCGGGGCTAGAAATTAATGATGATGGGAACTACGGATGAAAGTGTAAAGGCCCCGAGAAAAGGGCCCTGTTTTTTGCGAAAGACATGCCGGAAGAAAAACTAGTGGTTGCCTTGGTAAGTTCTAATATTTCTGCGACTTCTAGGAATAGTATGTGATGCGACCCGATTCTTTCTAAGATTTACACGTTTATTAGAATCTCATTGCTATTTTTTTCTATTCAGAGGCAATTGTTTGATCAATGAGCATGTATATATCATAGTTTATAGGTATTTTGGGTATCTTTTGCAAAATATATCATGAGTAAAGCGCAATGTTGTGGTCAAAATATACAAATAAACCATAGACTTGGGATCGAGTCGATTCACAAGTATCGAGATAGCACCATCTTTTCCTTGCGACAGACTTGTCGTGCATTTGTCAATGGAATACAAGTGTTAAACAATAGACTGGTTATATGCTAATTAACACCATATAAAATTTCGATTATTGGAACTTAATTTTAAGTGCCTCATAATTTTTTTCTCAAGTGCTTAAGGGAAACTTAAAGGACATTCCCCTCCCCCACTTAAAGTGGAGATTGTTATATGTACACCCATGAAGTCTTTGAGATATTTTGCCTTTCACTAGGTTGACAGAAATGATAACATCTTCCAAGTATATGTACTTTAGCTTACGATTATTTCTATGGCACACTCAGGATTATCAATTTTCGAGTTATCTTTCAAAGAATAATAAATATTCTTTGCACACGTTATAGTTAAGTAAGATTTGATCATATTGTTGACTTTTCGTTTCATTCATAGTCTTGATTTGATATTCTTCCTTCAGGAAAGGATGCAACAGACGAGTTTGATGATGTCGGGCACAACCACGATGCTTGGGAAATGTTGGAGAAATACTATGTGGGTGAACTGAACAAGTCAAACATTCCATGTCTAATTGGATTTTGTTGTTGATCATATGGATTTTGTTGCATGTAGTTGAATTATATAGTTGTTTTATCGAAAGGAAACTTCGCTATTAGTACTTTTTGTTGGATTTTGGCTATTGGTGACTTTAGTATTAATGGATTTCATGTTTAATTGATAGTGAACTTATGATGGTTGCTAGAATTGGAGTTCATAATGAATTGTTTATTTATATGGTTTGTTTGCAGCTTTGGGCCTGTGTTTTTGCGTAAATAAAACAACCCTTTTAAAACCGCTTCTAAAAATATTAAGACACCGGTTTTGATGCGGTGTCTATTCATCAAAAGACACCGGTTTAAAAACCGGTGTCTCTTAAAGAAAAGACACCGATTTTAAACCAGTGTCAAAAAGTTCAGACTTTTAACACTAGTAGCTCTAACACCGGTTGGTTTACCAATAGACACCAGTTTAAAATCGGTGTCTTTAAAGAAAAAGACAACGATTTTAAACCGGTGTCAAAAAGTTCAGACTTTTAACACCAGTGGCTCTAACACCGGTTGGTTTACAAATAGACACCGGTTTAAAACTGGTGTCTTTAAAGGAAAAGACACCGGTTTTAAACCGGTGTCAAAAAGTTCAGAATTTTAACACTAGTGGCTCTAACACCGGTTGGTTTACTAATAGACACCGGTTTAAAATCGGTGTCTATCAGCTTTTTTGTAGTAGTTAATGAACCAACCGCTCTGATACCACTTGTAGGTCCCAAGGGGTGTGGTGTAAGGTTTAGAAGGGGGGGTTGAATAAACCTTACCAAATTTTTGATTTTAGTCCTTTTAAAAAGTTCAACAGAGTTGACTCAAATCAGCTGTGTCCTTGGGGGACATCTAAGTTGGCTATTCAGCTAAATTATCCACTCAACAGACTCAATAGAGCTGTTGATAGTATAACTCGGCTGCTTAAGCCAGATACTTAACATGGCTGATTTAATTTTTAACAGCGGAAGACTTAACACCCTTTGATTTGATATAAGTTTATTTTTAACACTTGATTTTAGCACTTAGTTATTTATCAGTTGGATAGCAAATATGAACTTACAGCGGATATAAATAAAATATGCAGGAATGTAAATTGTTGAAAGTAAATTGACACAAGTATTTTATGGAGGTTTGAAGATGTGGTAATTCTTCTAATCCTCTCTTCTCCAACTCCTAGAGGAATCCACTATGTAACATGTCAGTTTACAAAGCGGTTATCAGTCTGGAGACAGCCTTGATCATACAGCTGGCTTCTCTTGCGACTCAGCTTCTTCATAGGGCAGTTGTCTTGCTACTTCATCTCACTTCTCAAGTTCTTGGATTTGATCACGAATCCCTCCAACAAACTTAATAATGGTTCAACCTTGAACCTTCTACAATCCTTCAACTTGGAAAGTAGACCCCTTTTGTTTCTTCAAAAGTTTCCTCTTCAACTGGTTGAAGTTGTCTTTCCTTCATAGCTTGTGTTGGATCGAGTTTCTTTGACTTTATGGCTTTAGGAATTGCTTGAATTGCTTTTAGAATATTGCAGATTACTTGCTTGAATATTGCTTGTTCGTTCGTGGTTCAAGTCATCAAAGTCACCTTTTCTCAAAGTGCTTCCTCAGCCTTTTATGGTGCACATTTGAAATTTGCGCGTTGAAGAGATAGGATAGTTTCAAATGTCATTTTGTGTTCATTGGCTTGTCTTGTCTTGGTGTGCAGCGTTTGTGATGTTGACATTTCCTCGTATTAAATGGCATTTTAGGTTTGCAGGTTCCTGACACAAGGTGCAGTGTTTCCAATTGGTTCCTTCCTTTTGCACAATTCTGGGCAAAACACTTTAAGACCTGGCAGCTTGACATATTACTATATCGAGTAATATTCTTGACTTTATTCCAACGGATCTAAGTCAGTAGTCTTCACTTGACTACTGCCTTTACCCAGGTGACTTGAGTCTGCTCCAATCATGGAATTGACTTAACTATCACTTCAATTGTTAGACTTGGTATCTTCAGTTGACTTGACTAACACTTCTCACAGTTGTTCCACAGCTGACTCTCCTTCAGTCGAGTCCTTGATTTCCTTCTAGGCTATACTCAACTGACACACAACAGAGTCTTCATTCCAGTCCGCAGTTGACTTCTTGTAATTTTTGACATAGCTGACTTAACTCAGCTCTTCCAGTCCTATCTATTACAATGCATAATTACAAGGAAAATGGGGTGCCAACTTCCTAGTTTAAGTTTTACATGGTATCATCAAAATCTAACAAATAAATTTCCTAACACAATCCTTCAACTTGGAAAGTAGACCCCTTTTTGTTCTTCAAATTGTTTTCCTCTTCAACTGATTGAAGTTGTCTCTCTTGGATCGAGTTTCTTCGAGTTTTAGTCTTCAGGAATATCTTGATAAGCTTTGAGAATTTATAGGTTAATTGCTTGAATATTGCTTGAAAGATCAGTGTCAATCGTAACCTATTTTCAAATGCTTCCTCAGCCTTTTATAGTGCATATATGAAATTCGCCCATTGAAGAGATATGCTAGTTTGAAATGTCACTTTTTGTTCGTTGGCTTGTCTTGTCTTGGTCTGCAGCCCTTGGAATGTTGACCTTTCCTCGTATTAATTGGCTTTGCAGCTTTACATATTCTGACACAAGGTGCAGTGTTTCCCACTGGCTCATTCCTTTTGCATAATCTTGGCCAAACACTTTAAGACCTGGCAACTTGACATATTACTATATCGAGTAATATTCTTGAATTTATTCCAACGGATCTAAGTCAGTAGTCTTCACTTCACTACTGCCTTTACCCAGGTGACTTGAGTCTGCTCCAATCATGGGATTGACTTAACTATCACTTCAATTGTTAGACTTGGCTTCTTGAGTTGACTTGACTAACACTTCTCACAGTTGTTCCACAGCTGACTCTCCTTCAGTCGAGTCCTTGACTTCCTTCTAGGCTATACTCAACTGACACACAACAGAGTCTTCATTCCAGTCCGCAGTTGACTTCTTGTAATTTTTGACATAGCTGGCTTAACTCAGCTCTTCCAGTCCTATCTATTACAATTCATAATTACAAGGAAAATAGGGTGCTAACTTCCTAGTTTAAGTTTTACATGGTAATTTCCTAACACAATCCTTCAACTTGGAAAGTAGACCCCTTTTTGTTCTTCAAATTGTTTTCCTCTTCAACTGATTGAAGTTGTCTCTCTTGGATCGAATTTCTTCGAGTTTTAGTCTTTAGGAATATCTTGATAAGCTTTGAGAATTTATAGGTTAATTGCTTGAATATTGCTTGAAAGATCAGTGTCAATCGTAACCTATTTTCAAATGCTTCTTCAGCCTTTTATAGTGCATATTTGAAATTCGCCCATTGAAGAGTTATGCTAGTTTGAAATGTCACTTTTTGTTCGTTGGCTTGTCTTGTCTTAGTCTGCAGCCCTTGGGATGTTGACCTTTCCTCGTATTAATTGGCTTTGTAGCTTTACATATTCTGACACAAGGTGCAGTGTTTCCCACTGGCTCATTCCTTTTGCATAATCTTGGCCAAACACTTTAAGACTGGCGAGCGACATATTACTATATCGAGTAATATTCTTGACTTTATTCCAACGGATCTAAGTCAGTAGTCTTCACTTCACTACTGCCTTTACCCAGGTGACTTGAGTCTGCTCCAATCATGGGATTGACTTAACTATCACTTCAATTGTTAGACTTGGCTTCTTCAGTTGACTTGACTAACATTTCTCACAGTTGTTCCACAGCTGACTCTCCTTCAGTCGAGTCCTTGACTTCCTTCTAGGCTATACTCAACTGACACACAACAGAGTCTTCATTCCAGTCCGCAATTGACTTCTTGTAATTTTTGACATAGCTGGCTTAACTCAGCTCTTCCAGTCCTATCTATTACAATGCATAATTACAAGGAAAATGGGGTGCCAACTTCCTAGTTTAAGTTTTACATGGTAATTTCCTAACACAATCCTTCAACTTGGAAAGTAGACCCCTTTTTGTTCTTCAAATTGTTTTCCTCTTCAACTGATTGAAGTTGTCTCTCTTGGATCGAGTTTCTTCGAGTTTTAGTCTTCAGGAATATCTTGATAAGCTTTGAGAATTTATAGGTTAATTGCTTGGATATTGCTTGAAAGATCAGTGTCAATCGTAACCTGTTTTCAAATGCTTTCTCAGCCTTTTATAGTGCATATTTGAAATTCGCCCATTGAAGAGATATGCTAGTTTGAAATGTCACTTTTTGTTCGTTGGCTTGTCTTGTCTTGGTCTGCAGCCCTTAGGATGTTGACCTTTCCTCGTATTAATTGGCTTTGCAGCTTTACATATTCTGACACAAGGTGCAGTGTTTCCCACTGGCTCATTCCTTTTGCATAATCTTGGCCAAACACTTTAAGACTTGGCAGCTTGACATATTACTATATCGAGTAATATTCTTGAATTTATTCCAACGGATCTAAGTCAGTTGTCTTCACTTGACTGCTGCCTTTACCCAGGTGACTTGAGTTTGCTTCAATCATAGGATTGACTCAACTATCACTTCAACTGATAGACTTGGCTTCTTAGGTTGACTTGACTTACACTTCTCACAGTTGTTCCTCAGCTGACAAACAACAGAGTCTTCATTATAGTCCGTAGTTGACTTCTTGTAATCTTGACTTAGCTGACTTAACTCAGCTCTTCCAGTCCTATCCATTACAATACAGAATTACAAAGAAAATGGGGTGCCAACTTCCTAGTTTAAGTTTTACATGGTATCATCAAAATATAACAAATAAATTTCCTAACAGTATGATTGGTAGTTTACTTTATTTAATCGCTAGTAGACCCGATATTCTTCATGTTGTATGCCTATGTGCTCGATTTAAAAGCAATCCCAAAAAATCTCACTTAAGTGCCGTTAAAATATTTTTTGATATTTGAAAGGCACTATTTCTTATGGTTTGTTTTATCCAAAGAATGAAAAAAATCTTTAAAATGATATAGTGATTCGGATTATACGGGAAATATTGATGATCGTAAAAGTACTTCAGATCATGTCAATTTTTAGGCGATTGTCTAGTATCTTGGTTTTCTAAGAAACTAAATTGTGTATCTTTGTCAACTGCCAACGTCGAATACATTTCCGCGGTCTTTGGTTGTACTCAACTTATTTGGATGAAACAAGCTCTAGCGGACTATAAATGCTCTTTGAAAATGTTCCTATTTTTTTTTGACAATAAATCTACTATAAATATTGCTCAAAATCCAATTCATCATAACCGAACTAACCATATTGATGTTCGATACCATTTTCTAATGATTGTGTTTCTAAACAAAAAATTGAGATGTGCTTTGTTCTGTCTCAAGATCAACTCGCGGATAGTTTTACAAAACCTTTGGATGCCGAGTTTTTTACGTCAATTCAAGATCATTTAGGCATAATGCATATCGAATAAGGTCTATGATTGCATTTTTTGCGTTTTTAAAACTTAGGGGTGCAAAATCGCATTTTTTACTTCAAATTCGGATGAAACTGGACTGGAGAACATGTACCAGTCGACTGATCGACCAGCCCAGGGACCAATCGCACCCCTGGTCAACCGATCGCCCTAAGCCAAATCACACATATATTAGTTCTGTACTTTATTCATATATTTTTCATATTTTCACACCCCTTCGCCCAATTCACACACTTATCACTCAAAATGACTTTTTCTTATAATTTCCACTATATTGTGCTTCTATAAAGTATGTCTCTTCCATACTATTCATTTTTCACAATCATTGGTAAGTTTAATTCCCTCTTTAATCTCAATTGGGTTGAACCCTTGAGAACTTTGTTCGTACTTGAAGAATTTTTTAAATTCTTGTATTTATATGTTGTGGATTGTGTATTATGATGATATATGATTGTAGAATTAGGATTAATGTTGATTTTTTGGGCATGATTATATTTACCAATGTCATATACAACTTTGATTTTATCCTATGCATGCCAAGTGTTTGATAAAATTCCTCAATGAAAATTATATCTTTTTCATGACTCTCTTAATTATCATTGACTTATATGTTTATGGAGATCATGTTTTATCCATCAAATGAGCTTCTATATACTTTCTCCTATTGATTGTCCTTACATTTTGGAATTCTAAGCTTTCTCTTTAATAGCATTATATTGATATGGTTCAATGCACATTTTGATGTCTATTTATGATGTTTTTTTCGTGCCAATAGTCTTTTTGATGATTCCAAAGTAGGAGAAAAATGGAATTAGCTCATAAGCATATGGTAAGATCAAGTGAGCTAGAAAAAGCTCACAGAAAAAGCTATAAGCAATCAAAAAAAAAACTATAAGTTGTGGATGGGTTCTGGTTTGTTGATTGCAAAATGGCCATTATTTATCACTAATGGCTTATTTTTGATAGGTGGAGCTTTTAAGCTCTTGAACTTCAAGTCATATCTGCAAAAGCTGAGCTTTTAGCTTTTAGTTGTTTACTTCTATGCTTATTTTGGTTTAGCATGTTGATATGGGGAGCTTATATAAAATGCTTTCAAAAATCTTAGCTCATATCCTTATGTTTTTCATCATTAAAAGTGTCGCTTAAAATGGATAGTTGTTGTTTACTGAAAAAAACGTATTTCATTTTAAACTTCACTCTCTTAAAATTGTTTTGGTTTGTAATCATCAAAATGGGGGAGTTTTTAGATAAATGGGTTTATCGTAATTTTGATGATTTCATATAAATGAGTTTTATACCAAAACAATGTCCCTAAATGTTGTTTAAATACTTCAAAATAATTTCAATGATTTTTACTAATTTTTTGGAGTATTTCTTGAATTTTATTTTTGATAAAATTCGGACAACTACTCTGTATTGAGGTCGACCGGTTGCCCTATAGGGCAACCCGTACCTGAAATTTGTATTTTGAAATAGAATCGAAACAGAGATGTACAAAGGGGAGGGCGACCGGTGCACCTGGAGGTCGACCGGTGTGATCGACCGATCAACCTCATGGTCGACCGGTGCCTAGGGTTTTGTATTTCTTCTCGTCTCTCTCGGACTCAAGGGGGACCGGTCGAACATGTGGGGGACTGGTTGAATCCCCTAGCCGATGGTCACCCTCCCAATCGACCACTCCACCCCAGGGCAACCTGAATTTAAATATTTCAAACGTCTTTTTCTTGTTAGTGGGCGACCAGTCGCTCTAAGGTTTTATCAGCAGAAACTATCCGTTCCAGCATACAACTTTTCATGAAATTGTGGGATTGATTCTAACAGCTATTTTCTTCAATTATTTGGCATTTTTCTGCAGATTTCACTCTTCTAGGAGAAGCCTCTGTTGGTATTCAAATAAACGAGATCTCCTATAAATACTTGAAGGCTTGAAGGATAGAAAACACAACACAATATACAAATCAACACGAATCACTCTCTTGTTCTTCATTGTCAAAGAGTTTAACATGAAGCTATGTTTGCATGCTTCATTACTCAGATTGAATCAAAGGATGTGTCAGAAGATCTTGAGGATACCCACTGGATTCAAGCTATGCAAGAAGATTTAAAATCAGTTTGAAAGAAATAATGTATGTGAATTAGTTCAAAGACCTGCTCACTAACATGTTATTGGAACAAAATGGGTGTTCAGAAACAAGAAGAATGAAGAAGGCAAAACGATTAGAGACAAAGCAAGATTGGTAGCCAAAGGGTATTGGCAAGAAGAAAATATATATTTTGATGAAACTTTGGCTCCAGTTGCAAGACATGAAGGAATAAGAATGTTTCTAGCTTATGCTTCTAACAATAATTTCACGATCTATCAAATGGATGTGAAAAGTGCTTTTCTAAATGGACTATTAGAGGAAAAAGTCAATGTTGAGCGATTTGAGAAGAAGACTATAGGAGATAAGTGTATAAGCTGAAGAAAATACTTTTATGTATTAAAGAAGGCTCCTAGAGAATGGTCTGAAACATTGTCAAAGTTTCTTATAAGCAATGGATTTACCAAAGGATAAGTCGACATAGCTCTATTTAGAATTCAGGATGGAGAGAGCTTCCTACTTGTGCAAATAAATGTGGATGACATTAGATCCAGAAAAAAGGAGTTATGAGACAAAGCTTCAAAGAACATTAAAGAAAAAATTGAGATAAGCATGATGGTAGAATTAACTTTCTTCCTAGGAATTCAAGTGAAACAAATGAAGGATGGAACCTTTATTAGACAAACCAAGTACACAAGAGATTGATGAAAAAGTTTGGCATGTAAGAGAAGTCATTTGTTAAGATACCTATGAACACTTCAATAAAGATGAATCTTGATGCTGAAGTGAAGTTAGAAGATCAAACACAATATAGAGCACACATTGGCTCATTACTCTACTTGACATCCATCAGATCTAACATAACCTTTGCAGTAGAGGTATGTGCAAGATTTCAGTCTGCTCCAAAAGAAAGTCGCATGACAGTTTACCAGAACCGGTGTCTATTGTAAAAAAATCCCCAAATCGACAGCGGTTTTGGCATCGGATTTACGTAACCGGTGTCTATTTATATAAATTATTTTAGAATTTACAGCAATTGTTTCGACACCGTTCCAAAACCGGTGTCTTTAATTATTTAGAAACAAGATTTTTAGACACTGTTCTAAAATCAGTGTTTAATCGTATCGTATTCTACAAAACCGGTGTCTATTTGCATACTTTTCTTTTAGAAGTATTTACTGTCCGCCACTCGTGCCTCTCCTGTCCGTCGCTCGTGCCTCTCTCGTCTGCCGCCCATTCCTCTCCCGTCCGCCGCTTGCACCTTCCCCTCCGCAAAATATTGCTGCTCCAAGTAGCCTGTACGATTCCCCCACCCTCAGTCTCGTTCTTTTCTGCCATTGTCTTCAACCTCTCGCCTCCGCTGCTCGCATCTCTCCTCTCCGATGTTCCAATAGTGCCTCCATTCTACAGCTGGAAAATCAACATTTATGTATTATAGCTTTATTTTAATTATTTGGTTTTCGATTTAGGGTTTAAATCCAATATTGTTGTGATTCAAATTCGATTTAAGCTTTTGCTTTTTGAACTAGGGTTTGCATTTTCATGCTTATTTCTGGTTATAAATCTGTGTGTTAAATCTTTTTGAGCATCTTTTTAGCATGGTAGTTATGCTTAGCTTATTGTCTGTCCATGGTACCTCAAGCTTCATTGTGCTGTTAACTACTCTTGGTGGTTTGTATTTCTTTTTTCTCTTTTGGGGGTTTTTTTTGTTAATTTTTCATAGTTTCTTGTCAAGAAATGTAAATTTATGCAGTAGGGGTGTTTACGTTTAATTGGATAAAGTGTTGTAGAAGACTGCTATGTCCTCCATTTAAAGTTCTTGAATGTCATTGCAATATTTGTTGTTTCCCTAAACCTTTATAATTTTATGAAAAGGGAAATAAGGATTCTACTTCTGATTGTTGTGGAATGGACATCTGATAATCCTATCTTCTAGTGCGTTGATTTATCATAAAGGAGCGTCTTTTGAAGCGAAGCACTTTGATAATTCCCATATTTAGAGCTAGCTGATCATAAATCTTTTTAGCTCACCCAAATCGTCTGAATTGTATTGCATCACTCTGTTGTGGTTAATTTATTACCGAAACTGCGATTAAACAATTTGAATGAAAACCACACCGCACAAGCAGTTTGTAATTTTAGTTTAGTTATTTAAGTTAATAAGTTAAAGTATACAGTCATTGAGACTAATTGTAGGTGTTGTACGATTGGGGTGTTAATGATTTATATCGATCTCTATATCTAGTGGTTGAATGAAAGATTTTGGAAACTAGTGCATGGAATAATTGTGTAATATCTGTTGATAATATCCGTAAAAGAAAAGAAAATGCATTTCATGCCATGCCATAATCTTTTGTTGGCGAATTGTATATGCTTAGCTTTATTATCCATAGTTGAATGTCCTCAAAAATGATATCTTTTCTATATTTAATTCATTGTTTTCTCAATTATTAGTTAAAACCATCAAACCATCTGAAAATCGTTGAAAACCAATCTTTAAAAAAACCACACATGGCAATTCGTATATATTTACCAGATGCCGCATGAATACTCTGTTGTCCAAGCCTCACCGGAAAATATTTGAGTGAATGCCTCGAAGCTCTAGTAAACTCTGCAAAATATAATATAATGTTAGCGGCCATTAAAATAGAACAAAAAGAGATTTAGCCGCCTAGTCAGTTCTAGGAAAAACATGGATCTTACCATGCACATTATTAAATATTACATAATATTTTGTACTCGTGACTCGTGAGCATTGGATAAATAAATATGCTGATTTTCTCTTAATCCCAAATATAATATTTAATTAGGTGTTTTGAATATTTCGATTTCAAGATTATTGCTTTTATTTGTTGGTTTTAGGTTGATTTTCTTCCAAAAGGAACGATTTTAATTGTGTTGGTGTTGGGTTGTGGAGGCAACATCAAGAACAAATTGAGGTGAGTTGTTTTACATTGTGCACCATTTTCTTTATAATATGTTTTTCAGTTTTTTGTGTGCACCATTTTCTTGATAAGCTTCTCAGTTTTTTGTGTTGTTTTTGCATCTAAGATTCTTTGGAATTTACACTGGCTGATGGGCTTGATACTTTAAGAACACAATAGTGGTAGAAATATCTACAAAAAAAGGTATGTTGCTACTAATACAATCGTATAGACCTTTAAAGAAATCTAGAAATATTGTACTATAGACTACCCAATTTATTGTAGAAATTTTCGGATCAACGATTAGACCATGCAATTGAAAATCTAGAAATATTGTATCTATTTCCGTATCGCTCCTATGTTGGTATGTATATCATGCAAGCATAATAGAATGGATGAATGGTTATGAAGTGGGTGTTCATGAGATGATCACAATGTATTTCTCTGTTTTGACCGTCTGGGTCATTTTGGTGGATTTTGTTTCCATGTGCTTGGGTTTCATTTTTAAAGGTATGTTGTTTCCAGTAACTTGTCATTTTTAAAGAAGTTAATATTTTGGTTAAATTACGAAAACATAGACAACTCCTGTTGAAAATTATAAATACCCCTTTAATCCTAATGTTTTTGTTGTGTGCATAATTTACTATGATTAGTTGCTGAGAAGGGTTGGTTCATTAATGGCTAAATCATTCAAATATGTTTGTATGTTTGTAGGCTGAGAAGAATGAGTTTCGTGACGAGAAACAAAGGTTAAAGGCTGAGAAGGAAAAGCTTGAGCATTTTTGAAAGCTTGAATGACAGGAGCTATGTTGATCATATGGATTTTGTTGACTTTAGTTGAATGTATATAGTGTTTTTGTTGGTTCATGGAATTGAATTATGAATTTGTAGTCACTTTATCGAATGGAAACTTCACTACTAGTACTTTTTGTTGGATTTTGGATATTGGTGACTTTAGTATTAACGGATTTTTTGTTGGTTGGTGGAATTGGATTTCATGTTTAATTGGTAGTGAATTTATGATGGTTCCTAGAATTTGATTTCATAATGAATTGTTTATTGATATGGTTTTTTTGCAGCTTTGTATTAATTTCATACAAAAGACATCTGTTATGTTTGATATGTCAGCCATCGGCTTCGAACCGCTGTCTTTGCGAAAATAAACTAGCCTTTTAAAACTGCTTCTAAAAACATTAAGACAGCGGTTTCGAGGCGATGTTTTGAATTGAAGACATGTCTTTGAACAAGAGATGTCTATTCACCAAGACACCTTTGGGTTTTAGAAAAAATGACACCGATTTAAAATCGGTATGAACAAGCGATGTCTATTCACCACGATAATTTGGTTTCGAGTAGGTGTCTTTAGATAAAATGGCACCGATATAAAACCGGTGTAAAAAACATAAATGTTTAACATCAGGATCTTAGAAAGCGGATATTTAATCTCTAAGACAGCGGTTTAAAACCGGTATCTTTAAAGAAAATGACACCGGTTCTCACCCGCTGTCAAAAGTTCATACTTTTAACACAATGACTCTAACAACGGTTGTTTTACCAATAGACAACAGATTAAAACCGCTGTCTATTGGCATTTTTGTAGTAGTGATAGTACAATGTTACCTATGATTGGTCATAAATGTTGTTGTGCATTTAACGCACTCATAAAGTGGATTTCAAAAGATTACATCCTCACCGTCGACAAAAAATTATATTATTCTGATCACGTTTTTTCAACTCCCATATAAGCCTCTTACTCTCACTTTCTGTAGGTTCCAAGGGATTTCAAGTAAAGTCTAGAACGGGGAGAGATTGAATAGAGTTTACAATTTTTCGATTTTGCAAATAAGATTTTTAAAGAAACTAGTTAAGTCCTTAAGGATAGTTGAGTTGATATTCAGCAGAAGAGTTAACAACTCAACATTCCTTTTGACAGAGATGTTGATAGAGTAACTTAGCTGGAAAATAACAACTTCTCAGAAGATTAGTTTTCTTTTTAATTCATAAGAAGACTTGCACCCTTGTTAGTTTTTTTTATCAACACTGTGTGTTTTAGAGAGTTATTATGCATATTGGATTGCAAGTAAAACGACAGAATATAAAGTTGTAGAAATATAAAATGCAGGAATTTAAAAGACCAAATATTTATAGTTGTTCAAATTCTTGTGTGTTCACTTGTGTTGTGTCTCTTGTGTCTTGTATCTTCTCTCTAAAAAATCCTCAGTGTTTATAGTGAGTATTGGATTTTGTCCGTTGAAGAGATAGATAAATTCAAATCACAGTGTTGGCCAGTTGGCATGTCATTTCTTCATTTACGAAAGTGGCGATCATGTGTTTTTTATTGGTTGAACCACCTTGCCTTCATAAATGCCTTGTACTTTTATGGTCAAACATCATATTTTGTTGATATTCATGAATATTCTTCTCGGACTCAGTGCAATAGATCCTTTCCAGTTGACTTAATCCTTCACCTGCTTTACCCTTTCTTGACTGATACTAGAGTCTTCTTAGAAATTAGTCTCCTGAATGAGTCTTTTGTCTCAACTCTGTTGTCAGTCTTCTGTTTTAACTTGGCTGGCTTGAGAGAGTCTTTTGACAATGTACTCAACTGAGAGTCTACTGAACTTTCGCCATTCAGTTGCGAGTCATCTGATTCTCCTTCAACAATCCTTCCATAATTCTACTTGGCTATTTTTGAGTCAGCCTAAGTCATATTTAATACATATGTATAAATTACATTGAAAATAGGGGTGCCAATATCACAATACATAGTTCTCTATGCATCATCAAAGTCTATACAATAAGTTTCTAACACTTTTCTCTCTCCTTATACGCACATAATATTTCTTGCAATTCTCAAAACATTCTCTATAAATTTCTCAAAGTTTTTATATCAAAACGTTCATATTCATCATGGCACCAAAGAAATCCATTTGCTAATGCTTCATCCCAAGTGTTGAACTTTCCAAAAATGTCCAAAAAGGTCTATTATGAACCGTTGATTGATGTCGAGGGCTTGGTCAAGCGGTGATCGACCAAGATAGGGCACAAAATATCATCTCTTGTTTGGAAATATCAAAATTATTGCAGTTTATGACCTTGGATATGCCACGGACCTACTTGGAAGAGATGTCGTTGTTTTATGCAAATGATGTGGTCCAGGACGATGGGATTCACTCATTTGTTAGTGGGAAATATTTCGTCATACCAGCCGAAGACTTGAGTAAGCTACTGAAATTGCCTAGCTTAGGGCTAAGTGAGCTGAAGAACTATGAATTCGATCTTCAAAATCTTGGGGTGGGATAGTTGTCGAAGAAGAAAAGGACAACTACAACCCCTCTGCTACTAAGGCTATGGTTAAGGAGGAGTACCACAAGCAAGTTTGGCCGTAAACAAACTGATGGTGATGACTGCCATTTTGGATGAGCTACAGGTGAACTGGAGTGAGTTTGTTTTTAATAAGATATGTCAAAATGTCTTTAATTGTGAAGTAGTGAATGGGAAATTCAAGAACACCCTGGGGTATGGGCTGCTTCTTGGATATCTTCTAGAGAGGAAGGTTTTGCGCTTGAGAAGAGGGAAATAGTTTCATGTAAACAAGAGGTTGTTTAGAGAAAACCTCTCAGCTTCTCAAAAGAAGGCCCACATAATAAAGAAATATACTTCTAAGGGGTAAACGGCTGCGAGTCTGCCAGCTCGGTATGCCCCAATCACGAGGAAGTGGGCGACAACTACAAAGAATAAGTTTATCCTTAGAGTGGGTCAAGCGATGAACCTGATGAGTCTGTTGTGGTAAAAGACTCGAAGATGATTGATACCTCCCCCACTCCTCGAGAAGTTAGATCAAAGGTTGTTGAGGACAGACCTTTTGTGTTGGCTGCTAAGCTTTGGCACAATCAAATCTTTGAAAAAGTCTTTGAAAGCATTCTTAATATTGAAGAGACAACTGTTGAAGTTGCAGCTGAAATAGCAATTGAGGCAAGGTCGGGTGGTGATGGCCAAGTTTCCATGGATGTGGAGGAACTTTGAACTGACTCCATTACTATTTTTGATGATGACTCCCATCTTTATACCAAGAAAATGAAGAGGATAGCTGAGTGGAACATGTGGAAACTCAAAGAATGACATTTCGATTTCAATTTGAACGCACTGATATGATTGAAGAAGAAAAAATGTTGTTTTCCTTTCTCAAGGAACCCTCCATGGTGCGGGCCCTTGAGAGAAATTATGTATATCAAGTGTTGTACAAGAAGAGAATGGAGGACAATGAGAAGGATGTAGGTCCCAAGGGGTGTTAGGAAAAGTCTAGAAGGAGATTGAATAGATTTTCACAAATTAGAGTTTTAAGAAAACAACTAAGTCCTCATATAACTAGGTTGAGATTTAGCAAGGGAGTTAACCACTCAACAGTTCCTTTCAAAGAGCTGTTGATAGAGTAACTAAGTTGAAGAAAGTCAAATGCTTATAAAACTGGTTTTCTTTTAAGTCAGCGGATGACTTACACCCTTTTTTAGTTTTGTTAATCAACACTTATTGTTTTTAGAGAGTTATAAGCAATATGGATCGCAAGCAAATAACATAATGTAAATTTGCAAAAATGTAAATGCAAGAATGTAAAAGAGACAATATTTATAGAGGTTCGAGGATGGGGTAATTCCTCTACTCCACTCTTCTCCGACTCCAACAGGAATTCACTAGGTAATAGGTGACATTAGTTGCAAAGTAGTACAATTTGAATAGCCTTGATCACAAATCCAGACACACTTAGGACTCAGCTCTTCACTAGATAGCTGCCTAGTTACTTCCGCTCACTGAACTTGCAGGATTTGTTCACATAAACCTCCTACAACTTAGAATCTTGGTTCGTCTTGAACCTCACTACACTTCTTCAATCCTAGGCAGTGTAGACCCCAAATATGTTTTTAGAAATTTCCTTTTTAATTGAATAACAACTTCAATCATTCACACTATGTGTTGAATGAAGTGTTCTTAAGTAAGCTTGAGGGTTGCAGACTAGCTCGGTCGAGAGAGAGTTTTTGCATTTCAGATTCTTTCTTTTTCACTTGTGTTATGTCTCATCTTTCACTCTGGAAATCTTCAGCTTTTATAGTGAGGATTTGAATTTTTTCTATTAAAGAGATAGACAAATTCAACTCCCACCGTTGGACAGTTGGCATGTCCTTTCTTGCAGATTGATGTTGACCTTCCTTGTATTCTTTTGACCTGTGTAGTTTTCTGAAAGTGACAGTCTGCAGGTGCCTTGTTATAGGTTGATCCTCCTTGGCTTCATAAATGTCTTGATCATTTATGTCAAACACCATACTTCATTGATTTTAAAGTATATCATCATTTGGCACAGTGCAACAGACTTCTTCAGTTGACTTTAGTGCTTCAGTTGCTTTACCCCTTTAAAGCTAATATTGGAATCTTCTAAGAGCGTCTTCTGATGTACTCTGTTGTCAGTCTTCTGATAGACTTGGCTGACATATTATGCTGAGAGTCTTTTAACAACTCATTTAACTGTGAATCAGCAGAATTTCTACAAATCAGCTGCAGGTCTTCTGATGCCTTCTTCAGCAAGTCTTCTGCAATTCTACTTGATTGCTTTTGTGTCAACCTACGTCCTATCTATAACAAGTGTTAAATTTACATGGAAATAAGGGTGACAACTTTCTAGTACATAGTTTTCTAAATATCATCGAAATCTATATAATAACTTTTTGATGATGCCAAAAAACTATTACAACTTCGTCGCTTAATCGAAAGTAAATAATTTAAAAAAATGAATTCAGTTTTATTCATATAAAACTTTCAGGCACTTACATTACAATGTGTATTTACAAATGAATGTAAAGATACAATATTTATACAAACTCAACTTCCCCCTATATTCTACCTCATCTGCCTCTGAATCTCCTTTCAGTTTCTTGAAGTCCGAGCTAGTTGGCAGTTGTTCTTCTCATGGGGTTAGCTAACAAACCACATCCTTTTCTAGACCTCTCCCACTGGAAGGTGTCTCACTTCTACCTATTCCACTGCCTGCTTCATAGCCTCTTACTCTAGTGCCGACTTGGCTGCCTCCTTTGGATACTTGGCTGCCACCACTCTGATGTTGGCTTGTGGAAGTACTCTGATGACCCTAATTTGATAGTTCCCTAGTCAGCTCAATATTCTCCAAGTCATTTTTCTGAGTACTTATCCCATGCTTCTGCAATAGTCATCCCCTTGTAATACCCTTCCGAGAGAAGAGTTTCAAATTATTTTTTTGTTCTTTCCTTGGGGATTAACCCTTCTGGTGGCCCACCATGCATTTCCCTTAGCACACTTATCCTTTCCTCTTGCCTTAGATCAATGCCAGTAAATGATTCTCTAGACTTCTTCATAGCAAGATCAATTTTCTCTTCCACAAAGAGAGAAGATGGGATTTGGGATAAAGTTGGAGTTTTTTTGCCTTTGCCATATGTTGTAGAGGGACCTACTTCTTCTTCCCAATTTTTGGCATCAACAGTTACAGAAGATTGAATTGTTTGTAGAATGAAGTCCAACTTCATCTGAGTAGAGGAATCTACAGTAGAGTTACTTGAATTGAGTTCAATCAGCTGGTCTTGAAAATTTGAGAATTTCAGGTTCAAGTTCAAATTTCTTCTCGATCTTTGCAGCTAATAATTCCATGTCACTCTAGTGGCTTTGGTTCATCATATTCATGTGGTCTCTTTGGTGATTCTGAAAAGTCACTTGGTAAGAACCCAAGATCAAAAGCTTATTGTATAATTTCTTGAAAATCTCTATTTGTTCCCTACGAAGAGTTGTCGTCTCAGCTGTCCATTTCTTTATCTTCTGCAGAACTCCATGGATGTCACTGGTTATGGTTGTATCGTGATCGTCAGTTCATAAGCAGCAATCTAAGAGCCCTCCTTCCATAACATCCATCTCCCAAAACATATATCAAAAATCTCTTTCAAGCTCAGAGGCCAGTTGACTGTCAATCCTAGGAATAAAATTGTACTCAGGGATATGGCCTCGAGGATTATATGGAATCAATCCGTGCTATTTTGGTTCTACAGGTTCTTTGACGATCCCACAATTATTAGACTTAGATACACTCACTGATGGCTTATCATCATCGAAATTTCCCTCATGGAATACAAAATCATCTGGACCAAAATTATCAATAGGAGTTGAGAAATGTCCCATTTCATCTGCAATGGGATTCCTTGCCTCTTTCCCCTAACTATTAGCTCTTTCTACCTTAGCTGGATTAGCTTCATTGGCACGAGCAGCTGTGTTAGCCTTCTTAGCTAGTTGTGCCTCAGCTATGTTTAGCAGTTTCACTAGTAGCCACAGTTTCACCCATTTGAGTGTAAGATGTATTAGATGTCTCAACAGAGTCACTTGCAAGTGATCTAGTAGCGTGAAGAGGAGGTTCAACCAGCACAAAACCATATTGTGCAAAAATGGACCCTGCTTCTTGATATCCTTCATCTGTGTTAGACTAAACTATGTCATCAATGTCCATCTCAACAGTTGTGTCTTGAGCACCTACGTCACTATCAGCAGCCTCAGATCCTTCTCCTTCCAAATAAGGTGGATTCTAAAAAATTTCTTATTATGTGTAAGCTGTTTCATCAACATGCATCAGATCAACTAGAGGATCTACTAATTACACCCCATATTCGATCATCTTCATCCGTAGAAGTCTCAACTATCGGGTCTTCAACAATTTCAACCTCTCCCACACATCGCTTTCAATTGTTGGAGCATTCATCACAACTTTTTCATGTACCTCCATTTCAGAAGTCTCAACCACTGGAACATCATCGGTCTGCATTTTATTATCCACGTATTCTCCAACAACTTCTTCTTGAACAACCTCATTTTCAGCAGTCTGCTCAGCTTCCCCCAATTTAGATGTCTCAATAGCTGGTTCATCATTGGTATTCATGGTTTAGCTGACAATGGTGATTCAACTATTTCATCAACTACAGCTGTAATGGTCTCCGTTGTCTCAATAATAATTTTATATGTGGACTCGATTGTGTTCCCTGACTCAACTGTGGATACAACTTCTTCAACTGAAGGATTTGAGGCAAGTATGCTTTCTCTTATGCCGGAACCACCTTCATCATTCTCATCGTCTAAATGAACCACACTGACATCCACACCAGCTTCATCTCCAAGATTAGCCTCAACCAAATTTCTTCCAATTTAAGTTTCCTTTTCCTTCTCCACAGTCTCAACCATGACTTCACCTTGATATTGATCATTGGTAGGTGAATGGGAGTGGGCTAGTGATGAGAGTGCAGTTTTGTATCTCATCACATCCCCAATAATTTGCATAGGGGATAATGGTTACCCTTGCCCAATCTGTTGTTGTTGCTTAACCATCTATCTAGATTCCCTCATGGATTCTTGCAGCTCAGCAACTTTTGTTTCTTCCAGCTCTTCTTCATCTACATCTGAGAGTTGATCAACTGGTTTTCTAAAGATACAATTGTGTGACCCAACTATGCTTTTTTCCTTTCTGCAGCTCTTTCTCCTTCTCTTCCCTCATTCTCTTGTACAAAGTCCTAGTCACATAGTCAGGATCCAGGTCTTCAGGAACTGAAGAGTCATCTAGGAACTCGAGAATCTAATCCTCCTCTTATATGATCTTCATCTTCTCAAATTGGTATCTGCTCTTGCTGAGCTTCAACTGTCTCCACTCAGATATCATTTGCATTACGTTAGGATATAGAGAGCAGTGTTCTTCATATGACTCTGAAATTGTTGGCACAGATTCAACATTTACTAAAGGCAATCCTTCTCCTCCTTCAGCCAAGCCTCTACAACATATTCACCAACATCCTCCACAGCTATCTCTTCAACATTTTAGTAACAGCTACCTGCATCCTCTTCTTGGTAACGAATACATGCAAAGCTCGAGCTGCCAATATTGAGGGCATATCCTCCTCTGCCTTTGATCTTACTTCCACTGGAGTTCCCTCAGATTCAGTTACTTCAGAGTCAGCTGCCACAACTGACTCATCTGCCTCGTCACACGTCGATCTTGGGTTGAGTGTTCTTCTTCTTCAGTGCAACATGAAATGTGTATGAAGATTTTGAGAGCTCTTCCAGCTGAGTGAGAAATGAAGGTGATGGCTCTGAGACACTCAATGGACCTCACAAAAATATCAAATCATGAGCTATTTTTTTTTATATCTAAAAGTCTAAGAATTTGAGCGCAAAAGGAAAGAGTAAGATGCGATAGATGCACCCAAGATTGTTGCCTTGATAGCAGGTGAGTCTAAGTCAGTAGACCCAAAGGACGTAATGGATAAGGAAGAAATTGACTTAATGGTATAGAGATTCAACGAGTTCTTCAACAAGAAATACAAGAGGAACAAATGAGAGTCCTCTAGAAGGCATTCAACTACCTCTAAAGGAAAAGAGAAGAGACCCCCTAAAGAGCTGAAAAGGAAGTATAAGACTTGTGTTGGAACTGCACACAACCAGGTCAGTTTGTAGTTTACTGTCCCTATACACCAGTCAATAAATACAAAAATAATGTGGAAAATGAAGTCTTTAGAGAAAGAAGAAAGGAAAGGAAGAAGGCTATGATGGTTGCTAAAACTGAGAAAACCAAGTGTATCAAAGCAGAAGAGTTAGAAAGCTGTGAAGCTGACTATTTTTCTGATACTAAAGAAGAGGTGTTTATTTGTCTTATAGACAAAGAACATGAAGATGAGGTTCAAGGAACAGTTGAGTGCCAAAGAATCTGGTACATGGATAGTAGTTGTTCCAGACATATGACTGGAAATAAAAACAATCTAACAAATTGAAGAAAGAAAAATGAGCTAAAGTCAAATTTGGAGGATACGAAGCTTTAGAGGAAATCAAAGGCACTGGATCCATCAAGAAAAATGGCTTAGTGATCACAGAAGTTGCATATGTTGAGGGATTAAACTTCAATATGTTAAGTATCAGCCACTTCTATGATAAAAGATATAATGTTGGATTCAATGTGGGTGTTTACGAAATTAAAGTTGCTGAAACAAATGAGATTGTGTTATCTGTGATCACAAAGAAGAACATGTATGTGGTAGATTAGTCAAGTGCCACACCAAGCACATGTCTATTGGCATCACAACTCAAGCAAGTTGGTTGTGGCAATAAGAAGTTGAGTCATCTCGAATTTCAAAACTATCAACAAGCCTTCAAGGAGCCACCTGGTTGAGAGATTACAGATTCAATTTACAAAAATAAAAGTATTTGTGATGTTTGTCAGAAAGGAAAGCAAATCAAATAATCATTCAGAGAAATGACAAATCCTTCATCAACAAGGATTATGCATTTATTTCATATTGATCTATTTGGACTAGTAGAACCAACAAGTATTAGTGGAAAGAAATGTACTCTTGTGGTAGTCGATGATTTTTCAAGATACACATAGACCATCTTTATGTGTAAAAAGAAGGAAACACTGCAAAAGCTTCCTCGGTTGATGAAATGAGTTTAGAATGAGAATAGTCAAACCATTATCAAGATAAGATCTGAGAGAGAAACTGAGTTTTTTTATTGAAATTATAGCTCGGTATTTGGTAGAGAATGGAATTATTCATGAATAGTCAGCTGCAAGAACTCCACACCAGAATGGAGTAGCTGAAAGAAGTAACAGAATACTCAAAGAAGTTGCAAGGACCATGTTAGCTGAAGCTGGATTGGCTAAGAGATTTTAGGCTAAAACTATCAATAAAGCTTGTCATACCCATAATAGATTCATGATCAACAAGTTGTTAGATAAATGTTATTATTGTAATTTTGATGATTTTATTTAACAGAGTTTTTCACCAAATCGATTTAAATGATTTTTACTGATTTTCGGAGTATTTCTTGAAGTTTATTTTTGACAAAATTTGGACAACACTTCTGTTTTGAGGCCAATCGATTGCCCTAGCGTGCCTAAAGTTTAATTTCTGAAATAGAAACGAGACGGAAGAAAAAAACAAGGGGGCGATCGGTCGACCGGTGCCTGAGTGAAACAAGTTTGAACAAATTGTTTAAATACGGCGAAAGAAAGGACTTGGCTAACCTGGTCTAATTGAGGTCGGCCGAAAGGCCCCGTGACTATCCACCCCTATTGGGCCGGTCAACTCATGTTTTTAAAGTTATAATTCCAATTTTTCTATTTGAGGTCAATCGGACGACCTAAGGTTTTTTCAGCAAACTATCTGTTGCACAACATAAAGCTTTTCATGAAATTATGGGATTGATTTCTAACAGCTATATTCTCCATTCATTGTGCATTTTTTTACATATTTCAATCTCCAAGGAGGAGACTAATGCTGGGATTCAAATCCGAGACCTCTCCTATAAATAGATGAAGACTTGAAGCAACACAACAAGACAACACAATACAACACAACAAGAAAATCTGCAAATTTGTCTAAGTCTTTATTTTCAACACTCTTGTTGTAATAGCCTAAGCTTATTACTTTCACATCTTGCTTATTAGGCTTTCCTTCTTGATTACACTTGCACTTTTGAGTTGTATTATTTCATTTAACGTGTAATCTTGATTGTATTTGTAACATCATCCAAACACAAAAAGTCCTTGTTAGTGTTCTTTTGGCAAGAACATGTTTGGTTGATTTGATTGAAAAGCTTGATATTTTTCGTGTTCAAGAGTTTTGTAGTCTTCGAGGTGTTGAAGAGTTTGGTGCTCTTTGAGGTGTAGAAGAGTTTGGTGCTCTTAGAGTTGGAAGGTTTTGGTGCTCTTCGAGGTGAAGAAGAGTTTGGTGCTCCTCGAGTTGGAAAATTGTGGTGATCTTCATAGGTGTTGTTGTAAGAAGAGTTTGGTGTTCTTCAAGGTAAATGTTGCAATAGTTTGGTATCTATTAATAAACTTTTTTCTTTTTCAAAATCCATTTCGGACATACCGGGGTGGTAGAGGATTAGGACCTAGGTGGGTTAAACCTCTAAAAATCATCGAGTGTTGTTTACATTTCCGCACTTTTATTTTTGGTCATCATTCTCATATTCGAAAAAGAGGGCGTAAATCGGAAAATTGGGATAATCTATTCACCCCCCTCTAGATTATCGAAGCCACTTGGACTAACAAGTGATATCAAAGCCAAACTCTTTGGCAAGCTCATTTTCAGTTGCGAGTAAAGAGAAAATATCCATGGCTACGAACGAGAGTTATCTACCAACTGGTGTTTCATTCAATAAATCGCCTCTCTTCGACTCTAATAATTATGTATTTTGGAAAGATAGAATGGAGTGTTTCTTATAAGGTTGTGGGTTCGATATTTGGAACACAATTATAAATGGAGTATTTATCCCTATGAAGAAAAAGGAAGACGGAACTCAAATTCCTAAAACTCTCAAGGAGTTCGATGATGAAGACAAAAAAATATTCTCCTTAAACGGTAAAGCTCTTAACATTCTTTATTGTTCTCTTACCGCTACGGAATATAATCGTATTAGAGGAATTCGATCCGCTCATGATGTATGGGAATAATTAGAAGTTATATATGAAGGCACAAAGAAAGTGAAACAAACTCGAAAGACCATGTTGGTTAAAGAGTTCAAAAATTTCACTATGAATGTTGGAGAAAATATTTCCAAAATGGTTGAAAGGCTTGACAATATTGTAAATCCTCTAGTTGCACTTAGGAAAATTATTTCCAAAGAGGATAAGGTCACAAAAGTTCTAAATGCTCTTCTCGCCTCTTGGTCCAAAAAGGTTACCGCTATTACGAAAGCTCAAAATTTAGAAACTCTAAATTTTGATGAGCTTATCGGCAATCTTCTCATTTATGAAGTTTTCACCAATGAAAGGAGTAATTCAAAGTCATCAACGTCTCAACCAGATATGGGATCAACTCCAAAAGGTCTTGCCTCAAAATCAAAAAATTATTATTCAAGTGATGAGGAAGATGAAGAAGAAGAAGAAGATGAAGATGAGCATGATGAACTTATTAGAAAATTTACAAAATTTGTAAATAAAAACAAGGAAAAGAAAGCAAGAAACAAATCTTGCTTTAGATGCGGAAAACTCGTACACCATGTTGCCAATTGTCCAAAAGGGGAGGAAGAACAAAGGAAGAAGGAGAAATTCCACAGAAAATTAAAAACCTTGAATGCCAAAACCGAAGCAAAAAATTAGGATAAACTTCTTGCAACATCCGATGATGAGGAAGCCGAGCAATGTCTAATGGGTATCAAAAAAGACAATGAGTTATGCTATAATTCTTCCATCTCCTTTATTAATGAATTGCAAGATGATTTTGATGAACTTCAAAATGAATTCCAAAGAATCTTTTTAAATACAAAAATTTGAAAAAGGAATTCAACACTTTGAAAAATGAAAAGGATAGTTTACTTGTTTCATATGAATCACTTTCTTGTGCTCACACTACTACACTTGATAAGGTTAGAAACCTTGAAAAAGAAAATGAAACTCTCACTGAAAACATTGATTCCACAAAATAGGATATGATGAAATTTAATTTGAGTACCGATAGAATGATCAAAATTCTTGATGTTCAACGTTGTGATCATTTGAAACTAGGACTTGGTTATAAGCCAAATGTTATCAATAATATGAAAAAGAATCAAGTACCTATTTTTGTTCATGACAATCATCATGCTTCTAGAACTATTACATGTTTTTATTGAGGTAAAAGTGGTCACACGACAAATATTTGTCGAACTAGAAATAGCTCAAATTATTATTGGAGATCTAAAAGTCTCAAAGCTAATCCCAATGGACCCAAACACTTGAGGGTACCACAAGACAATTTCATGTAAGGTACTCGGCGCAATAAAAGTCAAAGGAAATTCAAATCGTCAAATAGACAACAAATGTTCGCGCCATTTGATCAAAGTAGAAGACATTATCAACAACATCATTTTCCAAGAAAAAGGTGTAACGACCCAAGTTTTCTAACAGTACAAATATTTTATCAAGTAGTGCTCATAACTTAATTAAAAGAACAAGATTTAAAAAATAGCATGTGATTAAAAATTCGCATCTAAATAAACAAAAGTACTTTAATTCAAACTCAAACCATAGTCATCGACAAAATAAAATAGTAACTAAAATCCTTTAACAAAATAAAATATTCTTAAATTTGTAAAATAAATAAAACCATTGATTTCACATCCACCGCCTCCAATCCTCGCCCGGACTCCCTAACCTGAAAAATATTAATGAATATGGGGTGAGCTTTCAACTCGCTCAATGGGGACACGTTTGTCAAAATTAAATACATCTATAGGCATAATCGTAAATATTCAACATGTAATTTAAATTTTATTTTGACTGGCCAATTACTTTATAGTACTGCAGGTTCACCCCGAGGATACTTTTGATCCCGGACCTTTTTACAGCCCCTAACTAAGTACTGCGGGTTCACCCCGAGGATGCTTTTGATCCCGAACCTTCTTACAGCCCCAGACTAATTATAACACTGTGGGTTCACCCCGAGAATACTTTTTATCCCGGACCTTCTTACGGCCCCTGGCTAACATGATTTATTTCATATTGCACATAAACAAGTACACATATTGAAATATTTAATAGCGACAAACAATAAGTGAATAGAATATCCCCAACTCTAATAAACGCAGATATTTGTACGAAGAATGCAATAATATAGTAAATCCTACTCCTCGTTTTCTTCATTTTCTATAGTAAAATTATAAAATATAATTAATAAATATTACATGATTTGGGCTGATTAAAAATAAAAGAATCGAAAAGAAGAAGGAAGATTATAAGAAAAATTTGACCGAAAGCTTGGTTAGATAATCAAAATTCTTCAACTTCATAAAGGAAATTGTAATTGGAAAAACTCCTAAAACTCCCTAAGGCCCAATTGAATAGGTGACTTGATTTAAAATAACCAAAAACACACACCCCCCACTCACGGCACCACCCCCCAGCCCCCATCCCCAACCCACTTTTCTCTTCTTCACTACTTCTATCTATTTCTTCACTCTACAACTCCTCCCTCAATAGACCCACCTACTTCCCCTCTTTTTTTTTTTTTTTTTTCTTTTTCCCCTTTTTCTTTATCCATAACCCCCCCCCCCCAATTCCAAACCTCCTTGCAATTTCTGCCACCCAAATCTCTCTTCTATCTTTTCTCTTTTTTTTTCTTATTTATTCTTCTTTAATCAGTCTCCAAAGTCCAGTCGCCTAACTCCCATTTCTCTCTCTTTTTCTTGTTTTTTTTTTCGAATTTACAAGAGATGTTGACTGACTTATGTGGGCTTGAAACTAGAGGGTTGATGGGAAATTTATTTCCGGCGAAATGATGGCTTGCGGGTTACCACGGGTAGACTGCGGAGGGATGAAATTTCAGACTTTAGTTGTTCGGCGTGAACAAAGAACTGTAGCAGCAATGAATTAAGGTTTCTGGACTAGGTATTTACCTTGACTCAATTTTAGGCGGAAGACGGTTGTAAAAAAAATTTGAATGAGGAGATTATGTATTTATTGGGTGAAATTCTTGAGTTTGAGGATAAGTAGGGTTTGTGAAAGAATCCTATTTGACTTGAACTTTTAAAGTTGGGGGAAAGATTTTGGGCCCATAATGAATTTCAGAAATCAACATTTTAAATTGGGCCTGGATAATTATGGCTACTGATTGTTATCAAAAATAATAATAATAATAATAAAAGGAAATTATTGAACTAATAATTAGATAATTAATAATAATAATAATAATAAAAATAAAAATCCGGATATTACATCCTACCCCCTTAATAAAATTTCGTCCTCGAAATTCGTTGTCTTACCAAAGTTCAAGAAATCAGGGTACTGGGTACGTATTTCCTCTTCACGCTCCCACGTGGCTTCATTTCTCCCATGACGTTTCCATTGCACTTTAATCAAGTTTATTTCTTTATTCCTCAGCTTATGAACCTTTCTCTCTAAAATAGTTTTAGGTGTTTCTTCATCGGATAAATCGTCATTAATATGCAGATCTTCATAGTTGACAAAATGATTAGGATCATGAACATACTTTCTCAACATCGATATATGAAAAACATCATGTACGTCAGACAGGCGCGGTGGCAATGCGAGCTGATAAGCTAGATCTCCAACTCTTTTCAAAATTTCAAACGGTCCTATGTATCTTGGCTTTAGCTTTCCTTTTTCACCAAATCTTATCACTCCCCTTACTGGTGCCACCTTGAGAAACACATTGTCTTGTAAGTCCAAGTGGCTACGATAATCTAGAGGGGGGTGAATAGATTATGCCCATTTTTTTTATTATGCCCTCTTTTTCGAATGTAATAAGCCAAGACAAGAATCGAAGTCCGGGAAGTAAACAACACGTGTCAATTTATAGAGGTTCAACCCACCTAGGGCCTAATACTCTACCACCCCAGTATCTCCGGGATGGATTTCAAAAAGAAAAAAGATTTTATTAATTACCACAATTAATACAACATCACCTTACAACACCTCTTTGGAGATTACCTTGAAGATTACCAAAATCTTCAACGGCACCTAGTGAAGATTACCACAATCTTCCACCTTGAAGAACACCAAATTCTTCAACACCTTAAGAGCACCAAACTCTTCAATAAGAAGATTACCACAATCTTCTTACACCTAACACCTAGATCACCCAATTAGTGTGTTCTTACCACAAGAACACTCACAAGGATATCTTTTGTTGAATGATGACAAATTCAAGATTACAACTCGATAATGAATAATACAATTCTGAGTGCAAGTGTAATCAAGAAATAAAGACTAGACCTCAAGATGTGAAAGTGTAAGACCTTAGGCATTTATAACAAGAATATTGAAAATGAAAGAACAAGTATTTGCTTGAGTGTATCTTGTTGTGTTGTATATTAATTCCTTGTTTTGTTGCTACAAAACTTCCTCTATTTATATGAGATGATTGATCAATGATAGGCTCCTCTTGGGGACTGAAAATCTACAGAAAAATACAATTAAAATCAAGAATATAGCTGTTAGAAATCAATCCCACAATTTAAGGAAAATGTGTCTGCTGTCAACGACTAGAATTTTGCTGTCAAAACGGTAGGGTGACCGGTCGACATCTAATACAGAAATGAAAAGGATACAGCAAAAACACACAGGGGGACCAGTCCAACAGGGTCTCGACCGGTCGACCTAAGGTCCGACCGGTCAGCCTTGACCTAGACCGGTTGGGCACTCTCAAAATATGATACAGAGAGTTCAGGCTTCATTTCCTTCTTCTTCAGATACCGGTCGATGCATTGGTCGACCAATCGACCTCAAGTATTTTTGTCGACCTCAAGTATTTTTCAAACTGTTTCATTTTTCTTTCTCTAGGCAGAGGTTGCCCTCTAGGGCGATCGGTTGAACACGAAACAGAAGTGTTGTCCAATTTTTGCCGAAAATAAATTTCAAGAAATGCTCTCAGAAAAATTAGTAAAAATATTTTATAACAATCGGGAGTATTTGGACAACATTTAGAAACATTTTTTTGGTGTAAAAATACTTTAAAATAAAATCATCAAAATCATGATAAAAACATTTATCTAACAAACTCCCCTTTTGATGATTACAAACCAAAACAATTTTAAGGGAATTTTAAGAGGTCGATTTAGAAAACAAAACGAGTTTTCCTAGGTAAAAAAACTAGCCGTTTGGAGCAACAAATTTCCATAATAGCCTCAAGAAAGGGAGTAAAGATTTTCAAGAAAGATTTTCAACAAATATTTTGCAAAAGCTCCCCATGTCAACATGCACATCAAGATAAGTAATGAAGCAACCATACAAAAGCTAAAAGCTCGGCTTAAACAATGTAGCCAAGAATATCACGAGCTTAGAAGCTCCTCTGTCAAAATCAATCATTAATCAAGTATCACAAGTCCAAGATACATCCAATGGACTAGTTAATATCACTTTTGGCTTTAAAGAGCCATAGCTTATAGCTTCTTTCAAGAGGTTATTTTAGCTTCTTTGAGCTAATGAGCTTATTTCTGTTTCTCCCCTTTGGAATCATCAAAACGAATGTTAGCACGATAAAAACATCATATTATCGTATCAAAGTGCGCATTTGGACCGATTTATCGAGCTTTTCGAATAATGGAGCTTAAATTCCAAATAAAAAGGGAAATATTTATCATTTTGATTTGCAAAAGCTCATATGAATAGAAAAACATGATCTCTACAAATATATAGGACTTTTAAAAACGAAAGAGTCATGTATTTGAAGAAGTTTTCTTGAAACATTTTATCAAGCACTTGGTGGGCATCAAATAATAGAGAGGATATATATAACTCTTGTAAATGTAATCATGCCCAAAAGAATCAACAAATGCATACAACGGTCATATACCAACATGCTTATCAACATTAAGACAATTTTCTCAAGGTTTCAACCCAATTGAGATATAGAAATTAATCTATCAACAAAGAAGATAAGCAATATAAGAAAGGCATTACAAATGCCACCAAGCAAAAATTAAAGAAGCACTTTTACCATCAAGTACTTCATCAACATCATAGTCAAAATGTACCATTTGCAATCACTTGCTACTAGCACTCTTGCTAGTTCTTTCCTTAAAAAAAACAAACAACCAAATATCATTAGCAAAATAAGAGAAGTATTGCCAAGATAGTACGTTACAACTTCTAAAGAAAACACATGAAAATAAAGCAAAATAGAATAACAAGGCGTCACTCTTCATCGGAAGAGAAGCAAGCGGTGGGGAGGAGGTCTTTGATGAACTTCTTCAATTTTCCAACCGACTTTTTGAGCTTGGAGTTTTCTTGCCTTAACTCCTCGTGACTAGTTCTAAGAGCCTCATAGTTGAGCCTTTTCTCGTCGAGTTACGCTTGATAGTGCGCTCGGGAAGCTTGGGCACCAAGATTACCCTCCTGGTTTCCTTGACCTTCACCCGGCCAATCTTTCGGCTTCCTCGTCATCAAAGATATCATTAGGATTTTGGGATGATGAACCTTGGTCTCTTCCTCTTGCCATCTTTGTAGGGCAAATTGGCATATTTTTACGCATTCGGACCGTTTGTTGTATATTATCATTATCAAAGTCATCTTGAATGACCTCCAAATTAAATTCGATGACATAAAACCTGAATGCAAGAGAAGCTTGGAAATCGATTCCCCATATCAAACTTCTTGTTCCCAAGTGTGATAGACTCAATGACGCATTGAATTAAAATTGCGCCAAAATTGAGCAATTCCTTTTGCGATTTTGTATGTCAAGAAGAAATCCATATTGCTCGGCAATTTCAGATTTTCCACAAATGCAATATGCTACAATTGTTGAAATAACGCGATGCTCAAGAGTCATAGACAATAATGTATAATTAGGCCACACACCCAAATAAGTCTTAATGGTCTCCAAAGAGACACCAAACACTTCATCATTCCAATGTCTACAACCAAAGTAGTCCCAACCTCCTTCCCTAACGTGCAAAAACCGACAAATATCATTGGGAGTCCACCTAAAGTGACGCCTTAACAAAGGAATTCATAGCCATGGGCTTTTCTTGATCATCATATTCAATCTATAGATTTGAATAGAAATGCAATATCAAATCATCATCATACAAAACAAACGGATGCTCCCATAAATACGACCACCCTTGATGATCAAAAAATCCTCATGGAAGGGAATTCACCGAAAAGGTACCAAACCGACACGTCTTAGTTCGCCAATCGACTTATTGCTCAAATCTAAAATCTCATAATAATACTCTGCATACTTATTAATAAAATTCAACGAATTTGCTGGACGAGAGCTTGAGATAATAAAGATTTCTTACTTTTGGCCCATTTGGCATTGTCGAATGTAATTGTTCCCCGTAGCTTGGCAATTTGGGCCCCTGAGTTGGGGATTTAGATTTTCCTCGTGTTCTTGAGCCACATTCCTTTGGGTAGCTCTAATTTCCTTTTGCTCGGCCTCTTCTTGGCGAGTATTCAAGTTCCCTCTTCGGCTCTTCTAAGCTTCGAGTTTGGATTACAACCGGTAGAATCTCTTGGAGGTGCCATAAATTTAAGATTCTTGCAAAATAGAGGAGATTAGCACCAACAATTGAGAGATTTGGTGACGAATTTGAAGATTAGAAAGAAAGGGGTGTTTGTCGCTAAGGGTTTGAGAGAAAATTTTAGTCTATTGAAATTTCGAAACGGGGCGATTTTATTCCAAAATTTTAACTATGGCGACCAGTCCGAGGATTCGACCGGTCGTTATATAGGATGCGGCCATTTCGACCCTTATTTGTAAGTCCAAGCGGCTACGATAATCTAGAGGAGGGGTGAATAGATTATCTCCATCTTTTCGATTTCGCCCTCTTTTTCGAACCGAATGGTCAAAGACAATAATAAAGGTACGGAATATAAACAACACACGTCGATTTATAGAGGTTCAACCCACCTAGGGCATAATCCTCTACCACCCCAAGATATCCGGGATGGATTTCAAAAAGAAAAAAAGATTTTATTAATTACCAAAATTAATACAACACCTTGAAGAGCACCACACTCTTCTTCAACACCACCTTTGGAGATTATCACAATCTCCTTTGAAGATTACCACAATCTTCCTTCAACGGCACCTTTGAAGATCACCACAATCTTCAATCTTGAAGAATACCAAATTCTTCAACACCTCAAGAGCACCACACTCTTGACACACCTATCACCTAGATCACCCAAGTGTATTCTTACCACAAGAATACTCACAAGGATGTCTCGTGTTGAATGATGACCAAAAATCAAGATTACAACTCAATAATGAATATTAGAATATGAGTGCAAAGTGTAATCAAGAATAGCCTAGACCTCAAGGATGTGAAAGTGATAAGCTAGGCAAAATTACAACAAGAGTAATAACTATGAAGAACAAATATTTGCTTGAAGTGTATCTTGTTGTATTGTATCTCAATTGTTGTATAGGGTGCTCCCAAACTTCCTCTATTTATAGGAGATGATTGATCAAGCATAGGCTTCTCTTGGGGATTGAAAATCTACGAAAAATACAATTAAAATCAAGAATATAGTCAGTAGAAATCCCACATTTTAAGGAAATGTTGTCTCATCAAACGGTCGATTTTCTTTGTCAAAAGATAGAGACGGCGGTCGCATTTAAATAGACGTTTGAAGAATACATAGCAAAAAATACAACAGGGCGACGGCCGACGTACACCTCGACGGCGACGTCCACCCCAACCATCGACCATGACCAAAAATCAAGACAGGAGTTCTGTTTCAATTTCACACGTTAGTGCACCGTCGCACCACGACCGGCCGACCTTCCTGGTCGACGCCTTGAGCGCGACCGGTCGACCAGATATTTTTCAGTTCGTCTCATTTTTGTTCCAAAATTCATCTTCGGTGCGGGTTTCCCTATACTACGGCGACTGGTTGACCTTGAGACAAATGTTGTCCAATTTTTGTCGAAAATAAAACTTAATAAATACTCCGAAAATTTAGTAAAAATATTTTAAATCAATCGGGAGTATTTAGACAACATTTAGGAACCTTGTTTTTGAGGTGAAAACTTAATAACATAAGATCATTAAAAATGTTGTCCAATTTTAACTGAAATAAAACTTGAAGAAATACTCCTAAAATATTGAAACCATTTGAAATCATTTAGGAGTATTTGGACAACATTAAAAATATTGTTTTGGTGTAAGAATAAAATCATCAAAATTAAGATAAAAACATGTATCAAACATTATTTTGACCGGTCCCCAAGTGCAATTTTCGAAAGTATTCCAAAATATGATTTTTCACCCCACAAATTTTAAAAACGTGCAAAGAAAAAGCAAACATAGACTAAAGCCAAAAAGTACGAGCCAAAGAAAAATATAAGAGACTCGGATAAAACAAGATATTGCAAATAGTGCCTTTCAAAAATCGAAGAATCCTTTTAATGGCACTTAAGAAAGATACTTTGAAATAGCTTGAAAAATGCGCACATAATTATACGTCATGAAGAATATCGAGTTCTAAGTAAGAATAATACGAGTGGACGTACCTCGATAGTTTATGCATCTCTTGATGAATAATGAGTAGATAGCCATATATGTCCTACACAATTCTTAGAAAAAGTTCTTGCACAAATCATAATAATACAAGTGTAGTGTTAGGAAATTTATTGTTTAGATTTTGATGAATGCCATGTAAAACTTAGAATAGGATGTTGGCACCCCATTTTTGTTGTAAAATGCATTGTAATAAATAAATAAAACCAAGCCGAAGTTAAGTCACTACGCCCTAACATGCAAGAAGACAATCAAGACTAGAAGAAAGACTCATTGCGAGACAATGAGTATGGCAAAGAAGAGTAGACGGAACTCTATCAAGAAGAAGCGGTGAGATGCAATGAGTGGAGCATCGATCAAGTCAACTCAAGAAAAGCCAAGTCTCAAGTTGAAGTGATGAAGAGTCATCCAATGATTGGAAGCGACTCTAAGTCACCTGGGAAAGCAAAGAAATGCGGTCAAGTCGCGATAATCAAAAAGATCCGTTGCAGAGAAATCAAGAGAATTACTTAAACAAGTAATATCTCCATACCACGTTTATCGGAGTGCTCGATCCCCGAGCGTGCAAGAGGAATAAACCAATGGGAAGCATTACACCGTGTCGAACTCTCAAAAAGTGAAGAACAATTCATACGAGGAAATGGCAATTCCAAGGATCGCAACAAGACAAGCCAACGATCGCAAGTGACTTTAAAAAATAAGCCTATCTCTTCAACGGGCAAATTTTTGAAAGATCACTATAAAAGGCCGAGGAGTTTATTTGAGAAAAAGAGATATACAAGAGGACGGACTGAACCAAAACGTTCAAGCAATTATTAGAAAATCAAATATTCTCAATCCTCAAGCCTACACTACGAAGAACATCAATCCAACACTCACATGTGAAGGAAAGATAACTTCAATCGGTTGAAGAGGAAAATACTTGAAAAATCAAGGGGGTCTACATTCCACGAAGGATTGTAGGAAGGTTCAAGGTCGAACCAAGTCTTAAGCTTTTGGAGGCTTCGTGATCAAATCCAAAGAGCTTGAGCAAGTGAGTTTGTAGTAGCAAAGCAACGCCTGTGAAGAAGGCGAGTCGTCACGAGAAGCCAGACTAAGTGATCAAGGCGTCTCGGGATCGAGTCCCAAAGGATCAAGTCACCGTGTGATCAAGACTTGTATCCGGACTATTACCACTTTGTATCTTCGATCAATACCTAGTGGATTCATCCGGGAGTTGGAGAAGAGAGGAGTAGAAGAATTACCCCATCTTCGAACCTCTATAAAAATTTCATTGTGTCATTTACATTTCAAGACTTTAATTCCTGCATCTTAATTGTTTAAATCTGATAAATTTGCTATCCACTTGATAATTTCTAAGCACTAAACCAAGCACTAAATCCTTGTTTAACCAAACTTAAGGGTGTTAAGTCTTCAACCGTAAACAAACCACAGCTTGAGTTAATTTAGACCCAACAAATGAGTTATTCCATCAACACTCGATTGAGTCCATTGAGAGACTAACTCTCTTGATCAACTAAATTGGTCATGTCCACCAAGGACACACGGTGTGTAGTATTAACTCAATATTTAAAAGGACTAAATCGAAAATTTGGTAAGGTTTATTCAACCCCCCTTCTAAACCTTACACTTACACCCCTTGGGACCTACAAGTGGTATCGGAGCGGTTGGTTCATTGAGCTTTCCATGACCGGTTCTTCGAACTAGATCTCCAAACTTTTCAAATTCTCGCTTTAGTACTTAAACTTTCAAAACTCTTTTTATCATTAAAAGTTATTATCATGGAAGCAAATTTGACACGCATCCCTATGTTCACTATTGAAGAATTTGATGATTGGAAAATTCGCATGCGGCTCATCTATCGGCATTACATGATGAGATGTGGATAATGATAGAGGATGGGCCACTGCAAATCTTAAAGGTGGACACAAACAAGAAAGAAGAGTCTGCGGAAGGAGAAGAAGGATGTAGCTCCCGGACCGATCATGGTTGAAAAACCAAGAACTGAATGGACAAATGATGACGAAAAAAGATACAACCTGGACAATGTAGCCAAGGACATCCTTTACAAAACCTTGGACAAAGCCATGTTCAATAAAGTCAAATCATGCAAAACGGCTAAAGAAATGGGGACAAACTAACATTGATTTGTGAAGGCTCGGAGCAAATCAAAGAAAACAAATTATCGGTGGCCGTCTGAAATTTGAGAACTTCAAAATGATCTTAGGAAAAACCTGGATCAACTGGATGCTCGGTTCACGAAATCACCAATGAGCTATCTCGCACTTGGAAAGAAATATACACGAGAAGAAATGTGTATGGAGATCCTAAAAAGTCTTCCACCGAATGGGAAATGAAGGTCATGGCACCGAGACATTCCATGGACCTATCAAAGACATCCAACCATGAATTATTCTCGGACCTCAAAGCCTACGAGTTTGAGCCGAGAAGAAAAGACCAGGAAGAGACAATTTGTACCCCAAAACAAATGCTCTAATTGTTAAAGATGGGAAGAGAGCCGAGGTCAAAGAAGTCATTGATCCAAAGAAATAGCCCGATGGTTAAAAGGTTCAACAAGTTCTTAAATAAGAACTACAAGAGAGGAAAAGGTGAATCTTCTAGAAGACACCCAGACTCCCTCCAAATCAAGGGAAGATAGGCCGACCAAGAGAACATATCATCAAAAAGTGAATATCAAAGGTGACAATCCAAGAATGGAAAGAGGCTGATCAAAAGGTTGAATATCTATCTTTGGAACTGAGACAACCAGTCATCACTATGCCATTGATCGCACATACCCCGTAGTTAACAAATACGGGAATGAAGAAGAAAGAAAGGTCTTGAGAGAAAGAAGACAAGAAAAGAAAAAAGGCAATGTTGGTCTGCAGATCTGAAAACTTGACCAAGTCAAGAGAGACAATGATTCGAGAGCGGTGAAGCCGACTACTCAAGTGACTCGAAGAAGAAGCCCGATCCGCTTAATGGCCAAGGAACAAGATCAACGACCAAGAAGATGAGGTACACTCCAACTCATCAAGCTCGGACTCTAGTGATAGTGAGTCGTGACACACACACTTCATCACCCACTCGATCTTTATGATTCATTAGGCAAAATGATGAAAGATTTTGAACACATTAAATCCTCACACACACTGTTAAATGAGGAAAACAGCCTACTCAAGAGCCAAACTCAAAGGCGACTAAGGAGCCGAGTACTCTAAGTCAAATAGTCGATGAGAATGAAAGTTTAAAAATGAAAATGCTAAGTTAATAAGCGAGAAAATTGCTGCCATAGAGAAGAGGAGAATGACCTCAAAAATGTTATTGCCTCATTCACTAAGGCAACTAAATCATTGGATGATCTTATTATGAGTCAAAGAGAATGTGGAGACAAGACAGCTTAGGATTTAATTCCTCTGTGCTATGTCAAACCTCAAAAGTAGTTTTGGAAAAAGGATCTTCAAGTCATGAAGAGTCTAAAAATCCAAAACTCTAAATGTTGCACTCACATTCACTCCAAAGCACAATTACAAGCAAACTAGCCTTGGCTATAAAGGAAAAGGAAAACTTGACCCGAGTTGAGTGCTTGAAAGGACAAATGAGAAGAGATTCACCCGAGTTCCTCAAAGAAACTCCAAACAAAAATACTCGTAAAGAAGAAGCGAGCTACCAAAACCCCAGAAAATCTATAAAAGAAATACATATGATGGGAATGGTAGAAAATATCTAAGCCAAGTGATTGGAATAATGTGAACCATCGGCATAGACTTATGGAATATAATCCCAAATGGCAAAGGCCTAGAACTCAAAGAAAGGCTATTCCAAAAGTATAAGAGCTTTCATCAAAGACACATATGCACCTAGGCACTACACTCGGAGACACCACAATTACCCAAAGAAGGCGATTGCTAAAACTTATACACAGCATACGAGACAAAAGAGACAAACAGTATGAACCTAGAATCCCCAAGCAATTTGCCAGGATTAATTATGATTATGGCACTGATAGATGGCAACCCCTTAGAGTCAAATCATTTGGCTATAAGTTGGTTGGATCATCTTACAATTCTAACCCCTCAGACCCGCATACAAGTATGGGTACCTAAAACTTAATTTCCTTGATTGCGGTTTCAAGAACAGTGAGTGCCAAGGAACCTGGTACATGGGCGATGGTCGTTTCCGGACATATGACAGAAATAAGAAAAATCACAAAATTCAAGGAAGTTAAAGGAGCAAAAGTCATATTTGGAGGAAATGAAGCTCCGGTGAAATAAGAGGCGTTGATCCGTCGAAGAGGAACGGATTAGAAATCACGGATGTTGCATATGTCGAAGGACTCAACTTCAACTTGCTAAGCATAAGTCAACTCGTGACAAGGGCTATAATGTTGGGTTCAACATGGGTGTATGCCAAATCAAGGATCTTGAATCGAATGAAGTTGTGTTGCAAGGATGCGGACAAAAGAACATGTATGTAGTAGATTGGTCAACCGCTACACACAACACCGTCTATTAGCAAAGAGCACAAATTTGAATCAAGTTGGTTGTGGCACAAAAAGGTAGTCACCTAAACTTCAAAACGATTAACAAGCTTGCAAGAAGTAATCTTGTGGAAGGACTTGCAGACTCGATATACAAGAAGGAGAGTATATGTGATGCATGTCGAAGGAAAACAAATCAAATCTTCATTCAATGAAAAGACATGTCCATCTTCAACAAGAATATTGCATCTCTACATATGGACCTATTTGGCCCAAAGGAACCAACAAAGATAAGTGGAAAGAAATACACCTTGGTGGTAGTAGATGACTACTCAAGATATACATGGACAATATTCATGTGTAAGAAGAAAGAAACTCTCTATCAAACTACCACAAATGATGAAGAGAATTCAAAACGAGAAGAGCCAAACCATTATCAAAATAAGATCGAGACAGGAACCGAGTTTGTCAATGGAATAATAACTCAAAGATTGTATTGAAAATGGTATTGGTCATGAACTATCAAGCAGAAGGACTCCACAAATGAATGGAGTTGCGAGAAAGAAGAATAGAACACTCAAAGAAGCGTGAAGGACCATGTTAGGTCAGGCGGGGTTACCAAAAAGATTTTGGGTCAAGCAATCAACACAACTTGCTACACTCAAAACAGGATGTATGATAAACAGGACAAATGACAAAGACTCCTATGAGATTTGGACTCAAGAAAACCAAATGTTGCATATTTCAGAATATTTGGATGTAAATGCTTCATCCACAACAATGGCAAAGACAATCTAAAGGCTTTCGATGCTAAAGTCGATGAAGGTATCTTCTTGGGATACTCAACAAAACAAAGCCTCACAGTACTCAACAAAAGGACTATGGTTGCGAAGAATCCATTCATGTGGTATTCGATGAGCCAAATGTAAATGGAGAAGACATTGAAGAGTCACCGACAAGTCAATCATCCAACCATACGTAAGAGTCCCTATCTTTGAAGTCAAGCCGGAATTATAAATTGAGAAGAAGATGAGATAGTGAATCTCAAAAACAATGAAAATTTGCGGCTAAGTGATTACGAGAGAGTGACCCGCGGAACACACCGCAAGACGATCAATCCACTAACTTACTCCAACTCGATGTAAGATGGCCGAGAGACCATCCACGAGAACTTGTCATTGGAGATATAAGAGAAGGTGTCAAAACAAGATCCGAACTCAACAAGAAGCCATGTTCACATGCTTTATCTTGCAAATAGAGCCCAAAGATGTGTTATAAGCATTGGGCGACACACATTGGATTCAAGCTATGCAAGAAGAGTGAATCGGTTTGAAAGAAATAAAGTATGGGAATTAGTTCAAAGACCCACACATCAAAATATTATTGGCACCAAATGGGTGTTGAAATAAGATGAACGAGGAAGGTTACGTGGTAAGAAACAAAGCAAGACTAGTAGCCAAAGGATATTGCCAAGAAGAAGGAATAGATTTTGATGAAACATTTGCTCATGTAGCAAGACCGAAGCTATAAGGATGTTTCTTGCCTATCACGGCTCACAAGAATTTCATTGTATATCGATGGATGTAAAAAGTGCATTCCTAAATGGTTTATTGGAAGAAGAAGTGTATGTTGAACAACCTCCGTGATTTGAGCGAAAGACTCTTGGAGATAAGGTATACAAACTCAAGAAAGCCTTGTATGGATTGAAACAGGCACCCAGAGCATGGTATGATACCTTGTCACAATTCCTAATCGAAAATGGATTCACAAAAGGAAAAGTAGATAGAACACTTTTCTTAATTCAAGACAAAAAGAGTATACTACTTGTTCAAATATATGTGGATGACATCATTTTTGGATCCACAAACAAAGAGTCAGTGTGAAAAATTTTCAAACCTCATGCAAAGTAAATTTGAAATGAGCATGATGGGAGAGCGACATTCTTCCTTGGACTCCAAGTGAAACAACTGAAGGATGGAACCTTCATAAGTCAAACAAAATACACCGAGAGACTTAATGAAGAAATTTGGTATGGAGGAGAAGTCTTCGTGAAAATACCAATAAATACATCGACAAAATGGACATGGATGCGGATGGCAAGCACAGCAGATCAAACAAGATACTGAGAGCACTTATTGGATCATTGCTCTATCTTACAAAGAGCCGGACATCACCTTTGTTGTAGGTGTATGTGCAAGATTTCAATCTACTCCAAAAGAGAGCCATATGACAAAGACTAAGAGAATATTGAGATACTTGAAAGGAAGCCAAGAAGTTGGCTTATGGTATCCAAAGGAAGGTGGATTCAAGCTAATTGGCTATTCGACTGACTATCTTTGGATGCGAGTTGACGAAAAATCACCTCGTGCACATGTCAAATGCTAGGAAAACAGGTGATTTCCTGGTTTAGCAAGAAGCAAAATTCAATAGCCACCTCTACCAGTGAAGGCAATACATAGGCTGGGCAAATTTGTGCCCAAGTCCTATGGATGAGACAAAGAATGAGAGACTATGAAGTTGAGGAAAAAGAAATTCCAATCATGTGTGATAACACAAGTGCAATTGCAATCACTCAAAATCTCGTGTTGCACTCAAGAACAAACCATATCGATGTCGGATATCACTTCATAAGAGATCATGTTGAAAAGAAGGACATCATCTTGGAATATATCTCAACCGATAAACAATTGGGTCGACATCTTCACAAAACCATTATGTGAGTCAAGATTTGAAGAACTCAAACATGAGTTAGGGTTAATTGAGTGAGTTAACATTGAGAAGACTCAAAGAAAAGAAATGGAACACAAAAAGGAAAAAAGAGAGTCAACTCACAAATCAAATTAAGTAAATCACCATTGGAAAGACAACTATACCAAGTCACCGCTAATGTTGAGTCACTAAAAGAACTGTGAGAAGAAGAGTTAAATCGGCTAAGGGATAAGCCGTCACTTATGATCAAAGTGACAAAAACGCAATCGTTTTACTAAGCGGGAATGTTTTTAAGAATGACGTCGAAGATAATGATGATGTGTACGGACATAAAGCCGCACACCAAGCTTATGATTGGATATAAATGTTTGCCGCATTAAATACGAGACATTAAATGCTAAATAGGCGTGCAAAATCTAAACCGTTGATTTCGATCACATTTCAAAAACCACTCGCACGCCCTTTCATAAACCATACTTAAACCATTTCCGTCCTGCTTTCTCTCACACACTACCAAAATTGTTCATTTCTCTCTCTCGAAAGCAAAGGCAAAAATTCTCTCAAAACCCTATCTATCTTCAAATCAATCTCTAAATTTTCTTTGATAAAATCCTGAAAAATGGCACCAACCTATGATTTTACCAAGTTAGGAAAGCAAATCCACACCGGGTCTCTTGTGGATTTCGACGGATGGTGAAACAGGGTCCGATGACACCCTAGTGAAGAAAATCGCCGAGAAATTGGAAACGTCTGGCTGAAATCATTTCGATCTTTGGAATATCCGAGACCTATGTGGAGGAGGTCGCATGCTTCTCGTGAATGCCGAGATTCACGATAAAGGGATAAAGTCATATGTTCACGAAAGCGACTCACTATCTCTCGCCAAGACTTGGTGAACACACTCACTACCAACGGAAGGAGCATCGAAATTAACGGTGATGTAAACCTGGCCGCTTGGAAGGAAATAGCCAAGCCCGACTATGCTTTGATAAAATAGTTTACACAAAGAAACAAGAGGTCTTGAAGGAGGATTATCACAAGTTTGTTGGACATAGTTGCCAAATGTATTGACATCAAATTTGGCGGCTTTGACCAATCACAAAAGCAAAGCCGATCGTAATGGCCGCGATCATTGAAGAAAGGAAAATAAATTGGGCTGAGTTTGTCTACAAAGGACTATGCGAGAATGTAGGGAACAAATCCTTCAAGGAAGATGGCACATTTGGAGGATCCCTAGGATATGGCCTGGTGATTGGCCGGATGATGGAGGTGAAAGGAGTCCCTCTTAGACATGGAAAGGCGTTCCATGTTAACAAGAGGATGTTCAGATCAAACCTCTCTGGCGCACAGAAGAGAGCCTACGCCAAGAGAGTTGACACGAGTGAGGGGGAATCACCGACCAAAAATACAAATTTTCCTCTCCACCAAAGAAGAAAAAGTCGCCTGCGCACTGCTAAGAAGATCGCGCTCCCGCAAAGAAAGAAAGTCAAACTCGCTCCCCCGCCGATAAGTGTGAATTTTACATGTGTTTCGATGTGTATTTCGAGCTATAATGATAAGTAAACATGCATATACTGCGTTAAATGTTACATATTCACTCCTTGTGGAAAAGATATTACACTTTGCTTATTTTGTAGGAATTTCATGATATTTGAAGCTAATTGAATAAGAATATGAGGAAAGCAAAGTAGAAACGCGGAGAATTGAGTGGATATACGAAACATGAAGCCTAAAAGAGCGAAAGTTGAGCGTTCACGGAAGAAACAGGGGGCACACGGGTTAGGCGTGCCTCAAGCCACCACCCGTGCACCCCCGTATAAGGTTGATTGAAGGCTGCAAGATGGCGCACGGGTAGCCCATGCATGGGCGCACCACCCGTGCGCCCTACAGAGAGTCGAGATATCTCACGGAGTGGCGCGCACGGGTAGGCCGTGCTCGACGCACCACCACCCGTGCGCCCTCTGAGAGTTGGGGTATTCCAAGAGGGTGGCGCACGGGTAACCCGTGCGTGGGCGCACCACCCGTGCGTCTGTGCTGAATCCCATAACTGGACAAAGATTAAGCCCTAAACATGATGGGGAGTATAAAAAGGCTTTTTGGGGGGCGCACACAGGGGGAATTCTGGCATTTTTTGGGATCTACAACACAAGACAAGAGTCAACTCTTGGAAGGAGACATCAAGGAGATAATCGGGTTGCATCGGAGCTTGAAGAACGGAGATACATCGAGAGATTGTCGACGTTCCTAAGTTTTCTTGCTTCTCTTTTAGTTTCACTCTTTTAGTTTCATTTGTAATGACTTTGAACACTTTGTGTGTAAGTTGTTTAATCATGTGTAGCTAAACTCTTGTGATTTCGGGTTTTGGAAGTAGATTAATGAACTCTTGTTGAATGTTTTAATCTTAGTTGAAGTTATTGTCTTGAAGCCTATTTGAGTACTGCTTTCTTATTCTTGTTTTATCACTTGGCCAATGATTTAACTTGTTTGATATATTGATTCATAATTCGAGAGATGAGTTTCAATATTAGATCTTGAGTACTTGACATGAATATTTGCATGAATCGAGAGGTTTGCGAATATTGTGAGGACATTTGATCTTTGATGCTTTTGGGAGTTGTGTATCTATTGTTGAGTAGAGATGCTAGCATGGATATTTCAATCTACGTTTTATATACATCTCGAGAGGGGGATAAAATAGCTTTGTGATCGTCTTATAGGAATATTGATAATAACCTTGGCTTTGATTTAATCGGACAACAAGAGGATTATTAATCGAAACCTTAACTCGAAATCCATTTCATCATCTTGATACTTCTTTCATTTGTGTTATCTTATTTTCGTGTTTTAGTGATTTAAATTGTCTTAATCTCAAAACAACAACCATCAAATATTGATCGTCTAAATAAAAGTAAAACTATCTTGGTTCAATACTTAGCCTATTGATTTATTAGTCTCCGTGGATACGACCTTGCTACCCTATTCGATAACGAACACCGTACACTTGCGGTGAAGCTAAAAATATAGGCGAACAAGTTTTTGGCGCCGTTGTCGGGACTAATACAATTTTTGGTGCTAATATTGCGATAGATAGAATTATTCTTAATTTAGACATTTTTCTTTATTATTTATTTTGTTTTTTTGTGTGACTTGAATTCCACATTATTTGACTTGTTTCTTCTAGTTTGGTCCGGGTAGTGTATGAACACGCGCTCCAAGTGGGGGACTTAATACCGCTCATACCGGAAGTTGAGGCTTTCGCGAGGAGAATCAAGTCTACCACTAGACGAGCCGAAAGACAACACAATCCGATAATAGGGGATTTGAATGAGTTACCAATACCGCCAAACAATGGTGGAAACGAGTTACGATACACGGTTCAACAAAGAAGCCATTCGTGATTACTTTCGACCACAAACGAATCGTAATTACGGTGGTATTGCCCATATTCCCATCAATGCCAACAACTTCGAGCTCAAACCGACACTAATCAATATGGTGCAAAGAATCGGTTTGGGGTTTGCAACGAAGATCCTAACTCTCACCTTGCCCATTTTATCCAAATATGCAATACGATCAAGATGAACGGAGTCTCGGATGACGCCATAAGATTGCGCCTATTCCCATTCTCTTTACGGGATAAGGCGAGAAATTGGTTGGGTACTTTGACGCAAGGAAGTGTGAGCACCGGATGATTTGAGCCAAAAGTTTTTGTTTAAATTCTTTCCACCAAGCAAAACTTTGCGGCTCAAAAGTGAGATCACTCAATTCCGACAATTTGACTCCGAGCCTTTGTACGAGGCTTGGGAAAGATTTAGGGATTTGTTAAGAAGATGTCCACAACACGGCTTTCCTGGAGGATCAACATTATGTTTCTTTACAATGGTCTAATGGGGCAAACGAGGGCCTTTGTTGATGCCGCAATGGGAGGAGCTTTGTTGGCAAGGTTTCCACAAGATGCCTTAAATCTTCTTGAGAAATGGCCATGAACAGTTACCAATGGCCATCCGAAGATCCAATCTACAATGAGTAGCCGAAATCTCGAGAATCGACCCTATCAAAACATTGTCGGCACAAGTAGCGGCTTTGACAACTCAATTAAATGTATTTACGAAGGGGCCGCGGAATCACGAGCACGGGTAGTGAAGCTCTTCTATATCCGATGGAAGAGGTAAGTTATGTGAATAACCGGAATTTCAGCAATTTCCTAATAATTCAAACCCAACGACTACCATCCAGGGTTGAGAAATCATGAAAATTTTTCCTATGCAAATACAAAGAATGTGTTACAACCTCCACGGGATTTCATACTTCAAGTGGAGGCGGTAATGGGAAGGCAAATCATCGTTGGAAGATGCACTCACCTCTTTCATAAATCAATCGAATGCTTTCATGAATGACACGAGGAGCCGCCTCGCTAAGCAAGACCTTCGGATGGATAAGTTGGAACAACAAGTGACAAGCTCAATAAAGAATCTGGAGACTCAAATGGGTCAATTGGCTACAATTGTGGGTGGTCAACATCAAAAGGGTCAATTTCCAAGTAATACGGAAATGAATCCTGAGAACAATGCAAGACGATTCGTTTACGACGGCTGCGACGAATATGAGGGGCCTAAAGAAAAATCTGGGAATCCGAAACTTTCGGATGAAGCATCTAGGCCAGAAGCAAGAGACTCCGTGATGAAGGATGATATTGAAGAAAATGGGAAAGAAGAGAACAAAGAGGCGGAACAAACAAAAATAAAAGCTAAAATCATCATCTAGCTCGAATTTATCTAAGTTGCCTATATCTCTCCCCTTTCCTCAAAGATTTCAAAAGAAAAAGCTTGATGATCAATTTGCCAAATTCCTTGATATATTTAAGAAATTGCACATTAACATTCCTTTTGCACGCATTAGAACAGAGATGCCGAACTATGCGAAATTTCTTAAAGATGTTATGTCAAAAAGCGGAAGATGACAAGCTATGAAACGGTGAATTTGACGGAAGAGTGTAGTGCAATTATCCAAAGGAAGCTACCACAAAAACTGAAAGATCCGGGGAGTTTCACTATCCCTTGTGCTATTGGTGGTAATTTCTTTAATAAAGCGTTATGTGATTTGGGGGCAAGTATTAATTTGATGCCTTTGTCAATTTTCGTGAAACTTGGATTAGGCGACGTGAAACCTACTACGGTGACATTGCAACTTGCGTAATTCCCGATCACTTACGTATCCAAGGGAATTATTGAAGACGTCTTCGTAAAAGTTGATAAATTTATATTCCCGTGGATTTCTTGGTTTTGGATATGGACGAAGATCGAGACGTTCCACCGATACTTGGGCGCCCTTTCTTAGCAAACGGGTAAAGCCTTAATAGATGTGCAAAAGGGAGCTCACATTACGTGTTAATGATGAGCATGTTTTATTTTCTATATATAAGGCAATGAAATTTCATGATTCGGTAGAGAATTGTAATTTTTGGATATAGTTAGTTCATGCATTGAGGATTATGTTGATCATACATTGTCTACGATGATTTGAATTTGGTCTAGCCCACTCGTGCTCAATGTCGAGTGTTGTACTTGATTTTGATAACCAAGATTTGTATGACTATGTTTGTGCCTTAGATCATATGCGGGAATTACCTAATAGCGCAAGAGCGAACGCAAAGCCGAAAATAAGGGAGCCAAACCTACGAGAACGCACCACCCATGCGTCCCACGCACGGGTTGCCCGTGCGTGATGCTTGAAGGACGGATGGGACTCTCAAAGAACGCACGCCCCGTGCGCGAGCATGGGCAGCCCGTGCGTGAGATCAAATGACAACACCACCTCCGAACTCAAGCAATTACCCGAACACCTCAAATATGCATTCCTAAGGACAAATAATGCAAATCCGTAATCGTTTTTCTTCTCTTCTCACTCCTACCCAACTTGATAAACTCGTTAAGGGTTTTACGAAAACATAAGTCGGCACTAGGATGGTCTATAACTGATTTAAAAGGCGTAAGTCCATCCAATGTGATGCATAAAATTCGGATGGAAGATGTTTATAAACCATCGATGCAAAACCAAAGACGACTAAACCCTATTATGCAAGATGTGGTTAGGAAGGAAGTGTTGAAATGGTTGGATGCCGGGATCATTTATGCGATATCCGATAGTTCATGGGTGAGTCCGCACAAGTGGTGCCAAAAAAAGGGGGGTAACAGGTGAAATGAAAAATGAAAATGAGGAACAAATTGCTACTAGAATTGTTACCGGGTGGCGAATATGTATTGATTATAGAAAACTTAATGATGCCACTCGAAAAGATCACTTCCCCCTCCCCTTTATCGATATGATGTTGGATCGCCTTGCAGTTATGATTATTATTGCTTTTTAGATGGTTATTCGGGGTACAATCAAATCATGATTGCGCCGGAAGACCAAGAGAAAACAACATTTACATGTCCGTATGGCACATTTGCATTTAAATCGTATGCCATTTGGTTTATGTAATGCGCCCGCCACTTTCCAACGTTGTATGATGGCTATATTTCACGATCTTATTGAAAAAGTTATGGAGGTGTTTATGGACGATTTCTCTGTGTTCGGTGATTCTTTTGATAATTGTCTTCACAATCTTTCCTTAGTTTTGCAATGTGAAGAGACCAATCTAGTACTAAATTGGGAAAAGTGCCATTTTATGGTACGCGATGACATTGTACTTGGTCATCGAGTCCTTCAGTAGGTTTGGAAGTTGATCGGGCAAAGATTGTAGCAATTGAGAAGCTACCACCTCCCACAAACGAAAAGCCATTCGGAGCTTCTTGGGCCATGCCGGATTTTACTGAGAAGGTTTATCCGTGACTTTTCTAAAATTTCTAAGCCCTTGAGCCAATTGCTAGAAAAAGATGTTGCTTTCATTTTTTCCAATGAATGTTTGCGGCGTTGAAATGTTGAAGACAAAGATTAGTGACCGCACCTATACTCGTCGCCCCATTGGAGCCAACCATTTGAGCTAATGTGTGATGCAAGCGACTATCTTTGTTGGGCTTTCTTGGTCAAAAGAGGGAAAAATTGTTCCGATCCATCTACTATGCAAGTCGAACGTTGGGCAAAGCTCAAACGAATTATACCACAACCGAGAAAGAAATGTTGGCGATTGTTTTCGCATTCGATAAATTCGATCTTACTTGATCGGGACGAAGACGATTGTGCATACTGACCATGCGGCTATCAAATACCTCTTTGACAAGAAGGATGCGAAACCGAGGTTGATTCGATGGATCTTATTGTTGCAAGAGTTTGACGTGGAAATCAAGGACCAAAAAGGATGCGAAACGTGGTAGCGGACCATCTATCTCGATTAGAAAATCAAGAAGGAGCAAAAGGAGGTATGGGATTGATAAAAGAGGAGTTTCCGATGAAAGATTACTCATGCTTGAGGCAAAGTTCCCATGGTATGCGGACTTTGTCAACTACTTGGCACTGAGTTCTACCTCCGAAAATATCACCGTATCAAAAGAAGAAATTCTTACATGATGTAAAGTTCTACATGTGGGATGACCCCCTACTCTTTAAGAGGTGCGGACAAAATCATAAGGAGATGCGTACCTCAAGAAGAATGGGAGGAGTCCTACAACAATGTCACTCTTCACCATCCGGCGGACATTTTGGTCCCACTCGCACCGCAATGGAAGGTATTGCAAAGTGGGCTATATTGGCCCACTTTATTTAATGACTCATTATTTGTTTGTGCAACAATGTGACAAAGTGTCGGCGAATGGGAAACATTTCACGGAAGCACGAGATGCCAATGACCAATGTAATTGAAGTGGAGTTGTTCGATGTGTGGGGAATTGACTTTATGGGCCCATTTCCATCGTCTTCGGTTATCAATATATTCTACTGGCTGTAGAGTATGTATCACGTTGGGTAGAAGCAATTCCTTCCAAAACAAATGATGCTCGGGTTGTAATGCGATTTCTTAAGAAAAATATCTTTACTAGATTCGGACCCCAAGAGCTTTAATTAGTGATGGAGGGTCGCATTTTGTAAACAAATTGATGAGCAACTTGTTGGCAAAATATGGGGTCAAACATAAAGTTGCATTGGCATATCATCCACAAGCCAACGGACAAGCGTAGTGGCTAACCGGAGATCAAACAAATCCTTGAAAAGACGGTAAACATCAACCGAAAGGATTGGGCGTTAAAATTAGATGATGCTCGTGGGCATACCGGACGCATATAAGACACCGTTGGGCACATCTCCATATCAACTTGTCTTTGGAAAGTCATGCCATTTGCCGTAGAATTGGAGCACAAAGCATTTTGGGCGGTCAAGAAACCGAATCTGATTTTCGTAAAGGTGAGGAAAGGTTGCTCCATTTGAATCGATGGAAGAATTTTGGGATGAAGCATACGAAAATTCCTGAATTTACAAGGAAAGAACCAAGAGGTGGCATGATAAGATGATCAAGAAAAGAGAGTTTTTACCGGGAGAACCGGTGCTCTATACAATTCACGCCTTAAATTTTTCCCTGAAAACTCAAGTCTAAGTGGTCGGGGCCATTTGTGATAAAGAAAGTGTTGAATCCACCTGGGATTGTAGAATTGTTGACAAAAGAAGGCGAGACTTTCATGGTAAACGGCCAACGGATTAAGCACTATTTCCACCGAGGGAATCAAGAGGAGGTGACATCCACCACCTTGCGCGATCCGTAAGTTAACAAAACAGGCGTCAAGCTAAAGACGTTAAATATAGCGCTTGTTGGGAGGCAACCCAACGGTTTTTCGTGTGACTTTCCTTTTTGTGTGTGTTTAGTTTCATAGTTGTGTGATTTGAGTGATTTGATTTGTGTATTTCTTTTTATGAGTGTGATTTGTGTGTTTTTGTTTCATTTTTGTGTGTTTTTATTCAGGTATATCCCCACTTTTCGTTATTGAAATTCTATTTTTCCCCTTAGGACACTATAATTTCATTCAAGTTTGGGGGGAGAGATAGTATTTTAATATATGAAAAGTGTGGATACAAAAAAAAAAAAAAAAAAAAAAAAAAAGGTTCATGAATTTTGTGTTTTCATATAGTTGCATTAGAGCATGCTAGGTTGCATTTGCATTAGAGCACGTTTATAGCTTTAGCATGTTTATTGTTTTCGTAGTAGTTAGAGAGTGAGTTGACCGGGCATGTTGCAACTTGCTATTTGTGTGTGTTGATTGAAAATTCATATTGTTGGGATTGGATGTTGGTAATGAGTTGATTGAGCCTTGAATAGATGACATTGAGCATGTTGATATGGAAAACTTGGTTTGATGCTTTGAATTACATAATTGCAAGCCTTGTGAGCTTTTGAGCCTTTACGCTTGTATCTTGCGCATCTTATTGTGATTTGAGTGTATCACCATGTTGTTAGAATTCTAGAACTTGCTTGGGTATCTCTCACAAGGCCACATGTTGTATGCGAATTGTGAATGTGATTAAAGGCCATCTTTGCTAGCCTTTCAAGCCTTTTACCTACCTAAAGATGTTGAAATTCCTAGTTAGCCAAGTTGAGCCTATAGCCTATTTCTTTGATAACCACAAAATTTAACCCTTGATCTTAATATATCCATCACCTTAAACTCGAATGTATAGCGTTGAGTAAAGGAATGAATGAGGATGAATGGGTGGGAATTGAAAAGTAGGATAAGTGGGCATACTTGGTTAAATGGGACATAAAGAGGAAGGAAAGGAGTTGAATAAAAAGTGTTGAAAATGCACAAATGAAAAAAAAAAATTGATTGAAAAGTTGATAAACCTTGGAGGGCGAAGGATTGTGAATGGAGGCGTTTCTCAAAAGAAAGAAAGGAAATGGAGATAAATGAAGTCGATAAAAATGAGGGATAATTGGAGTAGCATATGGGATTGTAATGAAAATGATTGATATGCTCATCGGTCTATATACTCGAGTTTGAGTCACTTTATCCAAAATTTCCTACCCAAACCAAAGAGCTTTCATTACAACCAAATGAGAAAGTCCTTTTTGATTCACAAATTGCATACACTCTAGTGGCGGAGATATGAGACGAATTGCAAGCCTATGGTAATTTTGCGACATCGAACGATTTGAGCGTAAACACGTCCTATATCCACGAGACATGAGAGTATACACTTAACTTTGAGAGTTGGAATTGAGCATTTCACTTTGTTTTACTTGAGGCGTGTTCTTTGATCGATATTTGAGGCTTGATTGGTATGTTGCTTGACATTCATGATGAATAATATGAATTTCTTTTTGATCCGTTGTGTGCGCTTTTATTCTTATCTCCCTATTGTGCTTTATCGTGTTTTCAAAAAAATTGTTGATCGGGACGGTCAACGGTTTAAGTTTGGGGATTTTGATAAGTGTGAATTTTACATGTGTTTCGATGTGTATTTCGAGCTATAATGATAAGTAAACATGCATATACTCGCGTTAAATGTTACATATTCACTCCTTGTGGAAAAGATATTACACTTTGCTTATTTTGTAGGAATTTCATGATATTTGAAGCTAATTGAATAAGAATATGAGGAAAGCAAAGTAGAAACGCGGAGAATTGAGTGGATATACGAAACATGAAGCCTAAAAGAGCGAAAGTTGAGCGTTCACGGAAGAAACAGGGGGCACACGGGTTAGGCGTGCCTCAAGCCACCACCTCGCGTGCACCCCGTATAAGGTTGATTGAAGGCGCAAGACATGGCGCACGGGTAGCCCATGCATGGGCGCACCACCCGTGCGCCCTACGGAGAGTCGATATCTCACCGGAGTGGCGCACGGGTAGGCCGTGCTCCGACGCACCACCCGTGCGCCCTACAGAGAGAGTTGGGGTATTCCAAGAGGTGGCGCACGGGTAACCCGTGCGTGGGCGCACCACCCGTGCGTCTGGCTGAATCCCATAACTGCAGATTAAGCCCTAAACATGATGGGGAGTATAAAAAGGCTTTTTGGGGGCGCACACAGGGGGAATTCTGCATTTTTTGGGATCTACAACACAAGACAAGAGTCAACTCTTGGAAGGAGACATCAAGGGGATAATCGGGTTGCATCGGAGCTTGAAGAACGGAGATACATCGAGAGATTGTCGACGTTCCTAAGTTTTCTTGCTTCTCTTTTAGTTTCACTCTTTTAGTTTCATTTGTAATGACTTTGAACACTTTGTGTGTAAGTTGTTTAATCATGTGTAGCTAAACTCTTGTGATTTCCGGGTTTTGAAGTAGATTAATGAACTCTTGTTGAATGTTTTAATCTTAGTTGAAGTTATTGTCTTGAAGCCTATTTGAGTACTGCTCTTATTCTTGTTTTATCACTTGGCCAATGATTTAACTTGTTTGATATATTGATTCATAATTCGAGAGATGAGTTTCAATATTAGATCTTGAGTACTTGACATGAATATTTGCATGAATCGAGAGGTTTGCGAATATTGTGAGGACATTTGATCTTTGATGCTTTTGGGAGTTGTGTATCTATTGTTGAGTAGAGATGCTAGCATGGATATTTCAATCTACGTTTTATATACATCTCGAGAGAGGGGGATAAAATAGCTTTGTGATCGTCTTATAGGAATATTGATAATAACCTTGGCTTTGATTTAATCGGACAACAAGAGGATTATTAATCGAAACCTTAACTCGAAATCCATTTCATCATCTTGATACTTCTTTCATTTGTGTTATCTTATTTTCGTGTTTTAGTGATTTAAATTGTCTTAATCTCAAAACAACAACCATCAAATATTGATCGCCTAAATAAAAGTAAAACTATCTTGGTTCAATACTTAGCCTATTGATTTATTAGTCTCCGTGGATACGACCTTGCTACCCTATTCGATAACGAACACCGTACACTTGCGGTGAAGCTAAAAATATAGGCGAACACCGCAGCAGAGTCACCCGCCCGCAGCCGTGTCTCCCGCCCCAAAGAAGCATGGGCCGAGAAGGACTCTCAAATACCTTCTCCGATCGTCAAAAAGAGGAGATCGATAAGCCAAGACGGCCGGCTCCTCGAAGAAGACACCAAGACGCCCCGCCGCCCAAGACTCGGAAGAAATCGTCTCAACCAAATCCCTCCGGTACAAACTAGAAGACGAAGAAGAATCATCAAGCGCTCCGAGCTTGAAAAACCTCGCCGAGTCGCCACTCACCGAACAAATACGAAATCTCGCTGAAGCAAATCGAGTCCCCGGATGTAATTGATAAAACAAATAAGTCTGCTGAAGGCGATCGCACAGAGGCAACTCAAGACATAGTCATTCGCACACGAGACACAAGAAGAAGGCGATAGAGCGATAGTGATGTGATGATCCTATCTCCAACTTACCCGGACATCCAAAATCGTCATGAGAGTGGAGGAAATGGAAATTGAGTAAATCAAGGGAACAGTTCCAACGGCCCGAGTTTATAGAAGAAGAAGAGGAACTGTTAAACTTCCTTGACTAACCACTGTGATCCTGAAAGATCGGATGAAGACAACCGCATAGACATCCTGTAGATCTTCAAGGACAAGGAGAAGGAAAGACAAGCGGAGGAAGGCGAGGCACGTGAGAAGGCCAACATCTTCCCTATCTCCTCGCACTACGTAACACACACATCCTCTCCTTGATGTCTTATCTCGACAATGATGAGGATTCGGACTCGCCGCCACGTAAGAGTTGCAAATGCAGCAAGCATTGCACGAATCCGTAATCCTTCACGAGCAAAGATTGATGGAGGGACCAGAGAGTCCTCCGAACACACCGAAATTGATCCAATGGGAGTGATTCAAAGAAATCGCCATCAAGTTGTTGCCGCCACCACTTCCCACTCACTCGGAAGAAGAAAATAAGGGCAATGGCGATGAAACCGGGATAGTGGGGACCCCACGAGCCAACCCCTATTGAAGGTGTTTTACCACCGCCCAACGGCTGAACACTCAATAGCAACAACCGGGAGTTTGGAGACGAGTGACCCCATTCCAAGTCACTCACTCGGTGCGTGCGCCCGAGGGGGAAACTCCTCCACCGGCAAGAAGGCCGGAGAATGCCGCAGATGACTCAACAACGAATCCAGGAGGCGAAGTGGAGGAAGTACAAACACTAAACGAACAGCAAGTTGTCATCAACGGCTCGCGATTGAGCTTGAGATCTGCTTCACCGAGGTGCCAACCGCTAATGGCGTTAATGACGTGCGATCGAGAGGCACGAGGCACAGAAGGAATGTAGCCCGGAGTTAACACTGGCGATGAAAGTGCAATCCATGGGGTTGAGACTCCAATGGATGCCACCACGAAGACCCTAAGACAAATTGACACCGCCGAAAGGGAGGTCCAGCCTCGCCGCAATGATCGAGACTCGCTGGAGGTAATGAAGGCCCACGGAGGTTGAGACTTCCTGGTAAAAGAAGTCAAGTAGAGAACATCCTCCTGCTTTCATCACCCATCCGTAAAAAGGAGATAATCGCGCTTCATGATTCCCGGATAATCCCGATGTAACCTTTCTCGGGATCGAAAGGCGACGGAAGCCGAGTCATCCCCGTGATGACTCAAAAGACTCACCGGTGCGGATGTTCCAAGCACGAGCAAGTCGATCCCAAGACTACTCACAAACCTTTAATTTTGATGATGAGCCAACAATGGAAATCTCATCATCGTCCAATGACGCTCGATAATGCCGAGGACCCTACTTAATTGGAAAACCAAATTGAGACCAACGGTTGTTGAAACAAATGAGGCTCAAAAGTGGGTCCACTTCACAAAAGACCCTACCTAAGACAGAGTCCATCGCGCAGCTCCCAAGCAGCGGCAGGTTCGACTCCAAAAGGAACTTCACGCGCACCTCTCATCATTGAACAAATACCGCTTGGTCGTGATGATTCCTTCATAGAATCTTTTCCTTTCTCTCTGAGGTACCCGACCTCACCAAGAATCGAGAACGAACGCGCACGCTTCCATAGACCAGCTCTGTTATTCCATCGTGCACCATTGTTCCGCAAATGATTATGATTTTGACGCCGCATGGCCATCACCGCAAAAAGAATCACCAAGTCCGCGAAGTGTTCAAGGCATTATTTGCGATATTGAACGGATGGAGAGGCATCAGCCTCTATGGACATGCGATCGACAACAATGAGATGCCAATCTTACTGGCGACTTAAGAGGCATAACAGTCCGATCAGGGAATGGTGGTAACAAAGAAGAAACAATGCGTGTGGAACAAGTTAGATACTTCAGACATTGTTCAACAAGTCGCTAGTATGGAGAGCTGAGAATGCTGATGCAAAAACGAAGTTGAGAGAACACATTGAGCACATGCATGAAGCTCACACTGCCGAGATAAAGCTGCTGCGTGAGCAAAATAAGAGTGATCTACAGCGTTTGGAAGAAAGCATGAATAGCAAATTCAGCCTTCTCATGGCTGAGATGAAGCTAATCTCAGCAGAGTCCAACGCCACTCGATCCGAATTTCGTGCTGCATACTCCGCAGCAGACTCGAGACAGAACTCTACCATCAGCAGGCTTGACTTCCTGCTCGCCAGTATGTTTCCAGGTGTCCCTCTCTCTTTTGATGATGCCAAAAAGGGGGAAGAGGAATACCTTAAAGCACAGAAGAGATCTGAAGCCGAAAAAGAGGATGCAGCTGCGAAGGGAAAGACAGTTGAGGAAGCAATGAAACAAAAGAAAGGAAAATCATTGAGGGGGAAGGATCGAAAGATGTGACCTTGATGATTGTACAAACCCCCAACAAGGTCTTGTCACAAATGACATTATCGCAAAGAAACTCCTCAGGATTTCTCGCCACTCCAACATTCTCGCTATATCTATGGCCGAAAAGAGAAAGACAATTGAAGCAGGGGATGTAGGAAGTGGAAGGAAGAATGGATGCCCTGTTATGAACATCTTGAAACAACATGGAGGCATCCCAAGAGACAGAGACACTTATGCCATCTCGTATGTCGGACAGAGCCGCGATCGCTTGATGAATTTAAAACGCTCACATCCAAGGATACTTTGCAAATATGTCTATGGCTCAAGCTTGGGACTTGTACTGGGAAAAGGGTCTCACGTTATGTGAAGAAGCCGACAGCAGCAGACTACCGGCAGTCACTCTGCTGGTCACTCCGCTGGTCACTCACCGGGGAAAGAAGAAGACCCCAAGACAATACACGCCCGCAGGTAGAGGAAGAAGCAATGGTGGAGGAAGAGGTTTCACCCAGGCCTCCGCCCAAAAACATTGAATACATAGATCCAGGCAAGAAATGAGGGATCTACTAGGTTGGTCTTGACCAAATAGCAAATTTGCAAGTGGCTAAAAGTAATGCCGAGTATGCAAAAAGAATAGAAGAAAAAACAAGAGACAAACTCAGCTATGGGAGGAAAGACAAGAAAGATTAAGAAGAGATGAAGCCGCCAGAAGGCATATGAAAAGAAGAAGAAGGCAAAACGATGAGAAAAAGAGAAGAAGAAGCGTAAGATGCTTTGAACAAGATGAAAGAAGGAGACAAATAAGGAGATGAAGTGTTGATGTACACCCTTCATGTATTTTATGATGTAAATACATACTATGTAAGTCTTCGCATAATAAAGCTATAAATTCTTTATTTTCTCGTGGTAGACAAATGTTTGCTCGATACACCTTGTAAACAAATTGTGTAAAAGAACAAGAATGTTATGATCAATAAAAAGATTGATTCTACGCATACATTCTATGTGAATACACTATCTCGTATGTATCTTTGCTATTTACATTCTTGAATGGTTTAAGTTTTGGCATCATCAAAAAGGGGGAAATTGATAGGAAATTTATTGTTTAGATTTTGATGAATGCCATGTAAAACTTAGAATAGATGTTGGCACCCCATTTTTTGTTGTAAAATGCATTGTAATAAATAGGGCCGGCCAAGCCGAGTTAAGTCGCCTACGCCCTAACATGCAAGAAGACAATCAAGACTAGAAGGAAGACTCCGCCGCGAGACAAACAGTATGGCAAAGAAGAGTAGACGGAACTCTATCAAGAAGCGGTGAGATGCAAACAGTGGAGCATCACTCAAGTCAACTCAAGAAAAGCCAAGTCTCAAGTTGAAGTGACAAAGAGTCATCCATGATTGGAAGTCGACTCTAAGTCACCTGGGAAAGCAAAGAAATGCAAATAAGTCGAGATAATCAAAAACATCCGTTGCACGAGAAATCAAGAGAATTACTTAAACAAGTAATATCTCCATACCACCTTTATCGAGTGCTCACCCGTGCAAGCAAGAGGAATAAACCAATGGGAAGCATTACACCGTGTCGAACTCAAAAAGTGAAGAACAATTCATACGAGGAAATGGCAATTCCAAGGATCGCAACAAGACAAGCCAACGATCGCAAGTGACTTTCAAAAATAAGCCTATCTCTTCAACGGGCAAATTTTTGAAAGATCACTATAAAAGGCCGAGGAGTTTATTTGAGAAAAAGAGATATACAAGAGGACGGACCTGAACCAAAAACGTTCAAGCAATTATTAGAAAATCAAATATTCTCAATCCTCAAGCCTACACTACGAAGAACATCAATCCAACACTCACCGTGAAGGAAAGATAACTTCAATCGCTTGAAGAGGAAAATACTCGAAAAATCAAGGGGTCTACATTCCACGAAGGATTGTAGAAAGGTTCAAGGTCGAACCAAGTCTTAAGCTTTTGGAGGGCTTCGTGATCAAATCCAAAGAGCTTGAGCAAGTGAGTTGTAGTAGCAAGGCAAATGCCCTGTGAAGAAGAAGCCGAGTCGCACGAGAAGCCACCGAGTGATCAAGGCGTCTCCAGATCGAGTCCCAAAGGATCAAGTTAGCTGTGTGATCAAGACTTGTATCCGGACTGCTACCACTTTGTATACCGATCAATACCTAGTGGATTCCTCCAGGAGTTGGAGAAGAGAGGAGTAGAAGAATTACCCCATCTTCGAACCTCTATAAAAATTTCATTGTGTCATTTACATTTCAAAGACTTTAATTCTTGCATCTTAATTGTTTAAATCACGATAAATTTGCTATCCACTTGATAATTTCTAAGCACTAAACCAATCACTAAATCCTTGTTTAACCAAACTTAAGGGTGTTAAGTCTTCCGTCAGAAACAAACCACAGTTGAGTTAATTTAGACCCAACAAAGTTATTCCATCAATGGCTCGTTGAGTCCGGAGAGACTAACTCTACCGATCAACTAAATTGGTCAAGCTACCAAGGACACACAATGTGTAGTATTAACTCGAATATTTAAAAGGACTAAATCGAAAATTTGGTAAGGTTTATTCAACCCCCCTTCTAAACCTTACACTTACACCCCTTGGGACCTACATGTAGGTTAAAACAAAGAGATATCACAAGTATGCTTATGCTATATAAATTCATAAGAGATAAAAAACACATAAGTTTTAGCAAAAACAAGAGTTTAGAAAAACATTATACAATGTCTCCTTATCAAAAACATTATATTGAAAAAATTATTTTGGCAATTAAGGGAAAAAATACAAGCATACATTATAATAAAACATTATGCGTATTTAAATAAGGAGAGATACGGTTTACCAATTTCGCCATTTCCACGGGTTGTATCATTCCCTTTGTTGGTAGTATCTTCCTCTTGAAACTCATTTTGTTGATGATGACTTCTCCAATTGATCCATTTCCAAGATTTGTTACTTTCTCATTGTTGATAATAATTCTCTCTTGGAAATTTATTGTGGTGATGTCTTCTCCTTTGATCAAATGGTATGGGCATTTGATATCTTCTTGGCGGTATGACTTTTCTTCGATTATTATTCCATCGAGTATCTAATATGACATTGTTTTTTGGTACCCTCAAGTATTTGGGTCCTTTGGGATTAGTTTTGATACTTTTAGGTCTCCAAAAATGATTAGAGCTATTTCTAGCCCAACAAGAATTAGCCGTGTGACCCTTTTTACCACAATAGAAACAAGTAATAATTTAAGGAGCATAATGATCAACGTGCTTAAAGGCTTGATTCTTTTTCATATGATTAACGACATTAGGCTTATTATTAAGTCCTAGTTTCAAATTATCACAACTATGAACATCAACAATTTTGGTCATTTTATCGGTACTTTTCAAGTTGAATTTTAATAAATCCTTTTTCATCAAATTAATATCCTCAACAAGAGTACTATTTTCCTTTTCAAGGAATCTAACCTTATCAAGTGTGGTGGTGTAAGCACATGAAAGTGATTCATAAGAGGTAAATAATCTATCCTTATCATTTTTCAAAACATTGAATTCCTTTTTCAAATTTTTGTATTTAACAAGCAAACTTTGGAATTCATTTTGTATCTCATCAAAATCATTTTGCAAATCTCTATAATCATTTTGTAATTCATTATCACATGAAGTAGAAGGTTTAAGACTTACCTCGTTTTCTTCTTCGATGCCCATAAGACATTGTTCGACTTCTTCATCATCGGAAGTTGTAAGAAGCTCATCCCATGTTGTTGGATTTGATGTTGTATCCAATTGAGAAGTAGATGCTTTTGAGTAGCTCCTTCCATTTGCATATACTTCATATATAGCTTCTAGTTTTCTCCATACTTTACGTGTCGATCGAATTCCTACAATATCATCATATTCAAGTGGTGAGTGAACAATAAATAATATTACGAGCTTTACCGTTTAAGGAGAGGATTTTCTTCTCTTCATCATTGAGCTCCTTGAGGACTTTGGAGGTGAGTGGTCCATCTTTCATCTAATGGATTCTCCATTTATGACCGTGTTCCAAATATCGAACCCGCAACTTTGTAAATAGCATTCTATTCTTTCTTTCCAAAATACATAATTTTTGGAGTCGAATAGTGGTGGCTTGATGGTGGAGGCGCCGGTGGTGTAGACTTCATTCGTAGCCAATGATCATTCCTCTTTACTCGCAATGTGGAACGAGCTTGCCAAAGAGTTTGGCTCGATACCACGTGTAAGTCCAAGTGGCTACGATAATCTAGAGGGGTGAATAGATTATGACCATTTTTTCGATTATGCCCTCTTTTTCGAATATAATAAGCCAAGACAAGAATGGAAGTGCGGAAAGTAAACAACACGCGTCGATTTATAGAGGTTCAACCAATCTAGGGCCTAATCCTCTACCACCCCAAAGATCTCCGAGATGGATTTCAAAAAGACAAAAGATTTTATTAATTACCACAATTAATACAACATCACCTTACAACACGTCTTTGGAGATTACCACAATCTCCCTTGAAGATTACCACAATCTTCAACGGCACCTTGCGAAGATTAACACAATCTTCCACCTTGAAGAACACCAAATTCTTCAACACCTTAAGAGCACCAAACTCTTCAATAAGAAGATTACCACAATCTTCTTATACCTAACACCTAGATCACCCAAGTGTGTTCTTACCACAAGAACACTCACAAGGATATATTGTGTTGAATGATGACAAATTCAAGATTACAACTCAATAATGAATAATACAATTTTGAGTGCAAGTGTAATTAAGAAATAAATCCTAGACCTCAAGATGTGAAAGTGTAAGACCTTAGGCTATTACAACAAGAATATTGAAAATGAAAGAACAAGTATTTGCTTGAGTGTTTCTTGTTGTGTTGTATATCAATTCCTTGTTTTGTTGCTCCAAAACTTCCTCTATTTATAGGAGATGATTGATCAAGGATAGGCTCCTCTTGGGGATTGAAAATCTATAGAAAAATACAATTAAAATCAAGAATATAGTCATTTAGAAATCAATCCCACAATTTAAGAAAAATGTGTCTCATTTGTCAACATCTAGAATTTTGCTATCAAAACGGTAGGGCGACCGGTCGACATCTAATACAAAAAATGTAAAGGATACAAAGAAAAACACACAGGGGGACCGGTCCAACAGGGTCTCGACCGGTCGACCTAAGGTCCGACCGGTCAGCCTTGACTTAGACCGGTTGGGCACTCTCAAAATATGATACAGAGAGTTCAGGCTTCATTTCCTTCTTCTTCGTGATACATGTCGATGCATTGACGACCAATCGACCTCAAGTATTTTTCAAACTGTTTCATTTTTCTTTGCGAAAATAAACTTCAAGAAATACTCCGAAAAATTAGTAAAAATATTTTATAACAATCGGGAGTATTTGGACACTTTAAAACAAAATCATCAAAATCATGATAAAAATATTTATCTAACATGTCTCCCACCTCGAACTGTAAGTCTTTCCTTCGGCGATCAACATACGATTTCTGTCTATCTTGTGCCATTCTGATTCGATCTTGGATTTTTGCTATCTTTTCCATTGTTTGTCGAACCAACTCCAGTCCCAACATCTTCTTTTCTCCGACCTCGCTCCAGTACAATGGAGATCTACACCTCATCCCGTACAATGCCTCGTAAGGGGCCATCCAATAGTCGCTTGGTAACTGTTGTTATAAGCAAACTCCACCAGCGGCAATAATGATTCCCAATTTCGTATCAATATCAAGCATCACATGTGGCCGTGACGCCCGACCCTATTACCACATTACTAAGCAATGTAAAAAGTGAAATTTGACAACGTACCCTATATACTTGTACACATTTTTTTTTTCATGTGATATTTTAATAACGAACCAAAAAGATCACTTTACTTGTAAGAAAATGACAACCCATATCCACAAGCAAAAGAGGTAACAAACCCCGTTATTAAATATAATGACATCCATATGACCAAACTCATAACCCATATCACTCAACTATTTACATGTACATATTTACATCGTAGTTTTCAAAAGAGGGTACAACCCTAAACCAAAATATAATACAAGACCAAAAAGAAAGGTGACCCATCAACATAGCCCAACCGGTCATCATCCATGTACACTGTCCTCAATAACCTCGTAGGAGCTCCAAAGAATGCCCCAAGAAAGCTCATGATATCCAAAGATCACCAAACTCACCTACAATGCATGAATTACATGAGCTAATGCCCAAGTAAGCGAAAACCGTGCATGTTTAATGAACAATGTAACACAAATGCAAATGCATTCTAAGATATTTTACCGTAGAAGTGCACGCAATGCATTAAAATATATTATTTATAATCATTTCTTTACATAGGGCCCTTGACCCACCGCTATGCACCGAAAAAGCTCAACACAATATCAATAATCACATGGCCATAATCATATTGACACGCTAGGCCATCTCCCCGACCACCCGAGGTCCACCCCCTGTCTTCCCCAATGATCCCCATGAGTCTTCCCCGACGTGCCAATAAGGATACGATCAAGTGGTCCGCCCCTCGTGACCATCGAGGGCACACCCCTGTCAACCCCTATGATCCTCCGAGGAGTAACACCCACTGCACCCTAAAATATATCATAAAAGCACGCCTCGCATGCCTCGGTGCACTAGCGCTTTATTGTATCGAATTCCGTAATATATTTTAAATCTTTAACTCTTAATGTAAGAACCATCTAACTTTTTGACTTGTAATCTAAACTAACCAACTTGTCCTCACACCTTAAATTCATAATTTGATTATATTCGCCATCCCTTATCTCATGTATTTTTGTTGGTTTATGTATTAAATCATATGTTAATTCTAATGTCTTAATTACAAATTATAACCACATAATATGCTTATATTGTAATACCAAGATTTATAAAACTAATCTTGTAGTTATTCATGAGCTCACCTTATCTTCTGCCACTTCCAAAATTAAAGGTGACACATTTCTTTGTTACTAATCAAGAATGATACGAATTCCTCCAAGATAAAATATAATCCATTTTTTTATATAGATTAATTCCAGGTTTCTTTCTCGTTTATTCTAATTTGCTCCACAATTAACTAATAGCCCTACATAGGGTATATATTTCAAAGCCTATCAAAACCACTTTATTCCTATTGTTAAACTTGATTGCAATCTTTCCCCTTTCTGATCATTCTGGTATATATATATATATATATATATATATATATATAGAAATTCAAACTTAAGTCTTTGAAAATTTACACACCTGAACCCTTTGCCAGAATTCCTTTTCCCTCGTACCTCTTGTTCCTTTGTTTTCTCTTTTCTTGTCATCCGTTTCAGGTGTCAGCTGTGTGTGCGTGCTTGTTTTGTAATTTAAATGATAAGTACATATATTACTTATCATACCTTTAACTAAGGCGGTGCCAAGACATGTAGATAATAGTAATAATCTAACATATATATAATATTTATTAGATAGTCCAGCATGCATGGTGATGTATATCTTAACTCATTACTTATATTAACCACACATTTTCTTACGGGACAACTTCATACGTGTCATAAGTATAATGTATGACTAATCCATGTATATATATAATGTAAGATTAATCTATATGTTTATATGTAGGACTAATCTAGTGTTTATATATACGTATGTATATATAAGATTAAACTTTTATTAAGTTATATGTATAATTAAATAAATTTATAAGCATTAATTGGGATTTAATTTTATACTTTCTGAATTATTATTATTATTTTAATAAAACCCTTAATCTCAAATAATATAACATTTTACTATCGTGTTCTCGATCATATGTTACATTAATCCGCTCAATCGATTTGTTCGCATTTTGTGTTTTCCGATACACACATTGTGGCCACCGTCATCACTAAATTTACCACGTGTAGCCTTGTAACTCTTATACTCTTAATGTTACCACATGTAACTTAATAGCTAGCATCCGATAGTCCGACAAATAAATATTTTCTTCTCTTTCTTTTTTTTTCCTCACTACTTAAATTTGTAATACAACGACTAGCACTATAGGTGAGTTCCGTAAATTATAGAATTAGTGATGCCATATAAATAATCGATTATGCAAATAGCACATAACCAAACATGTAATGCATGAATTATATTGACTAAGTGTGTAGTGAGAGGCTCGGGTATTACATCCTCCCTCCTTTATAAAAATTTCGTCCCGAAATTTTACTTACCGAAATAAGTTAAGTTACTTAGCTCTCATCTCGCTTTTCTTTTTCCTATGTAGCTTCTTCTATAGATTGATTCCTCCAAAGTACTTTAACTAATGGGATTTCCTTATTTCTTAGTTTCTTTATTTCTCGTAACAAAATATCCACATGTACTTCTTCGTAGCTAAAATCGGCTTTTATTCTACTTGGTTCATGTTTCAAAATATGAGATAGGTTTGAAATGTATTTTCTCAACATAGAAACGTGAAATACATCATGTATTTGAGACATTGATGTCCGGGCAGTCAAGTCTATAGGCAACATCACCAATTCTTTCGTGATGTGGAACGGGCCAATGTATCTAAGATCGAGCTTTCTTTTCTTTCCAAATCGCATCACCCCTTTCATTGGTGCCACCTTAAGAAATACTTGATCCCTCATCAAAATTCTAACATTCTTCTTCTTTGATCTCGAGTAACTTTTTTGTTCTGCCGAGCGCTTCCCATCCTCTCGAATTTGTGTCACGCCCTCCGTCATTTCTCGCACCGTGTATGCGGGCTAAAAGCTTTCTTTTCGCCAACCTCGTCCCAATGAACCTGATCTCGCATTTTCTACCATATAGTGCTTCATAGGAGCCATTCCGATTGTGGCTTGATAGTCATATTGTATGAGAATTCTATCAAAGATAGATATTTACTCCATTGTCCTTGAAAATCCGCAGAGCACATGCTCTAAGCATATCTTCTAAAGTTTGTATCGCTCGCTCCAATTGTCCGTCACCGAGGGTGATAAGCAGACTAAATGACAATCGTGTTCCCAATGCCTTCCTCAGAACTCCTCCGTAAATTAGATAAGAATCTAGAGTCTCTATCTCAAACAATAGATAGTGGCACACCATGAAGTCTAACCACTTCCTCGTATATAAAGTTGTGCGATCGATCCATGGAATAAGTAGAACAAATGGGAATGAAATGAGCGGATTTTGTTAATCTATCTATGATTACCCAAATAGCATCGTGTCCTCTTGACTGCTTTTCGCAAACCCGTCACAAAATCCATGGTGATCTTTTCCCATTTCCATTCCGAATAGGTAGAGGTCGCAACGCGTTCAAATTGTCCTTTTGTGTTCCGCCTTTATTTGTTGACAGTTAAACATTGTTCCACGTATTCGGCGATATCCCCTTTTATGCCTTGCCACCAAGATAATGCATCTTCAAATCTCTCGTACATTTTAGTAGCTCCTGGATGTACGAATATAGCGTTGAATACGCTTCACGCTAGAACATCCTCTCAAAGTTTTCCGTATTTGGCATGTATAATCGTTCTTAAATCGCAGACTCCATTCTCGGATATTTTGAAATCGAAGACACTCCAAAGTGGTAATATATTTCTTCATTTTGGCATAGTAATCATCACCATCTTGTTTCGTTGAATTCGATCAAGTAACGCTTCGGTCGAGTGTTAATGATGCCAACTTAACTTCAATAGACCCTAGTGACACAACCTCTACGCTCATTTTCTCGAGGTCCATTAACTATTGTTTCCGAATGTGAATCCCAATTTCATTGCTTTGTGTTGATTTCTCGCTCAACGCTGTCTGCTACAACACCTGCTTTACCAAGGTGATAATTGATTACACAATCATAGTGTTTCACTAACTCCAACCACCGCCGTTGTCGCATATTTAATTTCTTCGCATGAAAAAGTATTTTAAACTCTTGTAACTGTGTAGATCTCACATCGCTCTCCGTATAGGTAATGCCTCCATATCATTAGCGCAAATACCACCGCAACAAGCTCTAAATCATGTATAGGGTAATTATTTTCATAGTCTTTCAATTGTTTAGACGCATACGCAATCACCTTACCATTTTGCATCAATACACATCCTAGACCATTCTTCGCTTTTTGAGTTGATGGTACCCGAATTGCAAGTCAATCTTCGAAAATACTATTGCACCTTGAAGTTGGACGAACAAATCATCGATTCGAGGTAATCAAGATTTACTATTAATTGTAACTTTGTTCAATTCTAGGTAGTCGCATCGCAATCTCATCGTACCATCCTTCTTTCGCGCAAACAGATCGGCGCATCCCATGGCGCGAAAAGCTAGGTCTAATGAAGCTTTTGTCCAAAGAATTCCTAGATTCGTGTCTTCAATTCCTTCAAAACCAAAGTGTCTAGTAAAGGTTGTGCGTTTAGTGCTAATATCGTTGGAAATCTTAAGCGGTCGTGATTCCAATGAAGGTAAATGGAAATTCTCCTAGTGGTTGAAATGTCACTATCTTTCTCTAACAATCAATTGTAGTACCATACTTCAACAACCAATCCTCTCGTTCAAGGATTTTCTCGCATCTTCAAAGGTTGATGGATTTATCTTTTGAAACCTTTCCCTACTATCTCAACTTACTCTATCCTTTGGTGTGGTTGGTTCTCCTCTTTGTCCTCTAGCTATATCCCGATGTGGGATGAGTTATGGTATTCGTTCAAATTGTCGCGGGATGAGTTTTGTAAGTCTATTAACAACATTATCTTGATCACTAGTTAGAATACGTGTCTCCCTCCTTGGTTTCTATCTCCACCACTACTCTCACTTTTACTTTTCACCATAACTAAAACACTATCTAAAGGGAAATCTAATAACACATGGCCAATATAATATCATGAAACATATAATGCATCGGATAATAAAGTAAAACTTACCGGCATGGCCGAGCCCACAAATTTTGAGTTCATGTACATGGATAGTCTACGTAACTCGTAGCTGGGCTCGATACCACTCTGTGATGCCCGACCTATTACCACATTACTAAGCAATGTAAAAAGTGAAATTTGACAACGTTCCTATGTACTTGTACACATTTTTTTTTTCCGTCATATTTTTATAACGAACCAAGAAGATCACTTTACTTGTAAGAAAATGACAACCCATATCCACAAGCAAAAGAGGTAACAAACCCTCGTTATTAAATATAATGTACATCCATATGACCAAACTCATAACCCATATCACTCAACTATTTACATGTACATATTTACATCAGAGTTTTCAAAAGAGGGTACAACCCTAAACCAAAATATAATACAAGACCAAAAAGAAAGGTGACCCATCAACATAGCCCAATAGGTCGTCATCCATGTACACTGTCCTCAATAACCTGTAGGAGCTCCAAAGACCGCCCAAAGAAGCTCATGATATCCAAAGATCACCAAACTCACCTACAATGCATGAACTACATGAGCTAATGCCCATGCTTAAAACCATGCATGTTTAATGAACAATGTAACACAAATGCAAATGCATTCTAAGAAATTTTACCGTATGCACGAGAATGCATTAAAATATATTATTTATAATCATTTCTTTACATAGGGCCCTTGACCCACCTTCTATGCACCTAAAAAAGCTCAACACAATATCAATAATCACATGGCCATAATCATATTGACACCGCCAGGGCCATCTCCGGGATCACCCGAGGTCCACCCCTTCTTCCCCAATGATCCCCTGAGTCTTCCCCCGACGTGTCAATAAGGATACAATCAGTGGTCCGCCCCCTCGTGACCATCGAGGCACACCCCAACCCCTATGATCCTCCGAGGAGTAACACCCACGCACCCTAAAATATATCATAAAAGCACGCCTCGCATGCCTCGGTGCACTAGCAAAGTACAACCAAAATCTTTTCTTTTCAAAGAAAGTTATCATGTCGTGCATGCCTCATCTCAACAATGCTCACATGTTTGCATGCACGCAAATGCCAATGAATGACATGCTCAATGAAACAATAATCATCACATTCTAATATCCACCAACCAACATATGAACATCAAGGTTTCCATAATGCATCCATCAAGATACAAGAATCGCATTTAGTATCATAAGACAGAAATACTATGTTCATGCATTGTAGTTGAAGATGGATTTTCACTTACCTTTCACCCGTGTATATTCTACTAAAAGCTATATAATTGTATCGAATTCGTAATATATTTTAAATCTTTAACTCTTAACAAGAACCATCTAACTTTTTGACTTGTAATCTAAACTAACCAACTTGTCCTCACACCTTAAATTCATAATTTGATTATATTCGCCATCCCTTATCTCATGTATTTTTGTTGGTTTATGTATTAAATCATATGTTAATTCTAATGTCTTAATTACAAATTATAACCACATAATATGCTTATATTGTAATACCAAGATTTATAAAACTAATCTTGTAGTTATTCATGAGCTCACCTTATCTTCTGCCACTTCCAAAATTAAAGGTGATACATTTCTTTGTTACTAATCAAGAATGATACGAATTCCTCCAAGATAAAATATAATCCATTTTTTTTATATAGATTAATTCCAGGTTTCTTTCTCGTTTATTCTAATTTGCTCCACAATTAACTAATAGCCCTACATAGGGTATATATTTCAAAGCCTATCAAAACCACTTTATTCCTATTGTTAAACTTGATTGCAATCTTTCCCCTTTCTGATCATTCTGGTATATATATATATATATATATATATATATATATATATATAGAAATTCAAACTTAAGTCTTTGAAAATTTACACACCTGAACCCTTTGCCATAATTCCTTTTTCCTCGTACCTCTTGTTCCTTTGTTTTCTCTTTTCTTTTCATCCGTTTCAGGTGTCAGCTGTGTGTGCGTGCTTGTTTTGTAATTAAAATGATAAGTACATATATTACTTATTTTACCTTTAACTAAGGCGGTGCCAAGACATGTAGATAATAGTAATAATCTAACATATATATATAATATTTATTAGATAGTCCAGCATGCATGGTGATGTATATCTTAACTCATTACTTAACCACACATTTTCTTACGGGACAACTTCATACGTGTCATAAGTATAATGTATGACTAATCCATGTATATATATAATGTAAGATTAATCTATATGTTTATATGTAGGACTAATCTAGTGTTTATATATACGTATGTATATATAAGATTAAACTTTTATTAAGTTATATGTATAATTAAATAAATTTATAAGCATTAGTTGGGATTTAATTTTATACTTTCTGAATTATTATTATTATTTTAATAAAACCCTTAATCTCAAATAATATAACATTTTACTATCGTGTTCTCGATCATAAGTTACATTAATCCGCTCAATCGATTTGTTCGCATTTTGTGTTTCCCGATACACACATTGTGGCTACCTGTCATCCCTAAATTTACCACGTGTAGCCTTGTAACTCTTATACTCTTAATGTTACCACATGTAACTTAATAGCTAGCATCCGATTGTCCGACAAATAAACATTTTCTTCTCTTTCTTTTTTTTTCCTCGCCTACTTAAATTTGTAATACAACGACTAGCACTATAGGTGAGTTCCGGAAATTATAGAATTAGTCATGCCATATAAATAATCGATTATGCAAATAGCACATAACCAAACATGTAATGTATGAATTATATTGACCAAGTGTGTAGTGAGAGGCTCTGGTATTACACATGCTCTCAACATGTCTTCCAATATCAGACGCCCTCTCTCGCATCGTCCGTCTGTCTCAAGGGTGGTAAGCCGTACTAAACTTTAGTTTCGTTCCCAAAGCAGTTTGTGAGCTTCCCAAAAACTTAGAAATAAATCTTGTATCTCTGTCTGACAGAATGGATACTGGAATGCCATGTAATTTCACTATCTATTGGATGTATATTTGTGCATACTGGTCAATACTGAACATCATTTTAACCGGCAGAAAGTGAGCTGACTTCGTCAATCGATCTACAACCACCCATACCACTTTATTTCCTTTTGCTGATCGTGGTAGTCCTACCACAAAATCCATCGTTATGTGCTCCCATTTCCATTTTGGGATATCAAGAGGCTTGAGCAAACCAGACGGTCGTTGATGCTCGGCGTTGACTTGCTAGCATATCAAACATTTCTCTACAAAAGATCCAATGTCTCTCTTCATACTTCGCCACCAAAAGGCTTCTCTTAGATCTCGGTACATCTTTGTACCTCCTGGGTGGGCTGTGTATGCCGTACAATGAGCTTCTTCAAGTATCTCTTTCCTATGTTCTTTCTCCTTATGAACACACAATCTCCCTTCATACGTCAAAGCACCATCATCCGCTATGACAAAACCATTTATATTTCCTTCTCGAACTCGTCCCTTCATTTTGTTCAAAAACTGATCTCGACTTTGTGCTTCTTTGATCCTTTCTGTCTACCAATGATGCCAATAATGCCTTTGTACTTCTCGGTGGGGTTACACTTCAATCTTCAGACTCGCAAACTCTAGTATTAATTGCTCTTGTTGCGTGAGCAAACTAGACAACTCACCCTTGGTCTTACAGCTCAAGGCATCAGCTACTACATTAGCTTTGCCCGGATGATAGTTGATGGTGCAATCATAGTCCTTAACTAGTTCTAACCATCTCAATTGTCTCATATTTAACTCCTTCTGAGTAAATAGATATTTCAAACTCTTATGATCGGTGAATATCTCACATTTCCCACCATACAGATAATGTCTCCAAATCTTCAGTGCATGGACTACTGCAGCTAACTCCAAATCATGAGTCGGGTAGTTCAGTTCGTGTGGCTTTAATTGTCTTGAGGCATAGTCAACCACCTTTCCTTGTTGCATTAATACGCACCCCAAACTTTGTTTTGATGCATCACTGTAAATCACAAAGTCCATGGTTGGGTCAGGAATCGTCGATACCGGTGCGGAAGTTAGTTTTCGTTTCAACTCTTGGAAGCTCTACTCGCATTTCTCGGTCCACAAAAATTCTCTCCCTTTCTGGTGAGTCGAGTCATGGGCGCAGCAATTTTCGAAAATCCCTCCATAAATCTGCGATAGTATCCTACGTATCCCAAGAAACTGCGAACCTCACTTGCATTCGTAGGTGCCCTCCAATCATTAACTGCTTCAACCTTTACTGGATCTACTTCAATTCCGTTCGCAGTGATTACATGCCCAAGAAATCCAACTCGATCTAGCCAAAACTCACACTTCTTGAACTTTGCGTATAACTTCTCCTTGCGAAGTGTCTCAAGCACTATCCTCAAGTGTTCCTCGTGTTGCTCCTTGTCCCTTGAATACACGAGTATGTCATCTATAAAGACTATGACGAAATGGTCCAAGAATGGATGGAACACTCTATTCATCAAGTCCATGAACACTGCTGGCACGTTAATCAACCCAAATGGCATCACTACAAACTCATAATGTCCATATCGGGTCCTGAATGCTGTCTTTGAGATATCACTCTCCTTAATCTTCAATTGGTGATACCCGGATCTTAAATAAATCTTAGAAAAAGTACTGGCACCCCTCAGTTGATCAAATAAGTCTTCGATTCTTGGTAGTGGATACTTGTTGTTCACCGTGAGTCGATTAAGTTCTATATAATCGATACACATCCTTAGTGACCCATCTTTCTTCTTAACAAACAGGATTGGTGCTCCCCATGGCGATACACTAGGCCTGATAAATCCCAAGTCCAATAGTTCTTGTATCTGCGCCTTTAGTTCTTGTAACTCTTTTGGTGCCATTCTGTAGGGTGCCTTAGATATCAGTGCTGCTCCAGGAACCAAGTCTATAGAAAATTCGACTTGACGGTCTGGCGGAACTCCAGGCAAGTCCTCTGAAAATACGTCCAAGAATTCTCGAACAATCGGTACATCTGTAGGTGCTAGGTCCATTGTTGGAGTTTCGACTAGACTTACTAAATACCCCTAACAATTCTCTTTTGCCAACATCTTTCGCGCCTTCATCGCAGATATAACTAGCAGTACAGACTTAGAGTTAACTCCGTAGAACGTAATTTCCTCATCTCCAGGTAGTTTGAATGTTATCTCCTTCTCTTGGCACTTAATGCCCGCCTGATACTTACTAAGCTAATTCATGCCTAGAATTACGTCAAAGTCCTTCATCTCAATTATGTATAAGTCAGCTTCTAAATGTTTCCCCCCAATGTTCACGTCTATATCATTGTCCATTATGTCAGTAGTTATTGTCTTTCCAGATGGCAAACTAATCTCTAGGAGTGCATCTATTCTAGCTTCCTTATGTCCAGTTATATCATGAAACTTAGCAGATTTAAATGAGTGTGTGGCACCAGTGTCGAAAAGTAAAAGCGCAGGTATTCCAGATATTGTTAACATACCTGACATCGTACCGGGGTTCTGATCTACCTCTTCCTTCGTCATAGCATAAATTCGAGCAGTGCCTCCTCGTCCCCTCCTTTCTCCTCTATCTTTCAGCAATGGACAATTAGGAGCATCGTGACCCGGTTTCTTACACATAAAACACTTTCCTTGTCCAGCTAAATATTTTCCGTAGTGATTCCTGTTGCATTTTGGGCTGGTCGGCTTATTGTTTGGTGCACTCGGGCGAGAATTCCCATCGGTTTTTATTTGTTTATTTAGATTACCTATTTTACTCGGCTTTGTCCCATCAAACTTTCTCTTTTCAGACGTAACGGTTGGCTTTTGGTCATCATCATCCCCAGCTAGTCCTGCTTCAACTTCATGAGCCCGTCTAACCATCACAGAATATTCTAAGTCCCCTTGTGCAGATAGGATTCCAGACAATTGTGACCTCAATCCCCTTCTAAATCTTAAGGCTTTCTTTAGGTCGGTGTCAACCAGATGTGGTGCAAACTAACATAATTGATTAAACTCCCTTTCGTATTCCGTTACAGCCATACCCCTTTGCTTAAAATTCAGAAATTCAGTTTCCTTCTTGTCTCGGTAGGATCTGGGGAAATACTTCTCCATCACCACTTCCTTGAATTCATCCCAGGATAATGCATTACGTTCTTCTTCAGTCCTGTTTCTCCAGTAACCTTCCCACCAATGGTCTAGCATCATTAGTCAGTTGGAAGGCGGCACAAGCCACTCGCTGTTCATTTGTGCTAGCTATAAGTCTGAAAATACTTTCCAGCGCCCTTAACCATTCTTCAATTGTTGCTGGGCCATCACGTCCGTTAAATGTGGGTGGACGGTAATGGCGAAATTGTTCCACCACTCTAGTACTATTGTTGTTATTATTCCCATTGTTGTTCTGTACGGCATTGAGAATCTCCGCAAACAAGTCTCCAGTCGTAGGTTGGTTTCCAGTGTTAGCTGGGTTTCCTTCATTGTCTTGGTTCTCAACATTGTTTTGGTTAAAGGTTCGGGGGCATCGCGACACTCGTGGAGGATTTCGTTGAGCCATATTCCTATAACCATATGTAAAACGTTACTAGTACCCATCTTAAGTAATTATCGCATAGTAGTCGAAATAAAAATTAAAAAATAAAAAATTCATTATATATATTAGTACTATTAAGTCAATATAATTCATTATGACTCTTTTTTTTTTTTAACGCGAGGAACCTAGACTTCGTTCTTCTAATATAATAAGTACATGTGCAATGAGGATTATGAAATTAAAGCAATAAGACATAATGACATGAATAATATATGATGCATAATATTGTGACATGGCATATCATGAACAAATTGAGTAATGACATAATAAATTTGCATACCTTAAGGAATCCGGCGAGATATGGCGGAGGTGGATGTCACTATACTATTTTTTTTTCTTTTTAAATATTTAGAAGACACATATTTTTTTAACAAGTCTACAGAACCGTAGACCTGCTCTGATACCACTTGTAACGACCCAAGTTTTCTAACAGTACAAATATATTATCAAGTAGTGCCCATAACTTAATTAAAAGAACAAGATTTTTTTTTAAAAATAGCATGTGATTAAAAATTCGCATCTAAATAAACAAAAGTACTTTAATTCAAACCCAAACCACAGTCATCGAAAAATAAAATAGTAACTAAAATCCTTTAACAAAATAAAATATTCCTAAATTTGTAAAATAAATAAAACCATTGATTTCACATCCACCGCCTCCAATCCTCGCCCAGCCTCCCTAACCTTAAAAGTGTTAATGAATATGGGGTGAGCTTTCAACTCGCTCAATGCGGACACGTTTGTCAAAATTAAATATATCTATAGGCATAATCGTAACCATTCAACATGTAATTTAACTTTTATTTTGACTGGCCAGTTACTTTATAGTATTGCAGATTCACCCCGATGATACTTTTGATCCATGATCTTCTTATAGGCCCTGACTAAGTACTGCGGGTTCACCCCGAGGATGCTTTTGATCCTAGACCTTCTTACACCAAGACTAATTATAACATTGCGGGTTCATCCCGAGGATACTTTTGATCTCGGACCTTCTTACGGCCCCTGGCTAACATGATTTATTTCACATTGCACATAAACAAGTACACATATAAAAATATTTAATAGCGACAAACAATAAGTGAATAGAATATCTCCACCTCTAATAAACGCAGATATCTGTGCGAAGAAAGCAATAATGTAGTAAATCCTACTCCTCGTTTTCTTCGTTTTCTACAATAAAATTATAGAATATAATTAATAAATAATACTTGATTTCGGCTGATTAAAAATAAAATAATCGAAAAGAAGAAGGAAGATCATAAGAAAAATTGGACAAAAAGCTTGGTTAGCTAATCAAAATTCTTCAACTTCATAAAAGAAATTGTAATTGGAAAAACTCCTAAAACTCCCTAAGGCCCAATTGAATAGGTGACGTGATTTAAAATAACCAAAAACACACACCCCACACTCACGGCACCACCCCCCCCCCCAGCCCCAACCCACTTTTCTCTTCTTCACTACTTCTATCTATTTCTTCACCTGCAACTCCTCCCTCAATAGATCCACCTGCTTCCCCTCTCTTTTTTCTTTCTTTTTTTTTTCTTTTTCCCTTTTTCTTTATACATAACCCCCCAATTCCAAACCACCTTGCAACTTCTGCCACCCAAATCTCTCTTCTATCCTTTCTCTCCCTCTTTTGTTTTTCTTATTTCTTCTTCTTCAATCAGTCTCCAAAGTCCAATCGCCTAACTCTCCTTTCTCTCTCTTTTTCTTGTTTTTTTTTCTAATTTACAAGAGATGTTGACTGACTTATGTGGGCTTGAAACTAGAGGGTTGATCGAAAATTTATTTCCGGCGAAATGATGGATTGCGGGTTACCACGGGTAGACTGCGGAGGGATGAAATTTCAGACTTTAGTTGTTCGGCGTGAACAAAAGAACTGCAGCAGCAATGAATTAAGGTTTCTGGACTAGGTATTTACCTTGACTCAATTTTAGGCGGAAGCCGGTTGTAAAAAAAAATTCAAATGAGGAGATTAGGTATTTATTGGGTGAAATTCTAGAGTTTGGGGATAAGTAGGGTTTGTGAAAGAATCCTACTTGACTTGGACTTTTAAAGTTGGGGAAAAGATTTTGGGCCCATAATGAATTTCAGAAATCAACATTTTAAATTGGGCTTGGATAATTATGGCTACTGATTATTATAAAAAATAATAATAATAATAATAATGATAATGATAATAAAAGAAAATTATTGAACTAATAATTAGATAATTAATAATAATAATAATAAAATCCGGATATTACAAAAGGTATAATCAACAATGGGAAAGACACAACCATTGGCAATGGCAAAATTGGTAACTCTTATCCTCTTCTTGAATTATGAATTTTATTTTGCTTTTATAATTATTTGAACATATTCATTCATGTCTTAATTGTCAAAATTCTTTTTCATTTCTTAAAAATGAGGTCTCAACTATATACTTTCGGATTTTCAAATTTCAAAAAAGACCTCATATAGCTTTTCTATAAGCTCATTAGAACTTACATGTTTTATCAAACTCTTGTGGATTAATACAAAAGCTTAGTATGTGCTACTTGTCCAATCTCTATATTGGTTTATATTACCCAATACTACTAAACTCTTGTGCAAGAATTTTTCTTAAGATTTTGTAGGAGATACTTGGGTATTAAAGGACAAATGATCGTAAAGATATCAATAGTTATCTACATCAAGTTAGTCAAGTTTGAATTAGTTGACGGAAACACAATCGAGGTATGTTCATCAACTTTTATTACTCCCGGAGACTCGATATTCTTCATGTCGTATGCCTATGTGCTTGATTTTAAAGCAATCCCAAAGAATCTCATATGAGTGTCGTTAAAAGAATTTTTTGATATTTGAAAGGCACTATTTCATATGGCTTGTTTTATCCAAAGAATGAAAAAATTTTGTTTAAAAGGATATAGTTATTCATAATATGCGGTAAATATTGATGATTGCAAAAGCACTTCCAGATCATGCCAATTTTTAGGCAATTTCCTAGTATCTTGGTTTTCAAAGAAGCAAAATTGTGTATCCTTATCAACGGCCGAAGACGAATATATTTCCGCGGCCTTTTGTTGTACTCAACTTTTTTGGATGAAACAAACCTTAGCGGATTACAAATGTTATTTTGAAAATGTTCCTATTTTTTGTGACAATACGTCCACTATAAACAATGCTCAAAATCATGTTCCTCTTTACTGAACAAAACATATTGAGGTTCGACACCATTTTCTAAGAAATTGTGTTTCTAAACGAAAAATTGGGATGTGCTTTGTTCCGTCTCAAGATCAACTCGCGGATATTTTCACAAAACCTTCAGCCACTGAGTCTTTTACTTCAATTCGAGCTCGTTTAGGCATAATGCATATCAAATAAGGTCTATGATTGTATTTTGTGCGTTTTTAAAACTTAGGGGTGAAAAATCGCATTTTTAACTGAAAATTCGGACAGAACCAAAACTCAACATTCAGGTACCAGTTGACAAGTTGGTCAACCGGTTGACCAAGGCTTGTACCGATTGGACCCCCTGTCAACCGGTCCACCATAGCTCTTTTTTGGTTTAAATCAATATGTCAAATCTTTCAGCCTATTCATCTCATTTCGTCTATTTTCGCGCCCCTTCGCCCATTTCACACACAAATCCCTCAAAATGATTATTTCTTGCAAATTCTACATTATTGGACTTATATTATGCGTGTATCTTCCATTTTATTCATCTTCTCCGATCAGTTGGTAAGTTTAATTCCCTTTTTAATCTCAATTGGGTTGAACCCTTGAGAATGTGCTTTTGCTTGTTGAATTGGTGAAATTTTTGTATAATTGTGTTGGGAATTATGAATGTTGATGAATTGTGATTGTAGAATTGTAATTGGTGTTGAATGTTTGGGCATGATTACATTTAGAAATGTTTGTAATATACAACTTCGTTTTTATCCTATGCATGCCAAGTGTTCGATAAAATGTCTCAATGAATATTTCATCATTTACATGAATCGCTTGATTTCAAAGTCTTATATGTTTATAGAGATCATGTTCTATCAATCAAATGAGCTTCTACAAACATTGTTCTCAAAATTTCCTTGCAATTTGGAATTTTAAGCTTTATATTCAAAAGCATGATAATTCGATTCAATGCGCACTTTGATATGTATTTATGATGTTTTTATCGTGATAATAGTCTTTTTGATGATTCCAGAGGGGGGAAAATAGAATAAGCTCATAAGCTTATGTTTAGATCAAATAAGTTAGAAGAAGCTCGCGAAAAAAAACTGTAAGCTGCGGATGAAAAACCCAAAAGATGAGGATGAAACTTAGTCCAATGAATGCATAATGGACTTTTACATATGACTAATGAATTCTTTTTGACAGGGGGAGCTTTTAAGCTCTTGAATTTCAGCTATAATTGTAAAAGCTGAGCTTTTAGCTTTTAGTTGTTTGCTTCTATGCCTATTTTTGATTAGCGTATTGATGGGGGGAGCTTTTATAAAATATTTTGAAAAATCTTTGCTCCTAACCTTATGATTCTTAATCATGAAAAGTGTCGCCTAAAATGGATGGTTGTTTTTGACCGGAAAAACTTGTTTCGTTTTTAAAATCGACCTCCTAAAATTGTTTTGGTTTGTAATCATCAAAAAAGGGGAGTTTGTTAGATAAATATTTTTATCGTAATTTTGATAATTTTATTTAACTAAGTTTATCACCAAAACAATGTTCCCAAATATTGTCGAAATACTCCAAATCGATTTAAATGATTTTTACTAATTTTTTGGAGTATTTCTTGATGTTTATTTTTGACAAAAATTGGACAACACTTCATTTCGAGGCCAACCGGTAGCCCTTGAGGGCAACTTACGCTGAAGTTTGATTTGTGAAATAGAAACGAGACGGAAGAAAAATAAGGGGGTCGACGGGTCGATCACATGGTCAATCGGTGCTAAGTGAAACAAGTTTGAACAAATTGTTTCTCGTCTCATAAAAGGACTTGGCCAACCGGTCTTGGAGGTCGACCAGGTCGAAGGACCTGTCGACCGATCCACCCCTATTGGACCGGTCCAAGTCATGTTTTTCAAGTTATAATTCGAATTTTTCTATTTGAGGTCAACCGTGGACCTAATATTTTTTCAAAAAACTATCCGTTGCATAGTAGACACATTTTCATGAAATTGTGGGATTATTTCTAACAGCTATATTCTCCATTTAATGTGCAATTTTTTTGCTGATTTCAATATCCAAGAAGTAGCCTATTGTTGTGATTCAAATCCAAGACCTCTCCTATAATAGAAGAAGGCTTGAAGCAACATAACAAGACAACACAATACAACACAACAAGAAAATCTGCAAATTTGTATAAGTCTTTATTTTCAACACTCTTGTTGTAATAGCATAAGCTTATCACTTTCACATCTTGGTTATTATTCTTTCCTTCTTGATTACACTTGCACGTCTTTTGATTTGTATTATTTTCATTTGAAGTGTAATCTTGATTGTATTTGTAACATTATCCGAACACAAGAAATCTTGTTAGTGTTCTTTTGGCAAGAACACGTTTGGTTGATTTGATTGAAAAGATTGGTGCTTTTTGTGTTGAAGAGTTTGATACTCTTCGAGGTGTTGAAGAGTTTGGTACTCTACGAGGGTGTATAAGAGTTTGGTGCTCTTCGAGTTGGAAGATTGTGGTGATCTTCATAGGTGTTGTAAGAAGAGTTTGGTGCTCTTCAATGTAAATGTTGTAATAGTTTGGTATCTATTAATAAACTTTTTCCATTTTTGAAATCCATTCCTGGACATACCAGTAAGTCCAAGTGGCTACGATAATCTAGAGGGGGTGAATAGATTATCTCCAACTTTTCGATTTCGCCCTCTTTTTCGAAATAAATGCTCAAACACAATAATAAAGGTGCGGAATGTAAACAACACACGTCGATTTAAAGAGGTTCAACCCACCTAGGGCCTAATCCTCTACCACCCCAAAGATATCCTGGATGGATTTCAAAAAGAAAAAAAAATTTATTAATTTACCACAAATTAATGCAACACCAACTTACAACAACACCTAGAAGAGCACCACACTCTTCTTCAACACCACCTTTGAGATTACCACAATCTCACTTGAAGATTACCACAATCTCCAATGGCACCTTGTGAAGATTACCACAATCTTCAACCTTGAAGAATACCAAATTCTTCAACACCTCAACAAGAAGATTACCACAATCTTCTCACACCTAACACCTAGATCACCCAAGTGTGTTCTTACCACAAGAACACTCACAAGGATATCTTGTGTTGAATGATAACCCAAAAATTCAAGATTACAACTCGATAATGAATAATACAATTGAGTGCAAGTGTAATCAAGAATAGCCTAGACCTCAAGGATGTGAAAGTGAATAGCTAGGCAAATTACAACAAGAAATAAGACAATGTAAGAACAAGTGTATTCTTGAGTGTATCTTGTTGTGTTGTAGTTTTCTCTCTTATTGTGTTGCTTCAATTCTTCCTCTATTTACGAAGATGTCTTTGTACATGATAGGCTCCTCTTGGGGACATGAATTCTGTAAAAATTGCAAGACAATTGAAGAAAAGAGTTATTAGAAATCAATCCCACAAATTAAGGAAAAGATGTCACGCACAACGGTTACATTTTTTTGTCAAACTAAAGAGCGGCCGGCCGCACGAAAATAGAGTTTGAAAAAACCGTATCAACATTTACACAGGCGACCGGTCGACGTGCACCTCGATCGGCGACCGACTAACCACAACCGTCGCACTCATCAAAAAATGAAAGACGGGTTACTGCTTTCGATTTTTGCTCCCGGTACCGTCGCCTCATAGTCGACCGACCGACGGATCAAGTTGCCCTATAGGGCGACCGGTTGCCGCGACCATTTTCTCGCAAACATGAAGTTTTCTGCTTTTCCTCAACTTTCGTGCTCAACTTTCATATACCTATACGGCGGCCAAGTTGACCTCAAAACAAAAGTGTTGTCCAATTTTATATCGAAAATAAACTTCAAGAAATACTCCAAAAATAGTGAAAACATTTTAGATCGATCGGTAGTATTAGGACAACATTTAGAAACATTGTTTTGGTAAAAATACATTAACAAAAAATCATTAAAAGTGTTGTCCAGGTTTTTGTCGGAAATAAAACTTGAAGAAATACTCCTAAAATATTAAAACCATTTTAAATCATTTAGGAGTATTTGGACAACCTTTAAAACCATTGTTTTGGTGTAAAATCAAAATCATCAAAATCATGATAAAACCATTTATCAATCAATCTCCCCCTTTTTGATGATTACAAACCAAAACAATTTTAACGAGGTCGATTTTGAAAACAAAATAATTTTACCTTAAAGAGAACTATCCGTTGTGAGCGACAACATTCCGTGCAATAAACACAAGGATGAGAGTAGAGATATTCAAGCACATATAGCAAATGCTCCCCTATCAACATGCACAACAAGAGTAATATAGAAGCAACTTCAACATAAGCTAAAATCTTAGCTTATCGATATTGAGCTTAAGTATCAAAACTTAAAAGCTCCCCACAAAGAAACATCATTAGAACCGTATATAAGTCCATACTACAACCGATGGACCATGATTCATACATAATCATAATGCACCAAGTGGACTAAATGTGATCCACAACTTATGGCTATATGAAGCCATAGCTTATAGCTTCTTTTCGTTAATCTTAGCTTCTATGAGCTAAAGAGCTTATAACATGTTTCTCCCCCTTTGGAATCATCAAAAAGAATGTTAGCACGATAAATACATCATATAATCATATCAAAGTGCGCAACTAAACCGATGTATCGAGCTATTTGAACATTGAAGCTTATAAACCAAATAGGAGGGAAAAGTCGAATCATACTACTTGTAGAAGCTTATGAAAAATCATTTCATTTGCAAAAACATGATCTCTATAAATATATGAGACTTTTGAAATCGAGAGAATCATGTAGGTGATGAATTTTTCATTGAAACATTTTATCAAACACTTGGCGGGTCAAAAATTGAAAAAGATATATATAGCCCTTGTAGATGAAATCAAGCCAAGTTTTTCAAACCAAATACAATTTAACAAATATCATTCATCAACAATCAATAAGCTCATCACAAACATATATGCATTGCATCAAGAAAAATACATATAAGCCACAAACTCAAGGGTTCAACCCAATTGAGCTAAAGAGAGTGAAATTCTTACCATTCGATCGGTAAGGATGAGCAAAAATGATGATAATCGAGCTAGATAATCCCCAACATATGTAATGTAGGCAACAAAACTCATTTGAAGTGAGTTGTGTGTGCAAATGACAAAGGGGACGAAATAGAGTTGAGAGGGGCAAAAATGGCTAAGTAAAAGAACAGAGACGATTTAAGCCAAGAAATCACAGTGGGCGACCGATCAAGGGCTAGGGGCGGGTCGAGCAGGTGGGCGGCCGGTGACCTTGCCCTGGCACCCACCGCGCTTTTCTTTTTGCAAATTCAAGTTTGATCCAAAAATCCGATTTTTGCCCCTAAGTTTTAAAAAACGTGCAAAATGCAGACGTAGACCTCATTCAATATACATTATGTCATAATCAAGCTTGAAATGAGGTAAAATACTCGGCGGTTAACAAAAAAATCCGCGAGTTATCCTTGAGACGGAATTAAACACATCTCAAGTTTTTGTTAAAACATGTAATCCCTTAACAATTATATCGAATCTCAATATGTTTAGTTCGATTATGACGAACCATAGTTTGAATAATTTTGACCGAACTTGTTATCCCGAAAAATAAGAATGTTTTAAAGCTTTGGATACAACAAGTCATAAGAAGAAGTGCCTTTCAAATATTTGAAAATTTCTTTTAACGGCACTTTAATGAGATTCGTTGGGAGAGTTTTGAAGTCGAGCATATAGACATAATGCATATGGAATGTCGAGTCTATAGAAATAATACAAGAAAACATACCTCGAATTTGTTTGTCAACCGACATGCCTTTCTCAACCTTTGTCAATCTTTAGCCATAGAGGTTAAGATAGTTCTTCTTTCTTCAATGCCTAACTCCTTCAAGAGTTCTTTTGAAATATAACCATCTTCTTGGCATTGAATAATTGGAAGTCCAAGCAATAAATTGAGCTCCCCATCATGCTCATCTCGAGTTCACCTAGTATCAACTTAGAAAAATATCTTGCACAAATATTCATTAGTAGCACCAAAAATATTCTCATAGATATGCACAAGTTTAAACAATTTTGCCACTTTTTCACAAACAAAGAGAGTAGTATCAATTTTACCTCTTGTAAAATCATTTAGCAAAAATAGCTAAGTCTATCATACCATACACCTGGGTACTTGTTTTAAACCATTCAAGGCCTTAAAAACAATCATTTGGCCTAGAAAAATTTTAAACCCCGGAGGTTGTTTTACATAGACTTCTTCTTGAATAAAGCCATTGAGAAAATTGGATTTAACATCCATTTGGTAAAGCTAGAATTTTTCTTAAAACAAGAATGGGCAAGTAAAATGCAAATAGCTACTAAATGTGCTATGAGTGCAAATGTTACATCAAAATCAATTACCTTCTTCTTGAAAATACCTTCGAGCTACTAACCTCGCCTTAGTTCAACCAATGTTGCCTTGGTCATCGAGTTTGTTCCGGAATACCCTTTTTGTCTTCTTCATTACTATCATCATAGGACATCCAATTGATCTAAGGTGTTCATAATAGAACATTTACATCCAAATATTTTGAGGTAACTAATATTTGGAGTACTTCATTTCTCATCTACACAACTTAACAAACTCATTACCGGCATCGCTTATATAAGCAAGAAAACATAGCCCAAGTGTAACAACATGCCTCAATCATCAATCACAAAAATATCTTGTATAAGAGCATAGTAGAAATAGACACTATATATATAGACCATGAAGCAAGAAACACATACTATGCATTTAGAAGATCATCAAGAGTTTAATAAATCATGCAAGTTCAAATGAGCTTAAGAAAGCTACAAAAGGTCTCTTTTGAAATTTGAAAATCCGATAGCATATAATTGAGACCTCATTTAGAAGAAGTATTTGAACAAAATCAAATATCGAATAGCGCCTTTCAAAAAATCCTCTTAATGGCACTTGTATGAAATATTATAAAAAACAAGCACATAGACATATGGCAATACATATATCGAGTCTATAAGAGTAAAAGTAACACAAGTAAACGTGCCTCGATAATATATGCCTTTCTTGACAAAATGGCCATTTGTGAAAATATGTAAATCCTACACAATTCTTAAAATAAATCTAGAACAAATCATTATGATAAAAGTGTAGGGTAATAGATATCACAAGTAAGCTCATGCCATAAAAATCCATAAGATATAATAAACCACTTGAGTCTAAAAATGCACAAGAGTTTTTTTTTTTAAAAAAAACATCATATAAGGTCTTCTTTTCAAAATATTTTAAAACCACAAATATATATTGAACACCTTAATTTTAAAATAAATATATGAAAACTCATTTTGCAAATAAGACACAAATAAAAACATGCATAATAGACAAATAAAATGCATATTTGAATGGGGAGATACGGGTTACCAATTACGCCATTTCCATGGGTTGTGCCATTCCCATTGTTGATGATATCTTCCCCTTGAGAAGTCATTTTGTTGATGATGACTTCTTTGATTACTCCATTTCCAAGGTTTGTTACCTTCCCATTGTTGATGGTCTCTTCCTCTTTGAAAATCATCTTGTTGATGATGTCTTAGCCATTTCAAGGATTGTGTTCTTCCCATTTTTGAGTATATCCTCTTCTTGAAATTTGCTTTGTCGAAAATAGTTTCTCCTTCTTTGATCAAATGAAACGGTCATTTGATGCCTTCTTTGGCGTATGAATTTTCTTTGATCATTATTCCGCCGGGTACCTAATAAAACATTATTTTGTGGTACCCTCAAGTGTTTGGGTCCTTTAGGATTAGCTTTGAGACTTTTAGGTCTCCAATAATGATTAGAGCTATTTCTAGCCCGACAAGTATTTACCGTATGACCCTTTTTACCGCAATAAAAGCATGTAATAATTCTAGGAGCATAATGACCAATGTGCTTAGAGACTTGATTCTTTTTCATGTGATTGACACCCTTAGGCTTATGATCAAGTTCTAGTTTCGATTTATCACAACAATCAACAATATCGGTCATCTTATTGGTACTCAAGTTGGATTTAGATAAATCATTTTTTAAGCAATTTATATCCTCAACAAGAGTACTATTTTCTTTCTCAAGGTTTCTAACCTTATCAAGAGTGGTGGTGTGAGCACATGATAGTGATTCATAGGAAGTAAATAAACTATCCTTATCGTTTTTCAAAACAATGAATTCTTTTTTCAAATTTTTGTATTTAACAAGTAAATTTTGGAATTCATCTTGTAGCTCATCATAATCATTTTGCAAATCACTATATTCATTTTGCAATTCATTGTCATAAAAAGTAGAGGGTTTAGAACTTACCTCGTTTTCTTCTTTGATGCCCATGAGGCATTGTTCAACTTGTTCATCATGGGAGGTTGTAGAAGGCTTATCCCATGTTGTTGGATTTGATGTTGTATCCATTTGTAAAGTAGATGCTTTTGAGTTGCTCCTTTCATTTTCATATACTTCATAGATGGCTTCTAATTTTTGCCATACTTCATGTGCCGATCGAATACCTACAACATGATCAAATTCCAAAGTGGTAAGTGAACAAAGTAAAATATTAAGAGCTTTACCATTTAAGGAGATGATTTTCTTCTCTTCATCATTGAGCTCTTTGAAGCCTTTGGAGGTGTGTGGTGTATCTTTTATCGAATGGTTCTCCATTTATGACGGTGTTCCAAATATCAAACCCGCAACCTTGTAAATAGCACTCCATTCTTTCTTTCCAAAATATAAAAATTTTGGAATCAAACCGAGGTGGCTTGGTGGTGGAGGTGCCGAACGATGAGCTTCGTTCGTAGCCGACGATCGTTGCTCTTCACTCGCGATGTGAAACGAGCTTGCCAAAGAGTTTGGCTTTGATACCACTTGTAAGTCCAAGCGGCTACGATAATCTAGAGGGGGGGTGAATAGATTATCTCCATCTTTTTGATTTCGCCCTCTTTTTCAAAACAAATGCTCAAACACAATAATAAAGGTGCGGAATGTAAACAACACACGTCGATTTAAAGAGGTTCAACCCACCTGGGGCCTAATCCTCTACCACCCCAAAGTATCCAGGGATGGATTTCAAAAAGAAAAAATATTTTATTAATTTACCACGAATTAATACAACACCAACTTACAACAACACCTAGAAGAGCACCACACTCTTCTTCAACACCACCTTTGAGATTACCACAATCTCACTTGAAGATTACCACAATCTCCAACGGCACCTTGTGAAGATTACCACAATCTTCAACCTTGAAGAATACCAAATTCTTCAACACCTCAACAAGAAGATTATCACAATCTTCTCACACCTAACACCTAGATCACCCAAGTGTGTTCTTACCACAAGAACACTCACAAGGATATCTTGTGTTGAATGATAACCCAAAAATTTCAAGATTACAACTCGATAATGAATAATACAATTGAGTGCAAGTGTAATCAAGAATAGCCTAGACCTCAAGGATGTGAAAGTGAATAGCTAGGCAAATTACAACAAGAAATAAGACAATGTAAGAACAAATGTATTCTTGAGTGTATCTTGTTGTGTTGTAGTTTTCTCTCTTATTGTGTTGCTTCAATTCTTCCTCTATTTAGAGAAGATGTCTTGTACATGATAGGCTCCTCTTGGGGACATGAATTACGTAAAAAATTGCAAGACAATTGAAGAAAAGAGCTGTTAGAAATCAATTCCACAAATTAAGGAAAAGATGTCGATGCACAACGGTTACATTTTTTTTGTCAAACTAAAGAAGCGGCGGTCGCACGAAATAGAGTTTGAAAAAATCGTATCAACATTTACACAGGCGACCGGTCGACGTGCACCTCGACGGTCGACCCTAACCACAACCGGTCGCACTCATCAAAAAAATGAAAGATAGAAGTTCTTTTTGATTTTTGCTCCCAGTGCACGGCCGCCCTATAGGTCGATCGACGGGTTTGCCGGTTGCCTATAGGGCGACGGTTGCCACTGACCATTTTCTGCAAACATGAAGTTTTCTGTTTTCCTCGACTTTCAGTGCGGGTTGCCCTATACGGCGACGGTTGACCTCAAAACAAAAGTGTTGTCCAATTTTATATCGAAAATAAACTTCAAGAAATACTCAAAAATAGTGAAAACATTTTAGATCGATCGGGAGTATTAGGACAACATTTAGAAACATTGCTTTGGTAAAGATACATTAACAAAAAATCATTAAAAGTGTTGTCCAGTTTTGTCGAAATAAAACTTGAAGAAATACTCCTAAAATATTAAAACCATTTTAAATCATTTAGGAGTATTTGGACAACCTTTAAAACCATTGTTTTGGTGTAAAATCAAAATCATCAAAATCATGATAAAACCATTTATCAAACAATACCGGGGTGGTGGAGGATTAGGCCCTAGATGGTTTGAACCTCCATAAATCATCGAGTGTTGTTTACATTTCCGCACTTTTATTTTTGGTCATCATTCTCATATTCGAAAAAGAGGTCGCAAATCCAAAAATCGATAATCTATTTACCCTCTATATTATCGTAGCCACTGGACTAACATAGGCAACCGTCCGAACCCCTTATCAAATGCGGGACAGAAGAAAGCCAAATATGGGGTATTTTCATATCTTTGGAACAAAGTGCTTCATTCACAATAATGGGAAAGATAACTTGAAGGCTTTTGATGCTAAGGCAGGATGAGGGAATATTTCTTGTATACTCATCTGAATGCAAAACATGTCAAGTTCTCGAACAAAAGGACCACGGTCACGAAAGAGTCAATTCATGTAGTACTTGGATGAGTTAGATGAGAAGATGAATTAGCCAACTGTTCAAGAGTCCTTCTACTAAGACATCACCCGGATAGACTAGACCCTGATGAGGATGAGTCATTGAATCTCAAAAAGAGTCGAATAATTGCGGTGGATCCAAATGATCAACAGGATGATGGGCAAGACAACTTAGCAAAGAAAGGCATAACAACCCAAAGACACTTACTCCAACCTGAAATGATATGGTTGAGAGACCATCCACTGAGTTAATCATTTGAAATGTTAGACAATTGAGATAGAACAAGGTCAAGAACTCAACATGAAGCTATGTTCACTTGTTTTATTTCCGAAATAGATCCTAAAGATGTGTCACGAGGCATTGGATGGCACACATTGGATTCTAGCTATGTAGGATGAGTGAATCAGTTTGAAAGAAATGATGTTTGGGAATCGGTTCAAAGGCCTACCCACCAAAATGTTATTGGTACTAAGTGGGTATTCAAACAAGATGAGTGAAGAAATAACTATAGTCGAAAAACAAGACACAATTGGTAGCCAAAGGGGATTGCCAAAAGAAGGTATATATTTTGATGAAACTTGACTCCTATTGCAAGACTTGAATCAATAAAAAATTTCTTGCCTATGTTGCTCACAAGAACTTCACAATTTATCGATGGATGTGAAAAGTGCATTTCTAAATAGATTATTGTAGAAAGAAGTCTATGTAGAGTGAATTTCTAAACAAAGCACATTATGGAATAAAGGAAAGGTTGATAGGGCCCTATTTAGAATCCAAGATGGATAAAACATCTTGCTTGTTCAAATTTATGTCGATGACATCATCTTTGGATCCACAAACAAAGATTTAGGTGATAAATTCTCAAATATTATGCAAGGGAAGTTTGAGATAAGGATGATAGGAGAATTAACTTTCTTCCTAGAACTTTAGGTGAATCGGTTGAAGGATGGGACCTTCATAAGCCAAACTAAGTACATAAGAGATGTGATGAAAAAATTTTGGTATGGAAGAAAAGTCATCTGTCCGGATACCAATGAACACTTCAATCAAGATAGATTTGGATTCATAAGGGAAATTAGTTGATCAAACCGATATAGAGAACTCATTGGATCATTGCTCTATTTAACTATCGAGAATTGACATCATTTCGTAGTAGGTGTATGTGCAAGGTTTTATTCTCGCACCAAAAAAGTCATTTGATCGTAGAAAATAAGATTTTGAGATATCCGAAAGGAATTTAAGAAGTTGGATTATGGTATCCTAAACAAAAGGCATCAAGCCGATTGGATATTTTTTTCGCTATGCGGGTTGTAGAGTGGATAGGAAGAGTACATCCGGTACATGTAAGTTGCTTGGGAATAGATGGGTTTCTTGGTTCAAAAGAAACAAAACTCAATAGCTACATCAACAACTAAAGCAGAGTACATAGATGCGGTGCAGTAGTCATTGTGCACAACATCTATGGATGAGGCAATGTTAGGAAATTTAATTGTATATATTTTGATGATGCATAAAAAACATAGCTAAGAAAGTTGGCACCTCATTTTCTCGTATGTATTTTTACTTTGTAATAGTTAGATATATAGTTGAGTGATCAAGCGGACAGTTGAAGATGCGTAAGACTCGATCAAGAAATGCGGAGAAGATCGGTTGTGTCTTAGTTGAGTATCGAAGAAGACTCCCAATCAAGTAAAAAATGTCTTTCAAGAGACTCACACTAAATCATCCAAGAATCAATGAGAAGACTCAATAAAGGGGTAAAGCGGTGATGTCCGAGAAAGCTAAAGAAGTCCGTTGCAAAGAGAAGTCAAAGAATTACCCAAAATAGTAAAGGAAAGACGTACAACATTAAACGTTGTCTTCTTTGAAAGAGTCAAGTAGCTGGATAACCAATGGGAAGTTTGCAGAACCTAGTTCAATTGAGACACCTATACAAGCATTAATGTTAAGGTTGGGTCAACAACAAAAGTTGCACAACAAGACAAGCTAACCAATAAGAAGTGAAGTTTGAAAATTGTCTATCTCTTCAATGGACACATTTTTAAACCGCTCACTAAAATGTTGAGGAAATTACAAAGAGAAGTACGTGACACGAGATACAAGAGACACAAGAGAAATCTAAGCAAGCAAGCAACTGCAATATTCTCTCAAAGCTAAACATTCCAAATCCTCAAACCTAAACACTCTAAGTGATTTAAACCAACACAACCTTGAGAAGTATGGAAGAAAACTTAAACCTGTTGAAGAGGAAAACTTGTTTTTCAAAAACAATAAGTCCGCACTTTCACGTGGTGAAGGACGGTAGTAGTCTGATTCAAGTTAGAGCTTGATTTGAATCCAATGGAGGGTTGTGTGATCAAGTCCGAAGGGTTTGAAGAGTCTGAAGTAGTGAGGCGGTTCGGTTAAGAAGTCTGAGTCCCAGGAGTGAAGCCATCTATGTGATCAAGGCTTACTCAAATCTCTCTTGTCCTTTTTATAATCTGTTGTTGCATTATAGGATTATCTCCAGGAGTTGGAGAAGAGTCGAGCGAGGAATTACCCAATCCTCGAACCACTATAAAATTTATTGTGTCATTTACTTTCAACATTTTTTTCTATTTATTGTTGTTGATATATATTTGCTTACTCAACTGATAATAACTTAATCTAAAACAAGTGTTGAAAACCATATTCTAAAAATGGTGTAAGACTCCCGTTGTTAAAAACTCAAGTAAACGATTTTTCCGAAAAGCTCACTTCACTACACCGAGTTACTATATCAACGGCTCTCTTGAGTCTGTTGAGTGGTTAACTCTGTTGTTGAGTTTGACCCATCTGTCTCCTAAGAGACTTAGTTGTGTACTTGTATAAACTCTTATTTAATTTGAAACGGAAAAATTGGTTAAGTCTATTCAATCCCTCCCCTTTCTTGACTTAATCGACACCCTTGGGACCTACAAGTGGTATCCGAAGCGAGTTGGTTCAAAGAACCTTTTGCACTCGGTTCTTGAACTAGATCTCAATCTTTTCGAAAGATCAACACTGGAAAGTTTATCAAATTTTCCTTCAAAAGGTTTTTATCATAGAAGCAAATCTATCTCGCAATCCCATGTTTACTGTAGAACAGTTTGACGACTGCAAACTTTCGTATGTAGGCTCATCTATCAGCTTTGCATGATGAAATGTGATTTGTCATTGATGATATACCCATTAAAATCATCAAGGTGAATATGGCTCGAAGAGCTACTGAGGATGGTGCAGAAAGACCTGCCGTTGTTGAAAAGCCTCGAAGCGAATGAGCCATTGAGGATAGAAAAAGATATAACTTAGACAATGTGGCTAAGTATATTTTGTATAAAACTCTTGATAAAGCAATTGTTTAACAATGTTAAATCTTACAGGACTGTTAAGGAAATATCGGAAAAGCTGACTCTTATTTGCTTCCCATCCGGCATGCATCACAAATGCTTTCATTCTTGTATACTGAGTCTGGCAATCTTTCCACAAGATGACTCCTTGCAAGCTTGTAGATTGTCTTGAAATTCAGATGACTCAGCTTCTTATGCCACAACCATCTTGATTCGGTTGTGCTCATTTCTAGCAGACATCTGCTTGGTGTAGCAAATGGCCAATCCACTAATACATATTTTTCTGCCTTCATCCTTGTAGCTCAACTTCATTTGATTCAACATCCTCGATCTGGCATACTCCCATGTTGAATCCTACATTTTAGCCCTTATCACAGAGTTGACTGATGCTCAGCAGATTGAAGTTTAGCCATTCAACATAGGCTACATCTGTGATCTCTAGTCAATTTTTCCTTATGGATCATGTGACTTTGATCTCCCCCAAATATGACTTTAGCACCTCTTATTTCCTTGAATTTTGAAAGATTTTTCTTATTGCCTATCATATGTCTAGAACAACCACTATCCATGTATGAGGTTCCTTGGCACTCAGCTGTTACTTGAGCCTGCAATCAAGGAAGTAGTTTTTAGGTACCCATACTTGCCTGGGTCCTAAGGGGTTTGCACTATAAGGTGATCCAACCAACTTATATCCAAATGGTCTGACTCTAAGAGGTTACCACCTATCAGTTCAATAATCATAATGAACATTAGCAAATTGCTTAGGAGCTTTAGGCTCATACATCTGTCTTTTTTGTTTGTATGTCTGTGTGTGAGCTTGTGCATTTGCTTTCTTGGGATAGTATTAAAACTTTTGTGCATATTGGGCATTGTGCTTGGGTGGATATGTGTGCTGATATTGGTTTCTCTGCCTTGGGAATGACCGTGTTTTGAGTCTGAGGTCTTTGTCACTTGGGTTTGTATCCCTTAGGACTTGACATATGTCTTATTTGATTGTTCCAATCAGCTTGGCTGGGATAATTTCTACCATTCCCATCATATGGTTTTCTTTGTAGAAACCTCTGGGCTTTTGGTAGTACTGTTTAGATTTCACATAATAATTTCTATTCGAGTCTACTGATGGACTCTTCTGAATTTTGTTTCAGCAGTCATCTCAGCATACTCTGCTGGCTTTTTGCCTTTATCTTTGTATCCAATGCCATCATGGTTGTGATTGTGTCTGTGAGTGGGTGTGGGTGCAACATATGGTGCTTTAGATTTTTGAACTCCCTCATTACTTGAGGATCCTTTTTCTATTACCACTCTTGGAGTTTGGGCATGCACAGAGGAATTAAATTAATGCCCGTCTTATCTCCACTTTCTATTTGTATCATTATAAGTTCATCCAATGATTTAGATACTTTAGTGAATGATGAAATCACATTTTTCAAATATATTTCCCTCTTTTCAGTTGCAGCTAAGTCAACTTGGATCTTAGCTATCTCAGCCTTTTACTGTGTTCTCGCGGCTATGTGACTTATAAGATGCTCGGCTCCTTAGTCACCGTGTGTGTTTTTGGCTTTTGAAATTGTTTTTCCTCATTTAAAAGTGTGTGTGAGGTTTTTATGTGTTCAAAATCTTTCATCATTTTTCCAATAGAATCATAAAGATTTGTGGTGTATGAAGTGTTTGTGTCACTATCACTATCATCAGAATTTGAATGAGATGAGTCAGAATGCAACTCATCTTCTTGATCTTTGGAATCTTGTTCTTTGGCCATGAGGCATATCAAAGCCTCTTCTTCAATGTCAGATGAGTAGTCAGTTTCACTGATATCTAACTCATCTGGTTCCTTACACTTGGTTGTGTCAGCAGCTTCGACATCGAACATGGCTTTCTTATTTTCTTGTCTTCTCTCTCTGAAGACCTTTCTTTCCTCTTCAATCTTTGTATTTGTTGACTGGTGGATATGGATGGTAAACAGCAAAATATCCTGTTTGTCTGCTATTCCAACACATGTTTTCAGCTTTCGAGAAGTCTTCTCTTTCATCTCTCTGATTATCAACTCTCTTATATTCAGTCCGTTGATGATCAGCTCTTTTGGGTGGTCTATCCTCCATTGCTTTGGAAGGTGCTGAGTGTCTCATGAATGAGTCACCCTTGTTCCTTTTGTAGTTCTTATTGAAGAACTTGTTGAACCCCTTTACCATAAGGGCCATCTCTTCTTGGTCAATGGCTTCTTTGGATTCAACTCTTTTGGACTCTCCAGCCATAAGTGCAGCTGTCTTAGGTACAAGTGTCTCTTCTTGCTCCTTTGTTCTTAGCTCAAATTCATAAGCTTTAATGTCTGAGAACAGATCATGGTTGGATGTTCTTGTAAGGTCCATTGAATATCTCAAAGCCATCACCTTCATTTCCCACACACATTTTCTTTTGTGTATATTCTTTTCCTAGAGTTGAGAGCTCATTGGTTATCTCTGTGAATCTGGCATCCAGCCGATCCATACTTTCACCTGCAAACATTTTAAAATTTTCAAACTTTTGTACAACAACAGTTTATTCTCTTTAATTTGATCAGATCCTTCACAAATTAAAGTAAGTTCCTCCCATATTTCTTTAGTCGTTCTACAATATTTCACTTTGTTGAACATGGCTTTATCGAGGGTTTTATACAGAATATCTTTGGCAACATTGTCCAAGTTGTATCTTTTTGTATCCTTGTTGGTCCAATCACATCGTGGCGTTTCTACCATAGCAGGTCTTGGTACAACAACAACAACATGTGCAACATGTGCAACAGAAGGTGGGGTTGAATAAACCTTACCAACTTTTCGAATTTAGTCCTATTAAAATATTTTAACAGAGTTGACTCAAATCAACTAAGTCTTTGGGGGATAGCTAGGTTGACTTACTTCAACAAAGTTACCCACTCAATAGACTCGACTGAGTTGTTGATAGTATAACTCAGATGGGTCATCTAACACTTAAATTTTTAGTTGATTTGGTTTTTACTATCTCAGATGGGTCATTTAACACTTAAATTTTTAGTTGATTTGGTTTTTATACAGCGGAAGACTTAACACCCTTGATAATTTTAAACTTGTTTTTAACACTTGTTCTTAGCAATGTTATTATCAGCTGGGTTAGCAATATAACTTAAGAAACAAATATGAATATAAGCAGGAAAAATAAAATGCAGTAAGTAAATGACATAAGCAAATTTTATAGTGGTTCGAGGATGGAGTAATTCCTCTAATCTACTCTTCTCCAACTCCTGGAGGAATCCACTAAGTAATATATCTAGTTACAAAGTAGTTCTCAGTCCGGGATAGCGTTTATCACACAGCTGGCTTCTCCTGGGACTTAGCTTCTTCACAAGACAGTTGCTTTGCTACATCAGCTCCCTTCGAACCATTGGAATTGATCACACAGCCTTCCAACGAGCTCAAAATCTTTTGGTTCAACCTTGAACCTTACTACAGCTCCTTCAACCTTAGAGAGTAGACCCCTTTAGTTCTTAAAATTGTTTCCTCTTCAGCTGGAAGAAGTATTCTTTCCTTCACAGAGTGTGTTGGATCGAGTTCCTTCTAATTTAGGATTGAGGAATATCTTAGTAAGCTTGAGAGAATGTTTGCTTTTGCTTGTAAAATCTCTTTGAATTGGTATGCTTCGTGTGCTTGGTCGTACTTCTCTCTCTTGCTTCCTCAGTATTTTATAATGCTAATTTGCAAATTTTCCCGTTGAAGAGAAAGGATATTTTCAAATCACACTTCTTGTTCGTTGGCTTGTATTATCTTTACTTGTAGCTTGTGATGGTAACATTTCCACTTATTAAATGATTCTCCAGCTATTCAGGACCTGACACAAGCTTCAGTGCTTCCCATTGATTTATTCCTTTTGCACGCTTCTGGGATGAGCACTTTAAGACATGGCAGCATGGACGTATTACTATTTTAAGTAATATCCTTGATTTTCGTGCAACGGATTAATATCAGTCGACTTGACTTGACGGCTGCCTTTACCCCTTTGACTTTAGTCAGCTCAACCTTTTAGGAATGACTCAACTGTCAGGTCAACTGGTAGACTCGGCTCTTAACTAACTTGACTGTCACTTCTTCAATCTTTACTCAGCTGTCCCTCAGCTGGATCTCTTTCAGTCGAGTCTGTGCCTTCCATCTTGACTACACTCAGCTGACACACAACTGGGTCTTCACTTTAGTCTTTAGTTGACTTCTTGCATTCTTCAACATAGCTGACTTCACTCAGCTCATGCAGTCCTATCTATTACAAAATAGAAATACAAGGAAAATGGGGTGCTAACTTCCTATTTTAAATTTTACATGGTATCATCAAAATCTAATAATAAATTTCCAAAACTTAAATAAAAAAATTATAGCTATAGTAAGCAGTGCAGTAACAAATAATGTATGAGCTTAATATGTCAACTTTATTGATCATAATATTCTTGTCCTTTACAAAGCTATTTACAAGGTATACTACATACACTGTATCAGAGTTTCTTTTACATTTGAATTACAACATGTATCCGAGCAAGACTATAAAATTTTACAACATATATCATAGCTTTATGAAATTACAAAATACTAATAGCTGTGTATTTATAGTTATGTAAAATACATGAAGGGGTTACAACCGTCTTCAACGCCTCGGCTGCTTCCTTCTTCTCTCTTCATCTTCTGCTATTCTTCTATCATCCTAAGCTCTTCTTCTCTTTTTCTCTTCTTCATCTTTCTTCTTCTTCTCATATGCACGCTTAGCAGCAGGGTCATCCCTACGCTGCCTTTCTTCCCATTCACGCATAGCTCTTTCATTTTCTCCCTCTTGCCTTCTCACTACCCATCATTCTTGCGCTTTACTTCTAGGTTGGCAAGATGGTCATCCCCAACCCAGATAATTGATTCTCTTTTTATGTGGATCAATGTACCTTATATCTTATGGTCTTGGTTGTGGTGAGTGCCTCTGCCTCTTCCTCTAATTCCAGGACTTTCCCTCCCTCTAGTTGACTCAGCTCCTCCTCTAGGAGTGTACTGTACTGGTGCATTTCCAGCCGAGTGACTGCTGGAACTCTGTTGCCCAGCTGATTTGCACAAATCGAGACCCTTCTCTCATTACAAGTCCCATGCCTGTGGTAGAGTCAAGTTCTTGAAATAACCTTCAACTCCTAGAGTTTGAAACTCCTCTAGAGATCTTGGTTCAGATCCAGCATCAGGTATCGTGATTTCTCTTGTGGGTTTTATTGCTGGGGAATACTTCAATTGTACCGCTGGAGGGCCATCAAACCTTTCCTTAATGTCCTTAATGCGCTCAGAATGCTTCTCAGCCACCTTCTCAAACTCAACTTCCATGGCTTTTCTCGATTCTTTCACTGCCATTTCAGCTTTCTCTTCCACTGTCAGCTCTTTAGGTAGTCTTCTGAGAAGTGAGGCTGTGACTTTTCATTGTTGTGGGGTTTTAGCAAACATGATTTTCAGTGGGGGTTTCTTCACTCAGCTTCCTTCCTCCTTACTTGCTTCCCCTTTATTTCCCTCCTTATCACTCCCTTGCCCTTCTTTCAGCTCCCTAATGGCTTCCTCTTACCCCTTTTTTTGCATCATCACCAAAGGGTAGAATTAGGCCAGGGAACATGCCACTCAGGATGAAGTCGAGTCTGATGTTTTTAGAGTCATGTTTGTCGAGTGATTTGGAGTATGCTGTTTAGAATTCACATCTCATAGCTTTAGACTTAGCTGCCATCCGCTACATTTATTTTTGGAGAACCTTAATCTGATGTTCCATATTGGTCTCCAATCTGGCAATCTTATTCTTTTGTTGCAACTTGAGCAACTCCATGTCCGACCTGTGAGACTCGTTTATCCTGAAAATGTGGTCTTGTTGCCTCTGCTGGAACTTGAGGTTGTCAGAGCTCCAGATCACCATCTTAGCAAATAAGGACTTGAAATAGGTGAAATGCTCTCTCCTCAAAGCCTTCACTTGTCCGACCCATGTAATACCGAGCCTCTCACTACTCACTTGCCAATATAGTTTATGCATCTCTTGGTTATGTTGCTTGCATATATAATGATGTTTGCATAGTTTATTTTAGTCTATAGGTAGGGATTAATTTCATAATTTTGAACTCCATTCTATGTTATTTGACAAATTCTTAATTTGAGTAGTTAAAACTAGCGGTGATAAGGACAAATTAGACTATTAGATATCACTAGAATACGCGTGGCAACACTAGAGGCATAAGAGTTACAAGGTTACACGTGGTAAATTTAGAGGTGAAATGTGGCATCCATGTATTTATTGGAAAATATAGTATAAAAATATATTAATCAAAAGAATTAATATAATACTCGGAAAAAAAAGAGCCAAATACTAAGGTGATATATAAGGTGATAATAATAATTGTGCATGAATAAATCATGAAAACCATATTTTTTATTTATATATATATATGTGTATGTATATATACATTCTAATTACACGTATATAAATAACTTACAATATATATAATATATATTATGTAATTAGGTAATCATATATATATATATATATCTATATATATGGATATAATAATATAGGACATGTATATATATCTCTATTAGTGCATATGTATATAGACGTGTGTGCTAAATTATGTAAAGCATATAAGTAGTATATATTTGTAATTGTACACCTCATGCATGAACCGGGTCAAACTTTGTAGACATTGGTATTGACATGCACACACAGATAACTTCATGACTAAGTATAGTTAGTAAAATAATATACAAATATATTGAACATGCATTTGTACCACCGCCTCATTAAAGCTAAATATACATTTGCAAATATATTACATGTTTTTCATTTGAAACAAAACACACACATCCTTCCATTTGCATGTGAGTGGCGGTGTCACTTAAAGCAAGTCCTCGTCTGATAGCTTGTAGAGGTATTTTTTTTTTGTCTCTAAACTATGGTACAATTACAAACTTACAGATTTGGAATTTGGGGTTTTAGTTAATGAATTGTCTGAGAATAGCTTTAACTATAGAGAATCACACTATAGGAATTTTGTATAATCAGGAACCAAATAAATCTTGAGGTTCAAGACCTTGAAGGGAAACTTAATTTCAATTTTTGGCCGATCCAATTAATTAGTAGTATAATAAATTCAAAGGTTTTTATGATTATATAAGAGTTTTGGAGGAAAGAGACCGAGTGGTATTAAATCTTTATTTGCTTCAAATTGAGATTAGTATTAGTTGAGAATCAAGTTGATAGCTCAACTGTAGAAGGGGTTTATCATGTGGTTTAACCAACTTAGTAAATTATACATAGTTAAATTTAAAGTTCTTTTAAAAATTAAAATATTGGAGACCTGGTAATTAATGATTAGAGACTAATACCTTAATTTTTGTATTATAGACTATTCACTCTCAAGGTTGGAGAATAACATTAATTGTAGGTAATCACAAGTTGTCTAAGGTAAGTAAAAATCCATCTGCAAGAATCGTAATGCATGAACATAGTATTGTTTGAATTGATTATGCTATATATGACTTTTTGTGGTATCTTGTGGAATATACGTGGATATTATATGTTGCATAATTGGCTTGTATGATGTTGCAATATGGTGCTTGGTGAGCCATTGAACATGTCATTCACGGATTTGCATGTGCATGCATATTACAAGAGGATGTTCGCATGCACGAAAATATTTTCGGAAGAAAATAGATGTTTCTTGACCACCGCTATGGGCTTGAAACGGAATGTATTCCATGAAAAGTTCATCTGAAAAAGATTTGGCTCTACGTGCCTCAGTTGTTTCAGCTTCATCAATATCTTGAGCAGCTGTGTTAGCCTGCTGAGTGATTGATCCTCAGTTGTCTTAACAGCTTCCTCGATATCGGCTATTGCTTCTTTTTGAGTTGTATGTTCATCGGTTGACTTATCAGCGTCATCAGAGTGTGATGATGTCATTGGGTATGGCTCTTCAACAAATACAAATCGCATCGGAGCAGCTTTGTCCCTAGCTTGACTCCGAGTGGCCTGAGCATCCTCATCAGTTGTGTCCTTTTGAGATGTATCAACAGGAGTGGACTCATCTTCATCTTCTGATTCCAGGAATTTGGTATCAACGTTTTCCTGCGAATCATGAAGGGCGTTAATTTCTTCTTCTTCATCAGCAACCTCCACATAAGGAGTTGGCTCATTTTCAGTTCCTTTACCTAGGGACGTCTCAATCTCCTCTGGGCCTTCAACACCCTCAGCAGTCTCAACCGCTGGTGGGCCTTGGGCATCCCTGTGTGCAGTCTCAACTGCAGCAGGGTCTTGGACAGTTATCCCTTTAGCAGACGGAGTTGCCATGGGGACTTCAGTGGCATCCATCAGAGTCTCAACTCCTAGGATTGCACTTCCAGAGCCAGGAGTCTCAACTCCCATGGCCTCCTTTCCATCCTGTGCCTTAGCTGCTTTAGCAGCGTCATCGGCCTTCAGTGCAGATGAAGTCTCAACTGAGATAGTCTGAACCGTCTAAGCTTCGTTAACTTCGCTCTGCTGATCATTTTGATTCTCACCTTCACCTCCATAATTCATTGGTTGGTCTCCCACAGCATCCTCCAACCTAGCTGTGGTGGTCAGAGTTTGCCCTGAGCTCGTGCACCAGCTGAGTCATGAGTGGTGGGGTTACTTAGCACCTGAGACTCGGCTGTGATTCCAATTGAGTGATCAGCCGTGGGGGTTGGCTTGGCTAAGGTGCCCGCTTCTTCACCATCCTTAGCTTAATCACCATCAGTCATGTTGCCATCTTCAGAGTGCACTGGGGATGTGGTAGCAACAATGTTGACAGCTTTGTTACGCACCACATTCATAACATCAGGGACTAAGGAGATTGAAGAAGATTCTCCTAGACCCTCTTGAATCCGTTGCTCGTGCATCTCTTTTGATTCTTTTATAGCTTGTTGGAACTCAGCTTTCTATGCTGCCACAGCAGGGTCGATCTTTTTTATGTCACTATCAATGTTGTCAACTGATTCCAGGACATGTTCAGGCGCATCAGTTAAGACACATGAAAGAGGCCTCTTTGATTTTTCAATGGCTTTGGCCTTCTCCATGGCTCTTTGTTTCTCTTCATCCTTCCTTTGATAAAAGATGGTCATGCAGAAATCGGGATCAAGGGCATAACTAATAGATATGTCACCCAAGAAACTCATAAGCTCCTCCTCTTCTTCAATGAACTCGGGGCTCTGCAATTGGTATATTGAGTAACTCAACTTCCATATCCTCCATACCCTCAATCTCTCCTTAATATCAGGATAGACAGGAGATAGCATCACCATATCATCATCATCATCTCCTTCTTCCTGAATGGTAGCGAGGGGAGCATATTCCTCCTCAGGTTCTTTAGCATCCGTCTAAGGGGACTGGACAACTCTTTCTTCAGTGTGCTCGACTGTCTCAGTTCCATGTTCCTCTAAAGCTGTCTCTCGAATAGTAGGGTCTTCAATAGTCTGTTGATCGACATCAGCAGTCTTCTCTACCTCCGTGGTGACTGCATCACCACCATCAGTTTCCTTTGACTACTCTTCTTGGATTTCAACAGTCTCTTTCGCAGGCTGAGTGCCGTACTCAGCTTTCTCCAATTCAGACACTGAAACAAGTCTTCTTCTTTTGATCTTAACAAGAGGAATTTCTTTCTCTTCAGCTTCTTCGGTGGCTTTTGACTCCACCATCTTTATCTTATTTGCTGCAGCTGGCTTGCGAGGCGCAACTAGCATTTCTTCTTCATGACCAGAGAAGGTGCACATGTGTCCTTCTCGGTCTCAGCTGCAGGGATAGGTGCTTTCTTGGCTGCAAGGGCAGGTGCTGGCTTAGCTGCAACATCTCTCTTCTTTTGAGTCGGCTTAGAAGAAAGAGCTGGAGCGGTTGCAGTTGTGTCTTCCGGAATAGGATCATCTGATTCACCCTTGCTGGTGTCGGCTCTTCTTGCATGCGCTTGCCTCTGAGTGCCTGAAAGATTGGCCTTGAACATTTTCTTGTTGACATGGAAAAGGCTTTCCATGCCTTAAGGCAATCCCCTTTAGCTCCATAAGATGGCCAATCACCAGGCCATATCCCAATGAGCCTCTGAAAAGACCACCATCAGTAATGGTCTTGTTGAGTACGTTCTGAAATATGCGGCTGAAAACAAACTTAGCCCAGTTAACTTTCTTTTTCTCCATTATCGCAGCCATCACTACCAGCTTAGTTCGAGACAACTGATTAAAGCTTTCGAACTTCATGTCGACATATTTGTATACGATGTCCATCGGTTTGTGATAATATTCCTTGATCATAGCCTTCTTGGTTGTGTAAAAAGCCTTCGCAGCTGACTCAGGCTTGGCGATTTCCTTCCAAGCAGTAGGTAAGTTGAAATCTTTCTCAGCTATTTTCTTCAATCTTTCAGAGGGCAGTTTGCAGTGCTCAGCAAGGTCGCAGCAATGATTTTAATGTCCTTGATGTGGATAGATGATTGAATCTCCCCATCGTGAACTTCCGCATTCACGTAGAACATGGCAACTTTCTCGGAGTAGGTATGAGAGTACTCCATCGTAAGAAAATCCTTCAGACTGGGCTTCTCAATATTGTTAGCAATTTTCTTAACCATGGCCTTATCAGCTCCATGTTTCAACATTCCTTCGAAGTCGACATCCTAAGTGGATCTTCTCGGACATCTTGACTAAATCATATGAGGCGTCCATTTGTCGATGAGGTTTGTGAACTTATCACACAACTTTTTGTTTGTGGATCCAAATATGAAATCAATCAAGTATATTTGAACAAGCAGTATACTCTCTCCATCTTGAATTCTGAAAAGTTTTCTATCAATGTTTCCTTTAGTAAATCCGTTGTCAATTAGAAATTGTGACAATGTGTCACACCATGCTCTTGGTGCTTGTTTCAATCCATATAATGCCTTCTTGAGCTTGTATACTATGTCTCCAATAGTTTTCTGCTCAAAACCTGGAGATTGTTCAGCATAGACTTCTTCTACTAAAAGTCCATTTAGAAATGCACTCTTCACATCCATTTTATATACAGTGAAATTCTTGTGTGCAACATAAGCAAGAAACATCCTTATTGCTTCCAATCTGGCAACATGAGCAAAGGTTTCATCAAAATCTATACTTTCTCTTGGCAATAGCCTTTGGCTACCAAACTTTCTTTATTTCTAACTACAGATCCTTGCTCATTCATCTTGTTTCTGAATACCCACTTAGTACCAATGACATTTTGGTGAGTAGGCCTTCCAACCAATTCACATACTTTGTTTCTTTCAAACTGATTCAGCTCTTCTCGCACAGCCTGAATCCAATGTGTGTAATTCGATGCTTAAGACACATATTTAGGTTCTATTTGGGAAATAAAACAAGTGAACATAGCTTCATGTTGATCTCTAGACCTGGTTCTTATGTCATCTCTAACGTCTCCAATGATTAACTCAGGTGGATGCTCTCTCAGCCATATCACATCTGGTTAGAGTAAGTCTGCTGGATTCAGCCGTCTTGCAAATAAGTTGTCTTGAACAACTTCATCATCATCATTGCAAGACCTTCCAACTGTCTTTGAGATTCAGCTATCTCATCATCTTCAGGGTTGAGTGCTTTCACATCTGCATCAACATAGGGACTATTTTGCATAGTTGGTTGATTTTGCTTCTCATCTAACTCATCTATGTCTTCTCCATTTACATTTGGTTCATCAAATACCACATGGATAGACTATTCTATGACCATAGTCCTCTTGTTTAGCACTCTATAGGCTTTACGCTCAACTGAGTATCCCAAAAAGATACACTCATAAACTTTAGCATCAAAAGCCTTCAAGATGTCCTTGCCATTGTTGTGGATGAAGCACTTGCATCCAACGATTTTGAAATATCCAACATTTGGCTTTCTCCCTATCCAAATCTGATAGGGAGACTTGGTTAATTGCCTATTGATCATGCACATATTCTGAGTATAGCATGATGTATTTACAGCTTCAGCCCAAAATCTCTTAGGCAATACAGCTTCAGCTAACATTGTCCTAGCACCTTCCTTGAGAGTTCTGTTCCTTCTTTCAGCTACTCCATTATGCTGTGGAGTTCTAGCAGCTGACAACTCATGAGCAATACCATTTTCAACACAATACTGAGTTATAATTCCATTGACAAACTCAATTCCCCTGTCAGATCTTATCTTTATAATGGTTTGGCTGTTCTCATTTTGAACTCTTCTCATCAGCTGAGGCAATTTCTGCAGTGTTTCCTTTTTTTTTACACATGAAATTTGTCCATGTATATCTTGAGTAATCATCCACCACCACTAAGGTGTATTTTATTTCCACTGATGCTGGCTAGTTCAACAGGACCAAATAAATCCATATGCAACAGATGTAGTATCCTTGTTGAAGAAGGACTTGGCTAATCCTTGAAGGATGACTTGATTTGCTTTCTCATCTGGCATGCATCACATATGCTTTCTTTCTTGTATATTGAGTCAGGCAATCCTTCTACAAGATGAGTCCTTGTAAGCTTGTTGTTTGTCTTGAAGTTCAAGTGACTCAGCTTCTTGTGCCACAGCGAACTTGATTCGGCTGTACTATTTGCTAGCAGACGTGTGCTTGGTGTAGCAGTTGACCAATCCACTACATACATGTTTTTCTACCATGTTCCTTGTAGCACTATTTCATTTGATTCAACATCTTTGATTTGACATACTCCCATATTGAATCCCACATTATAGCCTTTTTCACAGAGTTGGCTGATGCTTAGTAGATTGAAATTGAGACCTTCAAAATATGCAACATATGTGATCTCCATTTGTTAAGTTGGTTTTATACCAACATATTGAGTATTATAGACTAGGATTTTGCGTTGTTTTTGGGTATTTTCGTGTCGTTTGAGCCTATTTCATGTCATTAGTTGTCATTAGAGAGTCGGTACAGGTTTTGGTAGCCGAAATTGGTCAAAAAACAATGAAAATTTTGTTTGGAAGAAGGAAATCGCATTTTAGAAGAGAAAAAAATGGAAAAATATTGGTCAAGGCGTAGCGATGCATCGCTATGGCGTGGGGGTCCAAAATAGTACAGTAGCGGCATCATGTAGTGCAGCACAACTAGCCAGTGGGCGCCGCAGCGCACGACGAACGACAGGCAATGAGTTTCAGGGTGCGCAACAGCGCTCCTTCTAGGCGTTGTGGTGCGCGTCCGAGCGGAAAAGTGAGATATTTTATTCTTTTTGGGATTTTGACAGATTTTGGTCCTATAAATACAACGAATGATGCACAGAACAAGGGTTGGACATTCTCGAGAGCACAAGGGATGACTTTGAGTAAGGAGAAAGAGTTCGGGATGAGATTTAAAGGCATCTATCTCTTGGAAACAGAGAGGATTCTTCCTTCGATTATTCTGAATTATTTTTCTAGTATCTTTGTTGAACCCTAGCGATGTATAATTACTTTTTCATGAGTTTTTATACATCCATCATGAGCTAAACCTATTTTTCTAGGGGACTGATGTAACTTTTGTTTGAACATATGTTTTGATTTCCAGTTTATGAGATTCACATGTTATTTAATCTATTTGTGCTATATGAATTGATTGCATGTGGATTATCTGATCAATAGTTTAGATTGTTTGGTGTGTTTGATTTGACACTGGCGAGAGGTAACAGAATATCTGGCCATAAAATAGCATAACCTAGGGTTTCATATAACTGAGACGTTTATGAATCTTTTGAAGCCCGTGATAGAATATTCATCGAACATATTAGGGTTTAATTTATGATTTTTATAGAGATATCAAAATCAGAATTGGAACCTAGAATCACTTGGCACTCGAGAGAGGAAGTGATAAATGGTAGGAATATTGGCTTATAGATTAATAATGTGTGATTAATGAACTGGATTGAGAACATAGGGGATAACTAGATTTATCAACCCTCTAGAATTCATCTCTTACGTGTTGGATAATTTGTCTGAACAAATTTGTTAGTTTAATTTTAGTTTTCTTTTGGTTTAACAAAAATCTCTCTCTTTTCGATTTCTAGATAGAATTAAGCTATTATAATTACAGTACATAGTATAAAATTTGATACCAATCCCTGTGGAGATGATAACCCCACTTTTAAAACTATACTAAAACTTGACATCGTACGCTTGCGGTAAGAATTTCTCGATCAAGTTTTTGGCGCCGTTGTCGGGGATGGTTTATCCTATTTTACGCTAATACTGTTACCAAGTAGTCTTAATCGTAACCTAGACTAGTTTAGGAATACAATTTCATGCTTCTCATTGACTTGTCTGTTTATGCGAAATTCTAAAGATACTAATTTGCTTTCTTTTGATCTAGAGATTGAAAGGACACTTCAAGCAATCAGAGCAGCAAAGCGAGCAGAGAATCAAGCAATGGCAGGGAACGGAGAAAATGAGAACAACGGAAATTTAGTTCTGAATGTGCCACCACTGCCTGAGGCACAGGAAAGGGCAATCCGAGATTATTTCCAGTCGACTATGAACCAAAACTACTCCGGAATTGTGCGCCAGCCCATAAATGCAAATAATTTTGAACTGAAACCGGGCCTCATAAACATGGTTCAACAGAATCAGTTTGGGGGAGTCTAGTAGATGATCTGAATACACATCTGGCGACATTCTTGACATTCTTGGAGATTCGTGACACCGTCAAGATGAATGGTGTGTCTGATGAGGCTATTAGGTTGAGGCTTTTCCCGGTCTCACTCCGGGATAAATCCAGATAGTGGTTGCAGATGTTCGTACCTAGGAGTATCACTAGATGGGATGATCTGACAGAAAAATTCATGGCAAAGTTCTTCCCTCCCAGCAAGACGCTCCAACGGAAAAGCGAGATAGCTCAATTCCAACAGTTCGATTTTGAGCCACTGTATGAAGCTTGTGAAAGATTTAAGGATCTATTGAGAAGATGCCCACAACATGGTTATGCAGACTAGGAGAGTGTCCAATACTTTTGCAATGGTTTGAACAGGCATACGAGGGAAATACTAGATGCAGAAGTAGGGGGCACTTTGATGGCTAAAACTCCGATTGAGGCATTACTTCTTCTTGAAGAAATGGCCACAAACAACTATCAATGGCCCTCTGAATGATCAGTACCAAAGAAAGTTGTTGGTGTTCTTGAGTTGGATCATATGTAGGCGTTAGCAGCTTAAATATCATCATTGTCGAAACAACTGGCCATCATGAATTTGGGTTGAACACCGCAACAGACCGAGCCACCGCCAGCGGCCGTTCAGAAGGCCGCCACATCCGATACGGAGCAAGCTAATTATGTGAATAACTAGGGTTTCAACAATCGAGGTACTCGATTACCGACTCATTATCACCCAGGACTTTGCAATCATAAGAATCTCTCCTACAACGCAATAATAGAAATGTGTTGAAACCACCTTTGGGTTATTCCAATCCATCTAGCTCTAATGCACCCGTATTTGAGAAGAAACAGTCGCTCGAAGATATACTTGGTACGTTTATTGGAGAGACCAAGAATCGGCTTAACAGGAGCGATGCACAGTTAGCCACCGCCATAAGCTCTCAGCAGAAGAAAGAAAATTTTCCAAGTAATACTGAGGTGAATCCGAGGGAACATTGTAAAGCCATCCAATTTAGGAGTGGTACGCATATGATCGTCCTAAGCTTCCCTCTCATGCCACCAATGAGAAGCTTTCTGATTCTGATTTACCTATTGAGGAGGAGTCGAAACAAGAAGAAGATAAGCAGAGCAACGAGCAGACGGAGGCTGACAAGCCTAAATCTACTCCCACTCTTGATTCTGCGGTTCTAGTGCCTAACTCACTCCCCTTCCTTCAGAGATTTCAGAAAAAGAAACAAGATTCTCAATTTTCGAAATTCTTTGAGATTTCTAAGAAAATTCACATCAACATCCCATTTGCTGATGCACTCGAGCAAATGCCTAATTATGCTAAATTCATGAAGGATGTGACGTCAAAAAAAGAAAAAGCTGGCGAGTTCGAGACTGTAAAGCTTACAGAGGAATGCAACGCTGTTTTGCAAAGGAAGCTGCCACAAAAATTGAAAGATCCAGGGAGTTTCACTATCCCTTGTACTATTGGTGATTCTATTTTTAGTAAAGCCCCTTGTGATTTTGGTGCTAGCATTAATCTTATGCCTTTGTCTGTTTTCAGGAAATTAGGTCTTGGAGAGGTGAAACCATCCACCATCAACCTACAATTGGCGGATAGATTGTTAACATATCTGCGAGCCATAATCGAAGATGTTTTTGTGAAGGTGGACAAGTTCATATTTTCGGCAGACTTTGTTGTACTGGATATGGAGGAGGATCGAGAGGTTCCATTGATTTTGGGGAGACAATTTTTTGCCACTGGTCGTGCACTGATTGATGTTCAACGTGGTGAACTGACTCTACGAGTTAATGAAGAAGAAGTGATGTTACGTTCAACATTTATAATGCGATGATGTTTCAAGAAGAACAACACACTTGTCATTTCATAGATGAAGTGGAGTAGTGTGCCCGCTCGGAAGTAACTCGACATGCTACTGTGGATCCACCGGAAAAATGTCTCACCAAATCCCTAGTGCAAGGTATGGATTATGATTTCAATGATATCGATTTATTGGATTACGTGTTTTCACTTGATGCCACACAGGTTGACACAAGCAAGGGTTTGAAGAAGAGTTTGGGAGATACAGTCATTGAGGAAATCCCGAAGGTCACTCCAAAATTGAAGGAACTTCCTGCACATCTCTGGTATGCATTTTTGGGTGAGAACGTTACACATCCGGTAATAGTCTCCGCCTCTCTATCCCATTCAGAGTTAGATAAGTTATTGCGCATTTTGAGAAAATATAACTCTGCATGGGGGTGGTCGATATCCGATTTGCAGGCAATCAGTCCTTCTATAGCGATGCATAAAATCCTCATGGAGGACTCGTACAAGCCCTCTATTGAGCACCAAAAAGGACTTAATCCGGCAATGAAAGAAATAGTTAAGGCTGAGGTTCTTAAGTGGCTTAAGGTTGGCATCCTTTTTGCCATATCTGATAGCTCGTGGGTAAGTCCAGTTTAATTAGTTCCGAAAAAAGGGGGGATGAATGTGGTAAAAAATTCCAATAGTGAATTAATTTCTACACGTACGGTGACTGGGTGGCGAATGTGGATAGATTAAAGGAAACTGAACAAAGCCACTCGTAAAGACCACTTTCCCTTTCCTTTTATTGATCAGATGTTTGATAGGTTAGCTGGATATGACTACTACTACTTTCTAGATGGATATTCGGGTTATAATCAGATTGCGATTGCTCCAGAGGATCATGAGAAAACCATATTCACATGTCCTTAAGGTACCTTTGCATTCCGCAGGATGCCTTTTGGGTTGTGTAATGCACCAGCCACATTTCAGAGATGCATGATGTCTATTTTTCATGGCATGGTGGAGGAAATTCTAGAGGTTTTTACGGATGATTTTTTGGTATTTTGTAATTCTTTTGATCAACGCCTCCATAAATTATCTCTGGTTCTACAAAGGTGCCAAGACACAAATTTAGTGCTTAATTGGAAAAAATGTCACTTCGTGGTGAAAGAAGGTATTGCGCTTGGTCATAGGGTGTCTGCTGTAGGAATAGAGGTGGATCGAGTAAAAATAGTGGCGATTGAAAAATTACCACCTCCTGGAAATGTAAAATGGATTAGGAGTTTTTTAGGGCATGCTGGTTTTTATCGTAGATTTATTAAAGATGTTTCAAAAAAACCAAGCCCTTATGTATTCTTCTTGAGAAAGATGTGCCTTTTCGTTTTAATGATCTTTGTTTGCAGGCTTTTGAGCACATTAAGAAGACTCTTATGTATGATCCTATTATGGTGGTACCATATTGCAAACAGCCCTTTGAGCTCATCTGTGATGCTAGTGATTATGCAGTAGGGGTTGTGTTGGGGCAAAGACGAGACAAAATTTCTAAGGCCATCTATTATGCAAGCCGCATTGGATGACGCCCAGCAAAATTACACCACCACGGAAAATGAGATGCTAACAGTTGTGTTTGCGTTTGACAAGTTCTGGGCTTACTTGGAGGGTACTAAGGTCATTGTTTATACTGATCATGCTGCTATTCGGTACCTATTTACGAAGAAAGATGCCAAACCATGACTGATTAGATGGATTCTCCTCTTTCAAGAATTTGATACTGAGATCCGGGATAAGAAAGGTAGTGAGAATGTTGTAGCCGACCATTTATCGAGGTTAGAATAGCCCGACGAGTTGATTGAAGCTCCTATTCAGGAGTCTTTCCCGGATGAGCGTATTTTGGTAGTAAAAACTCATCTCCCATGATATGTTGATTTTGTGAATTATCTGGCTGGTGGAGTTTTGCCTCCGGATTTGACCTCCCATCAGAAGAAGAAATTTATGCATGATGTTAAATCACATCTAGGAGATGATCCGCTTTTGTTCAAGAGGTGTGTGGATTCAATTATTCACCGTTGTGTGCCTCGAGAGGAGGTGGATGAGATTCTACATCATTGACATTCTGCCTCATATGGTGGTCATTTTGGGCAAACTCGCACGGCCGCTAAGGTATTGCAATCTGAATTTTATTGGCCTTCATTATTCAAAGATTGTTATACTTTTGTGCAGACTTATGACAGATGCCAACGAGTTGGCAACATCTCTCGACGCTATGAGTTGCCTCTCACCAAAATGATGGAAGTAGAATTATTTGATGTTTGGGGGATTGACTTCATGGGTCCATTTGCCCCTTCATTTGGACATGCATATATCCTTCTTGCGGTTGATTATGTCTCTAACTGGGTGGAGGCAATTGCTACACCTACCAATGATGCCAAGGTAGTGTTGAAATTTTTACACAAGCACATATTCACTCGTTTTGGCACTCCGAGGGCTATTGATAGTGATGAAGGTACTCATTTTTGAAATAAACTATTTAATAACTTTCTCTCTAAGTATGGTGTAAGGCACAAGGTTGCTTTAGGTTACCACCCGCAATCGAATGGACAGGCTGAAATTTCAAGTCGCGAGGTGAAGCAGATCCTTGAGAAGACTCTGAGCTGTAATCGCAAGGACTGGGCTCATAAGTTGGATGGTGCGCTTAGGGCGTATCGAACGACCTTTAAAACGCTTATTGGTATGTCCCCATATCGCACTACAAGAAAACTGCTGATCGACACCACCAAAAAGTTTTAAGACTTTTCTGGTGTCTTTCCCATATAACAACATTTTTGTAAGAAACCGATGTCTAATTAGTGCTGTTGTTTGATTAAAAAACAGCAGTTTCCCAGAACCGGTGTCATTGTAAAAATATTTCCAAAATAGACACCGGTGTTGGCATCAGATTTCCAAACCGATGTCTATTTATATAAATTAATTATAGATTAGACACCAGTTGTTTTGACATCGTTCCAAAACCGGTGTCTATAATATTTTAGAAACCAGATCTTTCAACACCGATTATAGAACCAATGTCTTTATGGCCCTATAATTAATTAGGTTATCAGTGGAAGAAAAGTAAAAGTTGTAAAATCTTCTCCAAACCATCTCTGCCCATCGCCCGTGCCCTCTCCCCTCCGCCCGTCACCTCTCTCCCCTCTGCCGGTCGCCAACTGCCCGTCACCGCCGTTCCAAAGCCAATCCGACTGGAAGTCCGCCCGCGTGACATACTACACTGCCGTAGACCCCATCGACGCCGTCGACTACAGAGACCTAGTAAAAGATTATTTTTACATCACCCACTTTCTTCTTCCCATTTCACCCGATTTTTGTCTCTCTCTCTTTCTCTCTGTAATTTTCCTCTCTCACTTAATTCCCCTCTTACTTTCTCGCACATTATCACAATCGTTTTCGTCTCAGCCTCGTTCCCGCAACTCTATGCAAGCCCTAATTTCTTCCATGCCGTCCGCCCGCTCGCCGCCAATATTTTAGGTAAGCCCTAATTTTTTTGTTCGTCTGTAAATATTTTCAAATCCTTGAGGCTAATTCATCTCAAAGCTCATATATGACTTTGTGGATAGATTTGTGTAAAGATTTGTTCATCCGATTTGACTTGTACTCGGCTATTTGTTGTTTTACATTCTGGAAACCCTTTAATGTGTGTTTCTATGCCCTTTGGATATGATTTGGGACTAGTTTCCATTTTCAATAATGTGTATGCATGATCAATGTTGTTGGTGTTCACTTATGCATGATAGAATATTACAGCCCTTAAGCACACATATTATATACTTGTACTCTTGTATATCCATTACTCTTTTGAGTTGTTTTGTGACTATGTGCAGCGTGATGGTTGTGATTAATGCTACTACAAATGTCTTATACTTTTCGCAACTGATCCGAATTTTGACATTAACACTTTCAGTTAGCCCTGTAAGCAGCGAGAATATGTCGTTATATTTGGGGCTTTTGATACAATAATTGGTCAAGGTGTATCCTTCATCTTTCTACTGCACTGAAAGAGTTTCACTTTGTGTTCAGTAGCACAAATATATTGGGGCTCGTCTTCAGTTAAGAGTATTAATGCTAACTAATACAGTGCAGAGTATTAATGCTCGTCTTCACTTTGTTGTGAATGTTGTTGGTTAAGTAGCATTTGACTTTTATATTCCATTCTAACTATTCCATTTTAACTAATGAAAAATGCATATGATTGGTTTCGTGTTCTGAAGGTTTGAAATTTTAATAGGGCAGAGGCAGAGCATTTTCTCGGTGGGCAATTGTTTCTATAAATGCATATGATTGGTTTCGTGTCCTGAAGGTTCAATACTAGTGCTTCATGTTACAAGGTAAATGACTAAATGTTCAAAATTTGTTACCCGATACAGAAAGCATTCTAATTCACCTTTCATTATAATAATCTTCTGTTGTGGTTCATTGATTCTAGAGTCATCTGTGGTGTTTCGGGTGTATTCTTCGTTTCTGCTGGTATTTCCAGGAAACAATAGTTATCTTCTTTGATATTTTGTATTGTTTCCTCAATAAGCTGAAGAATTGTGTTTTCTTCATTAAAGTCCTTAGCAACCAATATTTTGTTTTTTGGCTACTCCAGTGGATTACTAACTTAAAAATGAGTTTTTTTTTCTTCTATATTTCCTTTTCTCTCTCACTATACTTATGAAAAAGTCCATAATTATTTCTCTATTCTTCCCCTAAATATATTTCTTATCTAGGTTCTATGGAGTTGGCTTCTGCTGGTGTCTCCATCTCACTCTTTAACATAATCTCGAAGTTTTTCAACATTCCCATCCTCAGCGTTGCTACTTCTTTTGTGGCTGAAGACATTTCAAAGAATGCAAGCAGATTTTCCACATCAGGTAAATGTGATATATGTGAGACTAGCATATTTATTATGATATATGTAATTTTTAGTTTATGAAGGCATGTGAGTCCACTTTGTTCAATATAAATACTTGGGGATATAATTGCGTTGGTGAGAGGAATTTCGCCATGGTGAATCTTTATTGATCCAGTTGAAATCCACAGCCTTACTTTTAGCTATTGGCATTGGCATATTTGAAGCTATGGCCCTGTCTTTGGGATCAGGACCTCTTATCAGTTTGATGGGCATATCACCGGTATGGATTTTTGATGCAGGAAAATTTAGATTCCTCTTCATTTCCTCGCATCTCATTTGGTTTGCTTCTGGTGCTGTTTGCTATTTCACGAATCATCCGGATCATCCAAATCATCTTTTATCCATCTAGCTTTAAATGTTGTTCTGCAATATACATCTGGCAGCAAGTTTATTTCTCAGCATGTGAGGGTAACTCATGTGTGCCTGTTAGTTAAAGGCTAACTGACCGGGCTTTGGTGCTCTAATTTGAGTGTTATATCAAGCAATAGGATTGAACTCTTTATTTGGTTACTAAGTATAACCCAATCAAGGATTTGGAGTTCATTCACCTGTAGCAGCTGTCAAGGTCACAAACGAGTAACTTATCGTGTGTGAAGTCCACTCTGAGTAATGAATTGATCCTTCCTCTGAGAAAGTAGGTTTGGCCAATTTTGATTGGTTTTATTTTTTGAAACATAACTATGTAATAGCACCTTCATACTGGAAGTTCGACACTCCTTACTGTTATATATGTATGGCTACGCTCAGCAAATCATTGTATGTTGAAGAAGTTGTTTATCAAAATTTTTGTTTACAGTTGTGTCAATTAGCTGTTTGTTTCAGGTTGGATGCATTTCATGATTTAAACCGATAAAAGAAAAATGATAAAATTGATTGATTAACGACCAATCAAGTATTTTCCAAAACTTGTTAATAGTGGTTTGATAGTTACTCTCTTCTTGTCTGAGAACATTTTATTGCTTCAACTAAACCAGGCTGCATTATTCTATCATGCTCACTAGCACATACTTTCAGATTATCGCAACCAAGGGGTCCCTGGTGGTTCCTGCATGGTGCGGTATTAAAATCTGAGATAAGGTGTGTTATCTATGTGTTGGTATGTCTGTGTTTACTTTCGATTGACAAATAAATATACACTTCTTCAAGAAATTTTAGGAATTTTCTTTTGCACCTTCCATATGCTTTAATAAAAAAAAGACCAAGAACTTTTGAAGCCTTGATTTTGGCTGTCTTTCTCGGCCTTGCATAGTGTTCAAGTTCTTTAGTTACCCTAGTATCTAAGATTGGTAGCATATACTTTGTTAAGGAGATTAGTTGGGGGGGGGGGGGGGGAGGGAGATGAACCTGCCACCAATGCATGAAAAATCAAAAGAAAAGTAAGGATACATAAATCGATAACCTATGGAAATAAACTAAAATTAGCTTCAAAACTTTTGTCTTCTGCTTAAGGTACTTTAACTTGAATTTTTTTGACTTTATATTTGTGCTGCCATATTTTAGTTTCTGGTTGTAAATTACAAATCTTGTTTAACTTTCAGCTAGTTGGCTGAGAAGTTGAGATGTGAAGATGGATGCAGGAATATGGCAGTCCAAACAACTCATAGAGCCCTAAAAAACAATTGACTTATCATGTTAACATCCCAACTCAGATATGACTGAGCTATCAGTGAGTGGTACTTTCTCCTCCAGAAATAATAGAGGAAATCATCTTTGTGGTGATATGGGGTTGTTGAGGTTCATTATCTTGTTGATTTTTTTTTTTCCTTTTTCTGGTTATATTATTGCAGACATTTTTGGTTTGGCAGCTGGCTTTTTCTATCCCCCTCTTGGGGAGGAGTTACTCTTTGAACCGACTGGCTGGATGCTTTCTTGTTGCCGCTGGTGTTGTATTGGCAGTTACAAGGTTGTCCCCTCTACTTATAAGCAATTGTAGTATGAACATTGAAATTGACTGAATTTGGTAATATATGTAGTGCATTGTGATATATGCATACTATTAGTTAAGGGAGTAAATGTATCGAATCGAGTCGAGTTGAGCCAAACAAGGTGTTGTTCAAGTTAGGTTTGAGTTTCTTGTGGAGCTGGAAATTGTGTTCATCTAATTGAGCTTGAGTCACTTGGATATTCCTATAAATATATTTTAATACTTTTTAAAATCTTATCCTCCAGTTTCAAATTTATTGCATAGAAAAAGATATTCAAGTTTGGTATGTTATGCTTAATGAATCAATTCCGAACGTGCTTTTAGCGGTCAATCTTGAATAGTTTGGTTTTTTTTTAGCCTTATCTTTCATATGTGCACCTACACTCATTGATCCAACTAACTTACTGTAACGACCCAATTTTATGGAATTAAAATATTCTAAAATATTATTAAGAAAACACGAATTTATAAATTAAAGTGATGCCAATAATCATCAAAAAGTTAATTTAGAATTTTTAATTCTTAAGAAAAAAATATAAATATAATAATAATAATAATAATTATTATTATAATTATAATTATAATTCTTCCAAATTAAATATCCAACAATTATCCCAAGCATAAATCGGGAAAACAAATAAAGACATAAATCCAAAATTTAGTCCGATCATAATTATTTAAAATATAAATATAGTATGATTTATTCCACCATCCACAACATCATATCTTTAGCCGGATTCCTCAACCCGAAAGTCATGATAATAATAGGGGTGAACTTCATCTCGCTCAGTAGGGATATATCTGTCAATTTAATATAACATGAAAAGCATTCACATGATTACAACGGTAAATTCATTAATTTCCTCTTTTTCCTCTGACTGGCCAGTTCCTACATATAGCATTGCGGGTTCACCCCGAAGATACGTTTGATCCCGAACCCTTTTCATAGCCCCTAGCTTATATGAATTTATTTCCTCTTGACATATATTGCAATCAATGAAGTACAATCATGAAACATTAAATAAAGACAAATAATATGGAAATTTCTACCTTAATAATCACAAATATTCGATGTAGAAAAATGAACAATAAAAGTTCAAGTCCTCGACCCTTCGTTTTCTTCGTTAAATAAATAAATATAATTAATATGTGATTTTAATAAATACTAATTAATAAAATAATTTGTAAAAATAAAATATTGAAAGAAGGCTTGTGAATTGGAAATTATATATATATACACATATTTATATATACATAGGAAACATGAATAATAAGTAGAAAAATATAAATACCTTATAATTATTTGAGATTTGGTGTAAAATTTGTGTATGAAGTTATAAACATATATATACTAAGTAATCTTAACCCCTAAACTTAAATTTAGCCCTTAAGAATACTAACCCCTAAATTGACCCCTAAAAGGCCAAATAACCCCTATATAAACCTCTAAGTTAAATATTAATTATAATATTGATAATTATCATAATAAAGATAATGATAAAAACATAATCAATCTAACACGTATATAATTTTATTAAGAAAGGATACCCATAATATAATTGCTAATTATTAGTCTAATAAAGATAATAATATTAATATTTAAATGTTCTAATTATTATTTTTTTATTAAATCGGGATATTACATACTATCCCTCTTAATAAAATTTCGTCCTCGAAATTCGTTAACTCAATAAATTTTCGGAAACAAAAATATTTTTTTCCTTTTTTTTTACACGAGGGGTTCTTTGTCTAATATGAAAAGTACAGATGCAATAATACTTTTAATACAAATGACGACTTGAATTCATAAAATGTAATTCTAAAATATGATAATATGACATTTGAAATCTGAATAGCATGACAAAATAAATTGCATACCTTGAGAAATCTGACGAGATATGACGAAGGTGGATGTGACTAGACTATTTTCTTTTTAAAATATTTGAAAGAAATTTTTTTCTAAACAAGTCTACAGAACCGTAAACCTGCTCTGATACCACTTGTAACGACCCAATTTTATGAAATTAAAGTACTCTAAAATATTATTAAGAAAACACGAATTTATAAATTAAAGTGATGCCAATAATTATCAAAAAAGTTGATTTAGAATTTTTAATTCTTAAGGGAAACAAAATACAATAATAATAATAATAATAATTATTATTATTATTATTATAATAATAATAATAATAATTCTTCCAAATTAAATATCCAAAAATTATTCCAAGCATAAACCGGAAAAATTAAAGACTTAAATCTAAAATTTGGTCCGATCATAATTATTTAAAATATAAATATAGCATGATTTATTCCACCATCCACAACATCATATCTTCAGTCGGAATCCTCAACCTGAAAGTCATGATAATAATACGGGTGAGCTTCATCTCGCTCAGTAGGGATATATCTGTCAATATTTAATATAACATGAAAAGCATTCACATAATTACAACAGTAAATTCATTTATTTTCTCATTTTCCTCTAACTGGTCAGTTCCTGCATTATGCATTGTAGGTTCAACCCGAAGATACATTTGATCCCGGACCCTTTTCATGGCCCCTAGCTTATATGAATTTATTTTCTCTTGACATATATTGCAATCAATGAAGTATAATCATGGAACATTAAATAAAAATAAATAATATAGAAATCCGTATCTTAATAATCGCAGACATTCGATGTAGAAAAATGAACAATAAAAGTCCTAGTCCTCAACCCCTTCGTTTTCAACATTAATTAAAATTATATAATTAATATGTGATTTTAATAAATTAAACTAATTAATGAAAATATTTGTGAAAAAAAATATTGAAAGAAGGCTTGAATTGGAAATTAATATGAATATATATATATATATAAAATAATTGAAGTAGAAAAATATTTATACCTTAATTATTTAGAAATATGGTGTAAAATTATGTATGAAATTACACATATTTATAGTAGTTAATTCCAACCCCTAAACCTAAATTAGCCCCTAATAACTAACCCTTAAGTCCCCTAAAAATAACCCCTAAAATAACGCCTAAATTAATCCTTATTATTATTTTTTAAAAACATAATAAATCTAAAAAAATTTTATTTGGATATTACAAACTATCCTCTTAATAAAATTTTAAATGTTCTAATCTTTCACAAATAACGAAATATTATTAAATAAATTTCTAATTAACTCAATAAATTTTCGGAAACAAAAATATTTTTTTTCTTTTTTTTTTTACACGAGGAGTTCCTTGTCTAATATGAAAAGTACATATGCAATAATACTTTTAATACAAAGGACGACTTGAATTCATAAAATGTAATTCTAAAATATGATAATATGACATTTGAAATCTGAATAACATGACAAAATAAATTGCATACCTTGAGAAATCTGACGAGATATGACGAAGGTGGATGTCACTAGACTATTTTCTTTTTAAAATATTTGAAAGAAATTTTTTTTCTAAACAAGTCTAAAGAACCGTAAACCTGCTCTGATACCACTTGTAACGACCCAATTTTATGAAATTAAAATATTCTAAAATATTATTAAGAAAACACGAATTTATAAATTAAAGTGATGCCAATAATTATCAAAAAAGTTAATTTAGAATTTTTAATTCTTAAGGGAAACAAAATACAATAATAATAATAATAATAATAATAATAATAATAATAATAATAATAATAATAATAATAATAATTCTTCCAAATTAAATATCCAAAAATTATTCCAAACATAAACCGGAAAAATTAAAGACTTAAATCTAAAATTTGGTCCGATCATAATTATTTAAAATATAAATATAGCATGATTTATTCCACCATCCACAACATCATATCTTGATCGGAATCCTCAACCTGAAAGTCATGATAATAATAGGGGTGAGCTTCATCTCGCTCAGTAGGGATATATCTGTCAATATTTAATATAACATGAAAAACATTCACATAATTACAACAGTAAATTCATTTATTTCCTCATTTTCCTCTAATCGGTCGGTCATTATTCGCATATAGCATTGCGGGTTCAACAACCAAGATACATTTGATCCCTGACCCTTTTCATGGCCCCTAGCTTATATGAATTTATTTTCTCTTGACATATATTGCAATCGATGAAGTATAATCATGGAACATTAAATAAAAATAAATAATATAGAAATCCGTATCTTAATAATCGCAGACATTCGATGTAGAAAAATGAACAATAAAAGTCCTAGTCCTCAACCCCTTCGTTTTCAACATTAATTAAAATTATATAATTAATATGTGATTTTAATAAATTAAACTAATTAATGAAAAAATTTGTGAAAAATATTGAAAGAAGGCTTGTGAATTGTGAATATATATATATATATATATAAAACTTGAAGAAGAAAAAATATTTATACCTTATAATTATTAGAAATATGGTGTAAAATTATGTATGAAATTACACATATTTATAGTAGTTAATTCCAACCCCTAAACCTAAATTAGCCCCTAATAACTAACCCTTAAGTCCCCTAAAAATAACCCCTAAAATAACGCCTAAATTAATCCTTATTATTATTTTTTTAAAAACAATTGGGATATTACAAACTATCCCTCTTAATAAAATTTCGTCCTCGTAAAATTACACATATTTATAGTAGTTAACTCAATAAATTTTCTAAACAAAAATATTTTTTTTTTTTTTTTTTACACGAGGAGTTCCTTGTCTAATATGAAAAGTACAGATGCAATAATACTTTTAATACAAAGGACGACTTGAATTCATAAAATGTAATTCTAAAATATGATAATATGACATTTGAAATCTGAATAATATGACAAAATAAATTGCATACCTTGAGAAATCTGACGAGATATGACGAAGGTGGATGTCACTAGACTATTTTCTTTTTAAAATATTTGAAAGAAAATCTTTTTCTAAACAAGTCTACGTAACCGTAAACTTTTTAAACATACCACTTTAACGACTTTACCAATTTTATGAAATTAAAATATTCTAAAATATTATTAAGAAAACACGAATTTATAAATTAAAGTGATGCCAATAATCATCAAAAAGTTAATTTAGAATTTTTAATTCTTAAGAAGAAAATATAAATATAATAATAATAATAATAATTATAATTATAATTATAATTATAATTCTTCCAAATTAAATATTCAACAATTATCCCAAACATAAATTGGGAAAACAAATAAAGACATAAATCCAAAATTTAGTCCGATCATAATTATTTAAAATATAAATATAGCATGATTTATTCCACCATCCACAACATCATATCTTTAGCCGGATTCCTCAACCTGAAAGTTATGATAATAATAAGGGTGAGCTTCATCTCGCTCAGTAGGGATATATCTGTCAATTTAATATAACATGAAAAGCATTCACATGATTACAACAGTAAATTCATTAATTTTCTCTTTTTCCTCTGACTGGCCAGTTCCTGCATATAACATTGCGAGTTCACCCCGAAGATACGTTTGATCCCGGACCCTTTTCATATCCCCTAACTTATATGAATTTATTTCCTCTTGACATATATTGCAATCAATGAAGTACAATCACAAACATTAAATAAAGACAAATAATATGGAAATTTCTACCTTAATAATCACGGATATTCGATGTAGAAAAATGAACAATAAAAGTTCAAGTCATCGACCCCTTCGTTTTCTTCGTTAAATAAATAAATATAATTAATATGTGATTTTAATAAATACTAATTAATAAAATAATTTGTAAAAATAAAATATTGAAAGAAGGCTTGTGAATTGGAAATTATATATATATATATATATATATATATATATATATATATATATATATATACATAGGAAACATGAATAATAAGTAGAAAAATATAAATACCTTATAATTATTTGAGATTTGGTGTAAAATTTGTGTATGAAGTTATAAACATATATATACTAAGTAATCTTAATCCCTAAACTTAAATTTAGCCCTTAAGAATACTAACCCCTAATTTGACCCCTAAAAGGCCAAGTAACCCCTATATAAACCTCTAAGTTAAACATTAATTATAATATTGATAATTATCATAATAAAGATAATGATAAAAACATAATAAATCTAACATGTATATAATTTTATTAAGAAAGGATACACATAATATTATTGCTAATTATTAGTTTAATAAAGATAATAATATTAATATTTAAATGTTCTAATTATTATTTTTTTATTAAATCGGGATATTACACTTACCTGCGCAACTTCCAGGATGAGTTTGGTATGTGCACCTACACTCATTGATCCAACTAACTAGTTTGGTAAAAATGTTTTTTTAGCCTTATCCATTTTCCATATACATTCATTGTACTCGAAAGTGATATTTTTCCATCAGTGTATTTTAGTGTAATTTGATGGTTTACACTATTAATTGGGGCACCCTTAATGTTGCTTTGTTGGATTTTAGCTTAAATGATCTGTGATTTTAGCTCTGTTTCAGTGCCTTAATTGTTTTCATCATCTATGCAATTACTTTGTTATACAATTTATAACCGTTTGATTGTTGTGGTATTATTTTGTTCAGATACCTAAAAGAATGGATGCTCTCATGGATAGTTAGAACATTTTTGAAAGCTTGAATGAGAGGAGAAATGTTGATCATCTAGATTTGATGCCTTTAGTTGAATGTGTATAGCGTTTTTGTTGGTTGATGGAATTGGATTATGAATTTATAGTTGTTTTATCGAAAGGAAACTTCGCTACTAGTACTTTAATTTGTTGGATTTTGGTTATTGGTGACTTTAGTATTAATGGATTTCATGTTTAATTGGTAGTGAATTTATGATGGTTGCTAGAATTGGATTTCATAATGAATTGTTTATCCATATTTTTGCAGCTTTGGACCGGTGTCTTTGCGTAAATAAACAACCCTTTTAAAACTGCTTCTAAAAACATTAGGACAATGATTTTGAGGCGATGTCTTTGAATTAAACGACACCGGTTTAAAAACAGTGTGAACAAGCAATGTCTATTCACCATGGACACCGGTTTTGAGCCGGTGTCTTTAGATAAAATGACACCGGTTTAAAACCGATGTGAATATCGATGTCTATTCATTAAAAGATAGTGGTTCTAAACCGGTGTCAAATAAATAAACTTTGAACATCAGGGCCTTAGAAATCGGATATTTTATCTCTAAGACAGCGGTTTAAAACCGGTGTCTTTCAAGGAAAAGACACCGGTTTTAAACCGCTGTGAAAAATTCAGACTTTTAACACCAGTGGCTCTAACAACGGTTGTTTTACTAATAGACAACGGATTAAAACCGGTGTCTATCAGCATTTTTGTAGTAGTGTCGCTTGGTGTTTGGGAAGGCATGTCACTTGCCGGTAGAGCTAGAGCATCGTGCGTATTGGGCCGTGAAGAAACATAATTTTTACTTGAAGGCGGCGGTTGAGAATAGGCTATTGCAACTTGATGAGATGGAGGAATTCCGAAATGAGGCCTATGAGAATGCCAAAATATACAAGGAAAAGACCAAAAAGTGGCATGATAAAATAATCTTAAGGCGCGAAATTATCCCGGCCCAACATGTATTATTATTTAATTCTCAATTGAAATGATTCCCGAGCAAACTGAAATCGAGATGGTCTGGACCGTTTGTTATCGACCGCGTTTCACGTTTGGTGCTATTGAGTTGCGGTGTAAGGATGGCAACACGTTTCAGGTTAATGGGTGATTAAATGGCAAACACTAAATCTCTCGATTAATGGGCGAGGAAAATCCTAAAAAGACTAGCCGAAGATCAAACTGCGGGAGATGCGATTCGTGAAGATCTGAGAAAGACTGATTGTCTTGGGAGGCAACCCAAGCCCCTTTTATTGCTTTAGTAGTGTTAATATAGTTGAGTAGTTATTTTTTCGTTTTATTAAATCATAGTTGATTTTTGCATTTTTAGGAGTAGCAAGTTGCATCACATCCCGACCCATTATTTTTACACGTGAGAATGATTTGAGGGTTATAGGGAGGCGAGTCAGAATAGGCAGACCTGCTAAGAAGTAAGTATCTGCAGGGCAGACCTGGCAAGAAGTAACTTTGTGTCGGGAAGACCTATACGAAAACAACTGTGATGGGTAATGAGAAGTGACAATACTAAAACCAACCAGAAGATGGCACGTGGCAGAGCTGTGGCTGAAGATAAAATGCAAGGAAGAAGTATAAAAGGGGGTTCACTTTCTTTGTCTCAACTATCTAATAATTCAACATACACTTATCCATCCAATATTCTTGTTCTGACTTTGGCATCGGAGTGCTAATGCTGGAAAACCCTCCGGCCTTGGCTTTGTAGGTGCGACGCGGAATGAAAGTTGGATCCTTGATAGTCCAGCTCATCCAGGACAGATCACGTGTGATTCATGAACTGGTTTGAGAACATAGGGGATAACTAGGTGAATCAACCCTCTAGAATTCATCTCTTACGTGTTTGATAATTTGTCTGAACCAATTTGTTAGTTTAATTTTAGTTTTTTTTTAGTTTAACAAAAATCTCTCTCTTTTCGATTTCCAGATAGAATTAAGCTATTATTATTACAATACTTAGAATAAAATTCGATACCAATCCTTGTGGAGATGATAACCCCACTTTCAAAATAATACTAAAACTTGACACCGTACGCTTGCGGTAAGAATTTCTCGATCACCAGTCCATTTTTCTTTATGGACGCTTGCCTTTAATCTCCCCGGGAGCTTCATTTCCTCCAAATATGAGTTTTGCACCTTAGATTTCCTTGAACTTTGACAAATTTTTCTTGTTTCCGATCATATGTCTGGAACAACCACTATCCATGTACCAAGTTCCTCGGCACTCAGCTGTTCCTTGAACCTGCAATCAAGGAAATTAATTTTTTATGTATCCATACTTGCCTGGGTCCTGGGGGGTTAGTACTATAAGATGCTCCAACCAACCTATAGCCAGATGATCTGACTCTAAAAGGTTGCCATCTATCAGTTCTATAGTCATATTGCACATTAGCAAACTGCTTGGGGGTTTTAGGATCATACAGTTGTCTCTTTGTTCTGTATGCCTGTGTATTTGTTTGAGCAATTGCTTTCATGGGGTAGTAGTGGAATTTCTACGTGTTGTGAATGGGTGCATAAGTGTGCTGATAATAGATCTTTTGCCTTGGGAATGACCTTTGTTGAGGTTGAGGTCTTTGCCATTTTGGCTTGTATCCCATAGGTCTTTGCTGATATTTCACTTGGTTATTCCAATCAGCTTGGTTAGGATAGTTTCTACCATTCCCATCATATGAATTTCTTTGATGAAATCTCTGGGTTTTTGGTAGCTCTGTTAGCTTTCACAAAGTATTTTCTGTTAGGAGTTTGCTAATGGATTTTTCTAAATTTCTTTTCAGCTGTCATTTCAGCATACTCTACTGGCTTCTTTCCTTTACCCTTGTATCCAAGGCCAGTACAATTGTGATTGTATTTTAGTGTGGGTGTTAGTGCTTGAGGATCCTTTCTCCAAAATCACTCTAGGAGTTTGACCATGCACAAAGGAATTGAATCATTATCTCCACACTCTTTTTGACTCATTATTAGTTCATCCAATGATTTAGATGTCTCTGTAAATGAGACAATCACATTTTTGAGATCTCTCCCTTTTTCTCAGTAGCAGCTAACTCTGCTTGAATCTTACCATTTTCAGCCTTCAGTTTTGTATTCTCATCAACTATTTGACTTAAAGTACTCAGCTCCTTAGTCAGCTGTGAGTTTTGGCATTTAAGGTGGCTGTTTTCCTCATTTAAAAGTGTGTGTGAGGCTTTGATGTGCTCAAAGTCTTTCATCATTTTGCCTAATGAATCATTTAAAAGTGTGGGTGAGGAAGTGTTTGTCACTATTACTATCACTTGAATCAAAATGAGACATGTTAGAGTGCACCTCATCTTCTTGATCTTGTTCTTTGGCCATGAAGCAGATCAAAGCTTCTTCCTCAGTGCCACTTGAGTAGTTAGCTTCACTACTATCCGAGCCTGCTGGTTATTTGCACTTAGCTGGTTCAGTAGTCTCAGCAGCCATCATGACTTTCTTCTTTTCTTGTCTTTTTTCCCTTAAGACTTTTCTCTCTTCCTCATTTTTGTATTTGTTGACCGGTGGATAGGAACAGTCAACAACAAAGTGTTATGGTTGTCTGCAATTCCAACACAGGTTTTCAGCTCTCTGATTATCAGTTCTCTAATAGTCAGCTCTTTGATGTTCAGCTCTCTTGGGTGGCCTGTCCTCCCTTACTCTAGAAGGTGTTGAATGTCTTCTGGAGGTTTCACACTTGTTTCTTTTATAGTTTTTATTAAAGAACTTGTGGAATCTCTTTACCATGAGAGCAATTTCCTCTTGGTCAATTGTTTCTTTTGGCTAGCTTTCTTTCCTTCATTGGTCATCAGTGAAATTGTTTTGGGCACAATTGTCTCCACTTGTTCTTTTCTTCTCAGCTCAAATTCATAAGCTTTGAGATCTGAGAACAACTCATGATTTGATGTTTTGGAGAGGTCCATTGAGTGTCTCAGGGCATGAACTTCATTTTTCATTCAGTTGGGAGGGCTCTTAAAATCTTCATGCACATCTATTTTTTAGTGTACTCCTTCCCAAGAGTTGAAAGCTCATTTGTGATTCTGGCATCCATCTGATCCAAACTCTCATCTGCAAGCATTTTAAATTTTCAAATTTTTGAACAACAACTGTTAGTTTATTTTCTTTTACCAGTTCAGATCCTTCACAAATCAGGGTTAGCTTATCCCATATTTCTTTGGCTGATTTGCATGATTTGACTTTATTGAACATAGCCTTGTCCAAAGTTTTGTAGAGGATGTCCTTGGCAACATTGTCAAGATTGTATATCTTCATATCCTCATTTGTCCATTCACAACATGGTTTCTCAATCATAGCTAGTCTAGGCTCAGCTGCAGAATCTTCTCCTTCACCTGGAGGTGTTCTTCTCACAGCAGTATTGACCTTCAATATTTGTGGTGGCCCATCTTTTATCACTAGCCACATTTCATCGTGTAGGGCTAATAGGTGAGCCTGCACACGAATTTTCAGTCATCAAACTCTTCCATAGTAAACATAGGAATGCGAGTTAGATTGGCCTCCATGATAATAACTTTGCTTTTGAAATAAAAGCTTTGAAAACACAAGTGTTATATCTTTTGAAAAAGATTGAGATCTAGTTCAGTAACCAGTGCGGAAGGCTCAATGAACCAACCGCTCTGATACCACTTATAGGTCCCAATGGGTGTGGTGTAAGGTTTAGAGGGGGGGTTGAATAAACCTTACCAACTTTTCGAATTTAGTCCTTTTAAAATATTTTAACAAAGTTGACTCAAATCATCTAAGTCCTTGGGGGACAGCTAGGTTGGCTTACTTTAGCAAAGTTACCCACTCAACAGATCTCGTTATAGAATAGTTCTCAGTCCGAGACAACCTTGATCACACAGCTGGCTTCTCCTGGGACTCAGCTTCTTCACAAGACAACTACCTTGCTACTTCAGCTCCCTTCGAACCCTTGAAATTAATCACACAACATTCCAACGAGCTCGAATCTTCTGGTTCGACCTTGAACCTTACTACAACATCTTCAACCTTGGAGAGTAGACCCATTTAGTTCTTAAAACTATTTTCCCTTCCACTGGATGAAGTATTCTTTCCTTCACAGAGTGTGCTGCATCGAGTTCCTTCGAATTTAGGCTTGAGGAATATCTTAGTAAGCTTGAGATAATGTTTGCAGGTTTTGCTTGAAAAATCTCTTTGAATTCGTATGCTTCGTGTGCTTGGTCGTACTTTTCTCTGTTGCTTTCTCAGCCTTTTATAGTGCTCATTTGAAAATTTGCCCGTTGAAGAGATATGTTATTTTCAAATGACACTTCTTGTTCGTTGGCTTGTCTTTTCTTGACTTGCAGCTTGTGATGGTGACATTTCCTCATATTAAATGATTCTACAGCTTTTCAGGACCTGACACAAGCTTCAGTGCTTCCCGTTGGTTTATTCCTTTTGCACGCTTCTGGGATGAGCACTTTAAGACATGGCAACATGGATGTATTACTATTTTAAGTAATATCCTTCACTTCCGTGCAACGAATTAATATCAGTCGACTTGATTTGACAACTGCCTTTACCCCTTTGACTTGAGTAAGCTCTAACCTTTTAGGAATGACTCAACTATCAGTTCAACTGGTAGACTCGACTCTTAACTGACTTGACTATCACTTCTTCAACCTTTACTCAGTTGTCCCTCAGCTGGATCTCCTTCAGTCGAGTTTGTGCCTTCCATCTTGACTACACTCAGCTGACCACAGTTGGGTCTTCACTTCAGTCTTCAGTTGACTTCTTGCATTCTTCAACATAGCTGACTTCACTCAGCTCATATAGTCATATCTATTACAAAATAGAAATAAAAGGAAAATGGGGTGCAACTTCCTATTTTAAGTTTAGATGGTATCATCAAAATCTAATAATAAATTTCCTAACAGTGTTCACCTTCATTATTTGTAGTGGCCCATCCTCATTGACAAACCACATTTTATCGTGTCAGGTGGAAGGTGTGCATGCATGCGTATTTTCCAGTCATCAAATTCCTCAACATTAAATATAGGAATGCGAGTTAGATTTGTTTCCATGATAATAAGTTACTTTAAAATAAAAGCTTTAAAAACTGCAAGTGTTGTTCTTTTGAAAATGAAATGAGATCTAGTTCAGTAACTAGGGCGGAAGGCTTAATGAACCAACCACTCTAATACCACTTGTAGGTCCCAAAGGGTTATATGTAAAGTCTAGAAAGGGGGGGGGTGTTGATTAGACTTCAACTTTTCAATTTGAGTCTTTTTAATAAATTCAGAGTAGACTTAAGTCAGCTAAAAAAAAAAGCTAAATCCTTGGTGGATAGCTTAGTTTACTTACACAACAGGGTTAGTCACTCAACATACTCGACTGAGCTATTGATAGTATAACTCAGTTAATTCAGTTGACTCTTTGAATTTTCAGTTGACTTGGTTTTTAACAGCGAAAGACTTTTACCCTTAGTTTTAAATATGTTTTTCAAGACTTGTTTAAGCATAGTTATTATCAGTTGACTTAGAAAATTTAGAAAATTAACGAACAACAATAATAATTTGCAAGAAAGTAAGTCTGCTGAATGTAAAAGACACAAGCAATTTTATAGTGGTTCGAGGATGGGGTAATTCCTCTAATCCACTCTTCTCCAACCCCTGGTGGTAATCCACTAAGTAACTTTGACTTTGTTGCAAAAGGATGTCAGTCCAAGACAACCTTGATCACACATCTGGCTTCTCCTGGGACTCAGCTTCTTCAAAAACGATTGTCCGACTACTTCAGCTCTTTCAAACGTTTGGATTTATTCACACAACCCTCCAACAAGTTTAATTCATCTGGTTCGATCTAGAACCTTATTACACCTCCTTCAACCTTGGATAGTAGACCCCTAGTTCTTTGAAACAAGTTTTTCCTCTTAAACAAATGAAGTTGTCTTTCCTTCACTGAATGTGTTGGATTGATTTCTTTCGAGTTTAGGCTTGAGGATATGATTTGAATGATTGAGAGATATTGCTTTGCTTTGTAGGTTAGGGTCTATTTTGCTTGCTTGCATCTGTTGCTTGGGTAACATTCTCTCTGTGTATTCCTCATCCTTTTATAGTGGTATTTCAAAAATGTATCCATTGAAGAGATATATGCATTTTCAAACTCCACTTCTAAGTTCTTGGCTTGTCTTATCTTGCAGCTTTGATTTAGACTGTATAATCCCTTTGACAGTCAACTCCAATGATCTTGGAGTGACAATGATGTCAATCAACTGACTGAGACAACTTTTATGTTACTTGACTGATACTTGACTTCACTTCACTCAGCTGCCATACAACTGGGTCTTCTCTTCAATCTTCAATAGAGTCCTGCAATCTTCAACTTGGCTACCTTCGACTCCGCTTCTAGAACCTCATCTATTACAAGTTGATTTACAGTAGAACTGGGGTGCCAACTTCCTAATCTAAGTTTTACATGGTATCATCAAAATCTATTACAAAAATTTCCCAACACCAAGGTGAAAGTAAACTTAGCTGAAAAGGAAAAGAGTGAAAAAGAACTGAAAAATGTGATTGCATCACTCAACAAGTCATCTAAAACATTGGATGAATTGATGATGATACAAAAGGAGATCATAGATAAGGCAAGCTTAGGTTTCACTTCCTTTATCAATACACAAACTCCTAGAGTGTTATTGGAAAAAGATCCTCAAGTAATGGGGGAATCCAAAAACCAAAAGCACCATATGTTGCACCCATAGATTATCACAAACACTCTTATGCTAGCATTGGTTACAAAGGTAAAGGTAAGAAACCAACTGAGTATGTTCAGAGAGCTACTGAAACAAAATTTAGAAAAGCTCAATAGCGGATTCCAAATAGGAAATATTCTGTGAAGTCCAAACAGAACTACCAATGGCTCCAGAGGTTTCACTAAAAGAAATCATATGAAGGGAATGGTATAAATTACCCAACATAGGATACCTGGAACCATCAAATGAAATATCAACCAAATCCTATGGGATACAAGCCCAAGTGCCAGAGACCTCAAACTCATCATAGGTCATTCCCAAGGCAAAGAAATCAACGCAAACATATGCACCCAAGCAAAATGTCTATCATTCACAAAAGTCTCCATATTATCCAAGAAAATCAAATGGACAATCACAAACACATGTATACATGCAAAATAGATAGATGTATGTCCCTAAAGCTCCAAAGCAATTTGCTATAATTCAGTATGATTATGTAAATGATAGGTGGCAACCTCTTAGAGTCAGATCATTCAGCTAAAGGTCGGTTGGATCACCTTATAGTGTTAAACCCTCAGGACCCAAACATGTTTGGGTATTTAAAACTTAATTTCCTTGATTGCAGGTTTAGGTAACAATAGAGTGCCAGGGAACCTAGTACATGGATAGGGGTTATCCCAGATACATGACATGAAATAAAAAGAATCTATCAAACTTTAAGGAATCAAGGGGAGCCAAGGTTATATTTGAAGAAAATAAAGCTACATGAGAAATCAAAGTCATTGGATCAATCAAGTAGAATGGACTAGAGATCACAGATGTTGCCTATGTTGAACGACTGAATTTTAATCTGCTGAGTATCAACCAACTCTGTGATAAAAGGCTATAATGTTGGATTCAACATGGGTGTTTGCCAGATCAAAGATTCTAAATCAAATGAAGTTGTGCTTTCAGGAATGAGAAAGAAAAACATGTATGTTGTGGATTGGTCTACTGCTACACCAAGTACATGTTTATTGGCAAAAAGTACATCTGAATCAAGCTGTCCGTGGCACAAGAAGCTAAGACATTTGAATTTCAAGACAATCAACAAGCTTGAAAAGAGTCATTTGGTTGAAGGATTGCCAGACACAGAGTACAAGAAAGAAGGTATCTATGATGCTTGTCAAAAAAGAAAGCAGATCAAGTCATCTTTTAAGGAGAAACCAAGTCCTTCTTTAACAATGATCTTGCATTTATTGCACATGGATCTATTTGACCAGTTCAACCAACTAGCATAAGTGGAAATAAATACACCCTAGTGGTGGTAGATGATTTCTCAAGATATGCATGGATCATTTTCAGGTGTAAGAAAAAAGAAACTTTGAAAAAGCTTCCACAACTGATGAAGAGAGTTCAAAATGAAAAGAGTCAAACCATTATCAAGTTAAGGTCTACCAGATGAAATGAGTTTGTCAATGACATTATAACTCAGTATTGCATGGAAAAAGGTATTACTCATGAGTTATCAGCTGCATGAACTCCACAGCAGAATGGAGTGGCTAAAAGAAGGAAGAACCCTCAAGAAAACTGCAAGGATCATGTTAGCTGAAGCTGGATTGCCTAAGAGATTTTGGGATGAAGCCATTAACACTGCTTGTTACACTTAAAATAGGTGTATGATTACTGGGCAGATGTCCAAAACCCCTATGAAATTTGGATAGGAAGGAAGCCTATTATGGGATATTTTCATATCTTTATAAGCAAGTGTTCTATTCATTATAATGACAAAGACAATTTGAAAGCTTTTGATGCTAAAGCTGATGAAGGTATCTTTCTGGGATATTCAGCAGAGAGTAAAACTTTTATAGTGCTGAACAAAAAGACTATTGTAAAAGAAGATTCTATCCATGTAGTGTTTTATGAACCTATGGTGAATGGAGAAGACATTAATGAGTTAGCTAAGAAGATGAATCAACCATCCAGAAGAGTCCTTATGCAGAAGCATGTTAGATAAATATTTTTATCGTAATTTTGATGATTTCATATATTTGAGTTTTATACCAAACAATGACCCTAAATATTGTCCAAATACTTCAAAATGTTTTAAATGATTTTTACTATTTTTTGGAGTATTTCTTGAACTTTATTTTTGACCAAAATCGGACAACACCTCTATTTTGAGGCCAACCGGTCGCCCTAGATGACAACATGTGCCTGGAAGTCAAAACTTGAAACAAAAACAAATAGAAGGATTTTTGGAGGAAGTCGATTGGTGTCTGAGACATTGTAATTGGCACAATTTATCTCTGTCTCACAAAAAATAGAGGGTGACTGGTCCAATGAGAGGGCGACCGGTCGGACCCCTAGTCAACCGGTCGGACCCCCCTCGGATCGGTCTGACCCCCTAACCATACTATGTTAGATCTCTGATTTACTTTTTAAATGTTCGAATATTCAACAGGACAACTGGTCGACCTATGATTTTTGTTAGCAAGACTCTATCCGTTATCAAGCTATTATCAGCAAGATTTACTTTATTATTTCTTAACCATTTTGTAGATCTTTTGATCCTTCTTTTGTAGACAAAACTGAAGATGAAGGAGAGTATGTTGGACATCCAATCTCGAAGACTCTACTACAAATATATGAAGGATTTGAAGGATCAAATAAAATACAATTACGCAAAGCAACAAGAAAACCAGCAAATTCTCTTATTCTTCATTGTCAACATTCTTGTTGTATTTAACCTAAGTCTTACACTTGCACATCTTGAGTATTAGGCTTCATTCTTGATTACACTTGCACTTCAAAGTTGTATACTTCATTTGAGTTGTAATTTTTGAATTAGTTTAAATTATCCAAAACAAGTCATCATTGTTAGTGTTCTTGTGGTAAGAACACACTTGGTTGATTCTTGGTGTTGAAGAGTGTGGTGCTCTTCATTGTTGTAAGAAGATTGTGGTAATCTGCATAGGTGGTTTTGTAATAAGAGTGTTGTATTCTTCAAGGTAAAAGGTTGTAATAGTTTGGTATCTATTAATATGCTTTTTCCCTTTCGAAATCCATTCAGACATACCGGGTGGTAGAGCATTAGGCGCTAGGTGGGTTGAAGCTCTATAAATCATTATGTGTTGTTTACATTTATGCACTTTTATTTTGGTCATCGTCTTCACATTCGAAAAACAGGGCATAAATTGGAAAATAGGGAAAATCTATTCACCCCCTTCTAGATTTTCGTAGCCCATTGGACTAACAAAGCATACCTCAGAAGACTCGATCCTAATGAGGATGAGCTAGCTGAATCTCAAAGACAGCTAGAAGGTTTGTAGTTGAATGAAGATGATCAAGAAGATGTTGCTCAAGACAACTTAGCTGCAAGAAGGATCAATCCAACAGACATACTCCAACAAGATGTGAGATGGCTGAGAGACCATCCACCTGAGTTACTTATTGGTAATGTAAGAGGAGGAGTAAGAACAAGATCCGGGAATCAATATGAAGCTATGTTCACTTGTTTCATTTCTAAAATTGAACCAAGAGATGTGTCATAAGCATTGGATGACACTCATTGCATTCTAGCTATGTAGGAAGAGCTGAATCAGTTTGAAAGGAATAAAGTTTGGGATTTGGTTCAAATGCCTACTCACCAAGATGTCATTGGTACAAAATGGGTATTCAGTTGTGATAAACAAAGCAAGATCGGTAGCCAAATGGTATTTCCAAGAAAAAGGTATATATTTTGATGAAACCTTGGCACATATTGCCAGATTGGAAGCAATAAGGATGTTTCTTGCTTATGTTGAACACAAAAGTTTCACAGTCTATCAAATGGATGTGAAGAGTGGATTTTTGAATAGACTTTTATACGAAGAAGTCTATGTTGAACAACCTCCAGGTTTTGAGCAGAAAACTACTGGAGATAAAGTCTACAAGCTCAAGAAAATATTGTATGGTTTGAAGCAAGCACCAAGAGCATGATATAATATATTGTCCCAATTCCTAATAGACAATGGTTTCAACAAAGGCAAAGTCGACAGAACACTCTTCAATATTCAATATGGAGAGAGTATATTGCTTGTCCAAATATACGTGGATGGCATCATTTTTTGATCCACAAACAAAGAGTTGTGTGACAAATTCTCAAAGGTTATGCAAGGGAAGTTTGAGATGAGTATGATGGAAAGACTGACTTTCTTCCTTGGTCTTCAAGTCAAGCAAATGAAGGATGGAATCTTATAAGTCAAACCAAATATACCAAAGATTTAATGAGGAAATTTAGTATGGAAAAAAGTTATATATGAAGATTCGTACGAATACTTCTATCAAGATGGCTATGGATACAGAAGGAAAGCATGTGGATCAAACATGATATAGAGCACTTATTGAATCATTGCTCTATCTAACTGCCAACAGACCAGACATCACCTTTGTAGTAGGTGTATGTGCAAAATTTCAGTCTGCTCCTAAAGAAAGTCATATGACTGCAGCTAAAAAGATTCTGAGATATTTGAAGGATGGACAAGAAATTGGCTTATGGTATCCAAAGGAATGTGGATTCAAGTTGATTGGATACTCAGATTCAGACTATGTTGGATGTAGAGTTGACTGGAAGAGTACATCTGGTATTTGTCAAACGCTTGGAAATAGAGTAGTTTCTTTGTTCAGCAATAAGCGAAATTCAATAGCTACAACTGAGGCAGAATATATTGTTGCAGCAGCTGTTGTGCCCAAGTATTATGGATGAGACAACAACTGAGAGATTATGACATTGAAGAGAAGGAAATTCCAATTATATTTGATAACACTTGCGCTATTGCAATTACTCAGAATCCAGTATTGCATTCAAGCACAAAGCACATTGATCTCAGATATCATTTCATAAGAGATCATGATGAAAAGAAAGACATCATCACATTGGAATATGTATCAACTGAAAAGCAATTAGCTGATATATTTAGAAATCCTTTATGTGAATCAAGATTTGAAGAACTTAAGAATCATCTTGGATTGATTAAGTTGTGTTAATATGCCCAGAAAACTCATTCAGTCGAGTTAGAGATAAGAGAATTGCATTTCAGAAGAGTTTTGCTCGATTAACAGAGTAAAACAACCTATATAGTCATTCATCAGAATTGAGTTAGCTGAACGACTGAGTCTCCATCCGCAGACTAGAGATAGAGAGAAAGAGAGTTAAGTCATAAATGAAGAAAGCTGACTTTTTATGAACTACGAAACAAAACGAGTTCGTTTGTCTTAAAGCAGGAATGTTTGACAAATGATGTCAGCATCAATAAATGCAGTACAGTAAAAGTTGCGACCAAAACCTATGATTGGATATAAATTTTGCTCCCATTAAATACGATGTGATTAATGCTTTTTGCACATTTAATCCTGACCATGGATAACATTTTAAACTCTAAAGATTCCAAAATTGTCTCTTCACATCTCATATATATCCAAAATCACTTTCCGTCTCCTCTCACATTCATTCTCAAGCATCAAAATTCTCTAAAGTATTCTCTTTGAAAAACCCATCGTATTTTCTTCAAGAAATCTCAAGATATCATCAATGGCACCGAAGAAATCCGCTCTCAACTACAAAGAAGGCCATCAAGGATGAATACCACAAGCGGATGGATGTGGTAGCTAAATATGTGGACATTAAGTTTGGGTCATATAATCAATTGTCCCAAACTAAGATGACTGTGATGGTTGTGGTCATGGAGGATCTAGAGGTGAAATGGAGTGAGTTCATCTTTGAGAAGCTAGGCCAAAATGTCCCGAACGTCAAGATGGACGAAGCAAAGTTTGTGAACACCCTGGGTTATGGTGTAGTCCTAGGGTACTTGCTGGAGAAGAAGGGTGTTCCCCTTCGTAAAGGGAAGCCCTTCCATGCAAACAAGAAGTTGTACAAGAAGAACCCGCCAGCTGCTCAGAAAAAGGAGCATGCTAAGAAGAAAGGTGCATCTGAGGGCGAATCAGCTTAGCACATGCCTGAGGAGATAGTTGCCCTCGTCCCATTCCCCTCTCCTGAACATGCTTTCGTTGCCCCTAAGGTAACAAACAAAGGGAGAACAACTGCACCCAGAAGGCAACTGCAAAGAAGCAGAATACTAAGACCACTGGTGGTATGAGAGATGAAGAAGAGTTAGCTACCAAGACTTTTGATAAGCTTATAGCTGAATCTCTTGTAGTAGAGTCAGCCATCCGCGTTGTAGTAGAAGGATCCAATAGGGAGGAGGAAGAAGCCCCCTTCAAGACACACTCCAAGAGATGACTTGTTAAAAAGTTTGCTGCAGCAGACCCTACCGAAACAGGTGCAACACACACATCTATTATTGTTATGCCCCCAATAGCTTAGGAAGTTGATGAAGTTGTCGATGACACTGCTGCATCTGATAGTGAAAAGGCAACAACTGAGAATTGTTGGAGAAGGTGATTCTTTTTTATCTAACTACTCTGTTTAGGATCTTTCACCCACTTCCTCCATTAGAATCTACCTTTTTACCCCAAGCTGAGAAGGAATCAACTACTCAAGACCCTGTTGCCTCTGATGAACTATGATCCCCAACATATCCTGAGCTTGAGGATAGGCTGCGAATGTGGAGATTATGGAAGTTGAGCGCCAGCAGAGTCTAATTCATGAGGCCCAAGATGATTGATGAAGAAGAATACCTTCTTAAATTCCTAAATGTTTCATCTGTGTCATGTGCTCTTGATGAATTATACTGCACCACGTTGGACAAGGGAAAGTTAGTTGAGACAGTTGCGACCCATAAATGTGTTTTTGGGACAGCATATACAGAGCTCTCTGACATAGAGACAAGCGGCGACGAAGTGGAGCCTGTTAAGGGAGTTGATCCAATCGAAGCTGCTTATCTTAAGATAGCAATGAAGGAGTCTCATGAGTTGTACGAGCAATCAAAGCTCAAAGGTGGTGGAGAATCCTCTCTAATTGTCTCTCCAATCCCTATGATTGAAGAAGTTCTGAAGGATCTTCATGCAGCCACCTCACCAGCTCACTCCAAAGGACAAGAAAATAGGGAAAATGGTGATGATGTTGAGACAATAGAGGTCAAAGAGGGTAACCCAATAGAGCCACGCCCTAAGGTAGCTATTGAGACAACTAAGGATATGGTTGAACATTCAAATGAAACAGCCAAGTCCCCGATGACAGCTGACCCCGTGGAAAAGCAATCAGCTAGTGCGCCAGCTGAGGGGGAAGTTGTTCGCATTGCAACCAGGTTGGAGGAGGCTACAGGGGACAAAGAAACATTGGTGTTACGAGGCGATGTTGAGAATGTTGAAAAGGAAATATTTGGAACCAATGACGTTGTGATGGTTATGACTGTCTCAGCTGAAGAACTAGCTGCACATAAGAACGATGAAGTTATAGAGGTCCAAATTCGTGTAACTAAGGCATGATGGAAGTGGGATGACCAAGGCAGTTGAGACTGTTGGTCTTGAAAGTGCAATCCTAGAGGTTAAGACCTCGAAGTATGCCACTGAAGAAGACCCAACTGTAGCTCCATCTGCAATAGGGAATATCCAAGGCCTTGCAGTGCTTGAGACTGCTGCCAAGTTAGTTGAAGACCCTATGGCGGTTGAGATTGCCAGGGGAAATGTGGTTATTTCTGAGGATGTTCTTACATTGCCCAAGTCTATTCCACTGAAACCATGGTGATAGATGCCTTAATTGACTCAGAAGCTGAGTATTCAGACATTGAAGAATATCTTGATGATTCAACCGAGTCACATTAAGAGGCCAAAGACTTGCAATAATGAGTGAAAGATTCAAGAATGAAGTTATTGAAGGTGCAGTGAGATGCAGCTCGAAGAAAGTATCGATCAAGTCAACTCAAGATAGCCAAGTCTCAAGTTGAAGTGACAAGAGACTCATTCAATGATTGAAAGCGACTCTAAGTGACCTGGGAAAAGAAGGAAACGCAATCAAGTTGAGATAAGCGAAAGAGATCCGTTGCACAGAAAATCAAGAGAATTACTTAAACAAGTAATACCTCCATGCTACCTTTCTCGAAGTGCTCGATCCCGAGAAGCGTGCAAAGGGAATGAACCAATGTGAAGCACTATACCGTGTCGAGAACTACGAAAAGTCAAGAACAATTCATACGAGGAAATGGAAATTCCAAGGACTGCAACAAGACAAGCCAACGACCACAAGTGACTTTCAAAAATAAACCTATCTCTTCAACGGGCAGATTTTTTGAAAGATCACTATAAAAGGCTGACTTTAGTCCAACACTCACATGTGAAGGAAAGATAACTTTAGTCAGTTGAAGAGGAAATTGTTGAAGAATCAAGGGGTCTACATTCCACGAAGGATTGTAGGAAGGTTCAAGGTCGAACCGGTCTCGAGTTTTTGGAGGGCTTCGTGATCAAATCCAAAGAGCTTGAGCAAGTGAGTGTAGTAGCAAAGCGGTACTGCCTGTGAAGAAGTCGAGTCATACGAGAAGCCACCGAGTGATCAAGGCATCTCCGGTCGAGTCCCAAAGGATCAAGTCACCGTGTGATCAAGACTTGTATCCGGATCATTACCACTTTGTATCTTGATCAATACCTAGTGGATTCCTCCGGGAGTTGGAGAAGAGATGAGTAGAAGAATTACCCCATCTTCGAACCTCTATAAAAACTTATCGTGTCATTTACATTTCAAAGACTTTAATTCCTGCATCTTATTTGTTTAATTCTGTGACATATTTGCTATCCAACGATAATCTCTAAGTACTAAAACCAAGCATTAAATCATAACTAAACCAAACTTAAGGGTGTTAAGTCTTCCGCTAAAAACAAACCAGTTGAGCTAATTCGGTCTTAACAATTTGAGTTATTCTATCAACAACTCGATCAGTCATTGAGTGACTCACTCTACATGATTAACTAAATTGGTCATCACCAAGGACACAAATGTGTAGTATCAACTCAACTTTTAAAAGGACCAAAAGTGAAAATTTGGTAAGGTTTATTCAACCCCCTTCTAAACCCTACACTCACACCCCCTTGGGACCTACAAGTGGTATCGGAGCGGTTGGTTCATTGAGCCTTCCGCATGACCGGTTCTTGAACTAGATCTCCAAACTTTTCAAAGTCTGTTTTAGTACGTAAGTTTTCAAAACTCCTTTTATCATTAAAAGTTATTATCATGGAAGCAAATTTGACACGCATCCCTATGTTCACTATTGAAGAATTTGATGATTGGAAAATTCGTATGCGAGCTCATCTATCGGATTACATGATGAGATGTGGATAGTGATAGAGGATGGGCCATTTGCAAATCTTAAAAGTGAACACACGGTTGTAAGAAGAGCTACAATTTGAAGGTGAAGAGGATGTTGCCCTAGACCGGCTATGGTTGAAAAACCAAGAACTGAATGGACAAATGATGACAGAAAAAGATACAACCTGGACAATGTAGCCAAGTACATCCTTTACAAAACCTTGGATAAAGCCATGTTCAATAAAGTCAAATCATGCAAAACGGCTAAAGAAATCTGTGATAAGCTAACATTGATTTGTGAAGGCTCAGAGCAAATCAAGGAAAATAAATTATCACTAGTTTGTACAAAAATTTGAGAATTTCAAAATGATCGCAGGAGAAAACCTGGATCAACTGGATGCTCGGTTCACGAAATCACCAACGAGCTATCTCGCACTTGGAAAGGAATATACACGAAAGAAATGTGTATGAAGATCCTAAAAAGTCTCCCATCCGAATGGGAAATGAAGGTCATGGCACCGAGACATTCCATGGACCTATCGAAGACCTCCAACCATGAACTATTCTCGGATCTCAAAGCCTACGAATTTGGTGAGAAGAAAAGATCGAGAAGAGACAGTTGTACCCAAAACAAATTGCTCTAATTGTTAAGGATGGAAAGAGAGCCGAGATCAAAGAAGTCATTGATCCGTAAGAAATAGCCCGATGGTTAAAAGGTTCAACAAGTTCTTCAATAAGAACTACAAGAGAGGCAAGGGCGAATCTTCCGAACACACTCGATCCCTCCAAGTCAAGGAAGATAGGCCAACCAAGAGAACATATCATCAAAAAGTCAATATCAAAGGGACAATCCAAGAATGGAAAGAGTGATCAAAAGGTTGAATATCTATCTTTGGAACTGTAGTCAACAAATACGGGAATGAAGAAGAAAAAGAAAGGTCTTGAGAGAAAGAAGACAAGAAAAAAGAAAAAGGCAATGTTGGCTAGAGATCTAGAGACAGCCAAGTCAAGAGAGACAATTGATTCGAGAGAGCATTGAAGTGACTACTCAAGTGACTCGAAGAAGAAGCTCGATCTGTTTGATGGCCAAGGAACAAGATCAACGACCAAGAAGATGAGGTACACTCTAACTCATCAAACTCAGTTCCATGATAGTGACGTGATACACACACTTCATCACCCACCGATCTTTATGATTCATTAGGCAAAATGATGAAAGATTTTGAACACATTAAATCCTCACACACACTACTAAATGAGGAAAACAGACCTACTCAAGAGCGAAACTCACGGTGACTAAGGAGCCGAGTACTCTAAGTCAAATAGGCGATGAGAATAAAAGTTTAAAGGCCGAAAATGCCAAGCTAATAAGCGTAAATAGTCCATAGAAAAGAGGAGAATGACCTCAAAAATGTGATTGCCTCATTCACTAAGGCATCTAAATCATTGGATGATCTTATTATGAGTCAAAGAGAATGTGGAGACAAGACATGCTTAGGATTTAATTCCTCTGTGCTATGTCAAACTCCAAAAGTAATTTTGGAAAAAGGATCTTCAAGCAATGAAGTATCTCAAAAATCCAAAACTCCAAATGGTGCACACACATTCACTCCAAAGCACAATTACAAGCAAACCGGCCTTGGTTATAAAGGAAAAGGAAAACAACCAAATTGGGTGCGTTGAGAGGGCAAATGAGAAGAAATTCAAAGTTCCTCAAAGAAACTCCAAGCAGAATTACTCAGTAAAGAAGAAACAGAGCTACCAAAAACTCCAAAAGTTCTATAAAAGAAACACATATGATGGAAATGGTAGAAAATATCCAAGCCAAGCTGATTGGACGATGTCAACTATCGGATAAACTTATGGAATATAAGCCCAAATGGCAAAGGCCTAAAACTCAACAAAGGCCATTCCAAAAGTATAAGAGCTTTCATCAAAGACACATATGCACCTAGGCACTACACTCAGAGACACCACAATTACCCAAAGAAGGCAATTGCTAAAACACATATACATGCATACGAGACAAAAGAGACAGGTTGTATGAACCTAGAATCCCCAAGCAATTTGCCAAAATTAATTATGATTATGGCACCGATAGATGGCAACCCCTTAGAGCCGGATCATTTGGCTATAAAGCTGGTTCGATCATCTTATAATACTAACCCCTCAGGACCCGCACAAGTATGGGTACCTAAAACTTAATTTCCTTGATTGCGGGTTCAAGGAACAACCGAAAAGTGCCAAGGAACCTGGTACATGGATAGTGGGTTCCCCGACATATGACAGAAACAAGAAACATCTGTCAAAATTCAAGGAAGTTAAAGGACCAAAAGTCATATTTGGAGGAAATGAAGCTCGGGAGAAATAAGAGGCACTTTGGATCCATCAAGAAGAACGGATTAGAAATCACGGATGTTGCATATGTTGAAGGACTCAACTTCAACTTGCTAAGCATCACCAACTCGTGACAAGGGCTATAATGTTGGATTTAACATGGGTATATGCCAAATCAAGGATATTGAATCAAATGAAGTTGTGTTGCAAGGATGCGGACAAAGGAACATGTATGTAGTAGATTGGTCAACCGCTACACCCAACACCGTCTATTAGCAAAAGCACAAAATTGAATCAAGTTGGTTGTGGCACAAAAGCTGAGTCACCTGAATTTCAAAACACTTAACAAGCTTGCCAGGAGTAATCTTGTGATAGGTCTTCGATCTCGATTATACAAGAAGGAGAGTATATGCGACGCATGCGGAAGGGAAAAGCGGTCAAATCATCATTCAAAGAAAAGACATGCCCATCTTCAACAAGGATATTGCACCGCTACATATGGATCTATTTGGTCCATTGAACAACTAGCATAAGTGGGAAGAAATATACCTTGGTGGTAGTAGATGACTACTCAAGATATACATGGACAACATTCATGTGTAAGAAGAAAGATACTCTACAAAAACTACCGCAGTGATGAAGAGGATTCAAAATGAGAAGAGCCAAACCATTATCAAAATAAGATCGGACAGAGAACCGAGTTTGTCAATGGGATAATAACTCAATATTGTATTGAAAATGGCATTGGTCGTGAATTATCTGCACAAGGGACTCCACAAAGAATGGAGTTGAGAAAGAAGAATAGAACTCTCAAAGAAGCGGCAAGGACCATGTTAGCGAAGCGGGGTTACCAAAGAGATTTTGGGCGAAGCAATCAACACAACTTGCTACACTCAAAATAGATGTATGATAAACATACACAAAAAGAACCCCTATGAGATTTGGACGGGGAAAAACCAAATGTTGCATATTTTAGAATATTTGGATGTAAATGCTTCAAATCACAACAATGGCAAAGACAATCTAAAGGCTTTCGATGCTAAAGGCGATGAAGGTATCTTCTTGGGATACTCAAATTTGAAAGCAAAGCCTACAGAGTACTCAACAAAAGGACTATGGTTGCGAGAGGAATCCATTCATGTGATATTCGATGAGCGAATGTAAATGGAGAAGACATTGAAGAGGCGGTGATAAGTCAATCATCCAACCATACGAAAAAAATCCCTATCTTGAAGCTGAGGTGGAATTATAAACTCGGATGAAGATGAGATAGCCGAGTCCCATAGAATCTTTGGAAAACTTGCGGCTAAGTGATTGCGAGAGAGGCGATCAAAGCAACACACAGTTGCTAGACGATCGAATCCAAAACCAACTTACTTCAACATGATGTAAGATGGTGAAAGACCATCCACGAGAACTTGTTATTGGAGATATAAGAGAAGCGTCAAAACAAGATCGAACTCAACAAGAAGCTATGTTCACATGCTTTATCTCACAAATAGTGCCTAAAGACGTGTTACAAGCATTGGATAACACACATTGGATTCAAGCTATGCAAGAAGAGCTGAATCGAGTTTGAAAGAAATGAAGTATGGGAATTAGTTCAAAGACCCACCCATCAAAATGTCATTGGTACTAATTGGGTGTTCAAAACAAGATGAACGAGGAGGGTTACGTGGTAAGAAACAAAGCAAGACTAGTAGCCAAAGGATATTGCCAAGAAGAAGGAATAGATTTTGATGAAACATTTGCTCCGTAGCAAGATTGGAAGCTATAAGGATGTTTCTTGCCTATACGACTCACAAGAATTTTATTGTATATCATATGGACGTAAAAAGTGCATTCCTAAATGGTCTATTGGAAGAAGAAGTGTATGTTGAACAACCTCCAGGATTTGAGCGGAAGACTCTTGGAGATAAGGTATACAAACTCAAGAAAGCTCTGTATGGATTGAAACAGGCACCCGAGCATGGTATGATACTTTGTCACAATTCCTAAATCGAGAATGGATTCACAAAAGGAAAAGTAGATAGAACACTTTTGAATTCAAGACAAGAAGAGCATCTTGCTTGTTCAAATATATGTGGATGACATCATTTTTGGATCCACAAACAAAGAGCTATGTGAAAAATTTTCAAATCTCATGCAAAGAAAATTTGAAATGAGCATGATGGGAGAACCGACATTCTTCTTTGGACTCCAAGTAAAATAGTCAAAGGATGGAACCTTCATAAGTCAAACAAAATACACCGAGAGATTTAATGAAGAAATTTGGTATGGAGGAGAAGTCTTACGTGAAAATACCAATGAATACATCATCAAAATGGACATGGATGCGGATGGCAAGCCTCAGATCAAACAAGATACATAGCACTTATTGGATCATTGCTTTATCTCACAAAGCAGCAGCGAGCCAGACATCACCTTTGCTTTGCAGTGTATGTGCGAGATTTCAATCTGCTCCAAAGAGAGCCATATGATCAAGCAGCTAAGAGGATTTTGAGATATTTGAAAGGAAGCCAAGAAGTTGGCTTATGGTATCCAAAGGAAGGTGGATTCAAGCTAATTGGCTATTCGACTACGACTATCTTTGGATGCGAGTTGACAGAAGAGCACCTCGCACACATGTCAAATGCCTGGAAACAAGGCTAATTTCTTAGTTTATCAAAAAGCAAAATTCAATAGCCACCTCTACAGTGAAAGCGAATACATAGGCTGCGGCAAACTGTTGTGCCCAAATCCTATGGATGAGGCGGCAGAAATGAGAGACTATGAAGTTGAAGAAAAGGAAATTCCAATCATGTGTGATAACACAAGTGCAATTGCAATCACTCGAAATCTGTGTTGCACTCAAGAACAAAGCATATCGATGTCGAGATATCACTCCATAAGAGATCATGTTGAAAAGAAGGACAACATCTTGGAATATATTTCAACCGATAAACATGATTGGTGACATATTCACAAAACCATTATGTGAATCAAGATTTGAAGAACTCAAGCATGAGTTAGGGTTAATTGAACTTGAGCGACGACACTCGGAAGACTCAAAGAAAAGAAATGAAACACAAAAAGAGAAAAGGATGAATTCTCAAAATCGCTAAATGAATCGACCATGTCGAAAAACACTATATCGAATTAGTGACAAATTGAGTCACCGAGAGAACTGTGACGGAAGAGTTAAATCGACTAAGAGATAAGTTTGAGTCATTTATGAGCAAAATGACAAAAATGCAGTCGTTTTTACTAAGCGGGAATATTTTTAAGAATGACGTCAGCATAATGATGATGTGTACAGACAAAAAGCTGCATACCAAGCTTATGATTGGATATAAATGCTACCGCATTAAATTCGAGATATTAAATGCTAATCGGCGTGCAAAATCTAAGCCATTGATTTCAATCACATTTCAAAAACTATCCGCACGTCCTTTCAGAAACCATACTTAAACGTTTTCGTCTATTTTCTCTCACATATTACCAAAACGTTTCATTTCTATCTCAGAAGCAAAGGCAAAACACTCTCAAAACCCTATCAATATTCAAATCAACCTCTAAGTTTCCTTTCGTGAAATACTGAAAAAATGGCACCAACTTATGATTTCGTCAAGCTAGGGAAGCAAATCCACACCGGGTCTACAGGTGGATTTCGAGAATGGTCAAACAGGTCCGAGATGACGCCCTCATAAAGAAAATCGCTAAAAGCTCAAATCGTCCGGCTCGGGCTCGATCAGCCACTCAATTACGGATCAAGACTACTTGGAGAAGTAGAGTCTCCGGATATTATTGATGAAACAGAAATCTGGCTTTGAAGGCGTCAATGAGAAGCAAGACCAGACCAGTAGTTCGAACAATTTGAGACACAAGGAGAAGCTGAAAGAGATGATGATGTGATGATCTTATCCCCACCTTATCCGGACATCCAAAATCGTCTGCGAGAGTGGAGGAAGTGGAAATTGAGTCGATCCGGGAGCAGTTCCAACGGCCGAGTTTGCTCGAAGAAGAAGAGGAAGCTGAACTTTCTTGGATCGACCACTGCTTTGTGATCGAAGCATTGGATGAAGAAAAACTCACACATGATATCTTGCGATCTTCAAGGACAAGGAGAAGGAGAGATCGGCGGAGGAAGCGAGGCACGAGAGAAGGCCAGCATCTTCCCTCTCACGGCACCACAGAACATACACATCCTCACCTCGATATTCTATCGAGAAAGTGATGAAGATCTGGACCTGCTTCTTTGCCCCACGAAGAGTTGCAAATGCAAAGAAGCAATGCACAAATCCGAGAATTCTTCATGAGAAAAGAATGATGGAGGGACCGGAGAGTCCTCCAAAGCACAAGCTGAATGGACCCAATGGGAGTGGTGCGACATATTGCCCACATTGTTCTTGCCACCACTTCCCAGCTCACTCGGAAGAAGGAATTAAGGAATTGGCGATGAAACCGGGTTAGTGGGGACCCCACGAGCCAACCCCTAATGAAGGTATCTTACCACCGCCCCAACGACCCGAACACTCGGAAAAAGTCGGGAGTTTGGAGACGAGTGACCCCATTCAAAGTCACTCGGTGATGATCGCCCGGTGAGGGGAAACTCCCTCCACCGCGGCAAGGTCGGAGGATGCTGCAGATGACTCCACAACGAATTTAGGAGGCGAAGTGAAGAAAGTACAAAAACAAAATACACAAGTTGCCATCAATGAAGCTCGGGCAGTTGAGACTGTCTCGGTGAGGTGCCAACCGCTCGAAAGGCTAATGACGCTAGCTGATGCAACGAGGCACGAGAAGGAACGATGCCCCGGGAGTTAACACTGGGGCGATAAAAGTGCAATCCATGGGGTTGAGACTCCAATGGATGCCACCACGAAAGACCCTAAGACAACCGACACAGCGAAAGGGAGGTCCAAGACCTCACCGCGCTTGAGACTGCGGAGGTAATGAAAGGCCAACGGGAGGTTGAGACTTCCGGGGTAAAAGAAGTCAAGTAGAGAACATCCCTCCTGCTATCATTGATCCATCTGAAAAAGGAAATTAGCGCACTTCACGACTCCCGGATAATCCTAATGTAACTTTTCCTCGAATCGGAAGAAGACGATGAAGCCGAGTCATCCCCGTGGTGATCCAAAAGACTCGACTAAGGATGTTCCAACCACGAGCAAGTCGACCTCAAGACTACTCGTCAAACTTTCAATTTTGATGATGAGCCACCCATGGAAATCTCATCATCGTCCGATGACTCTTCCGATAAAGATAAGGCCGGACCGATCAACTCAACTGGAAAAAACCAAATGAGACCGACGAAGCCGTTGAGACACCGAGCCTCAAGCAAAGTCGGGTCCACTTCACAAAAGACCCCACCGCAACAGAGTCCATCGCGCGAGCTCCCCAAGTGCAAAGAGTTCGACTCCACAAGGAACTTCACGCGCCCCTCTCATCATTGAACAAATCCCGGTTGGCGTGATGATTCCTTTGTAGAATCATTTCCTTTCTCTCGAGGTACCCGACCTCCCGACGAGTCATAAAACGATCTTGCGCGCTTCCACGGACTGATCCTGTCATTCCATCGAGATACCATCATTCCACCGCTTATGATTTTGACGCTGCTTGCTTGGCCATCACCGCAACAGAGGACACAAACTAAAGTTCGGGAGGTGTTCAAAGCATTATTTGCGAGAAATTGAACGGATGGAGAGGCACCAGGCCTCGATGGACATGAGACCGACAACAGAGATGCCAACTTTGATCACGACTTGAGAGGCATAATAGTCAGAATCAGGGAATGGTGGCAACAGCAGCAAACAATGCGTGTGGAACAAGCTAGATACTTCAGGACATTGTTCAACAAGTTGTTGGTATGGAGAGCTGAGAATGCTGATGCAAAGACGAAATTGAGAGAACACATTGAGCACATGCATGAAGCTCACACTCACCGAGATAAAGTCAGCTGCGTGAGCAAAATAAGAGTGATCTCCAGCGTATGGAAGAAAACATGGATAGAAAATTCAGCCTTCTCATGGCTGAGATGAAGCTAATTTCAAAGAGAGTCCAACGCTACTTGCTCTGAATTTCGCGCCGCATACTCCGCAGCAGACTCGAGGCAGAACTCGGCTATCAGCAGGCTCGATTTCCTGCTTGCAAGTATGTTTCCAGGGGTTCCTCTCTCCTTTGATGATGCCAAAAAGGGGGAAGAGGAATACCTAAAAGCGCTGAAGAGTTCTGATGTTGAAAAGGAAGGAGCGACTCTAAAAGCGAAAGAGTTACGATGTTGAAAAGGAAGGAGCAACTGCAAAGGGAAAGACAGTTGAGGAAGTGTCAAAACAAAAGAAAGGAAAGTCAGTTGAGGGGGAAGGATCGAAAGATATGACATTGATGATTGCACAAACCCGCCAACAAGGTCTTATCACAAATGATATTATCGGCAAACTCCCAAATGACTCGCCACTCCAACACTGTTGCATCTATGGTGAGAAGAGAAAAACATTGAAGCGAGGGATGGAGGAAGTGGAAGGAAGGTTGAATGCCCGAGTTATGGACATCTTGAAACAACATGGAGGCATTCCAAGAGATGAGACACTTATGCCATCTCGGATGGCATAACCGAGCCACGATCGTTAATGAATTTAAAACGCCGCATCCAAGGATACTTCGCAAACATGTCTATGGTTCAAGCCTGGACTTGTACTTGGAAAAGGGTCTCACGTTATGTGAAGAAGGCTGACAGCAACAGACTACCGCGGATCACTCTGCTGGCCACTCACCGGAAAGAAGAAGACTCGACAATACACGCCCGGAGGAAGAGGAAGAAGCGATGGTGGAGGAAGAGGTTTGAGACCTGTGGCCTCCGCCCAAAAACATTGAGTACATAGATCCAGGCAAGAAAGGAGGGATCTCTTGGGCTGTCTTGACCAAGTAGCCATTCTCGCAGAGTGGCTAAAAACAATGCTTGAGTATGTGAAAAGAATCGAAGAAGAAAATAAAAGACAAACTCAGCTATGGGAGGAGAGAAAAGAGAGATTAAGAAGAGATGAAGCTACCCTAAAGCATATGAAAAGAAGAAGAAGGCCAAGATGAGAAAATGAGAAGAAGACCGAGAAGATGACAGGATCAAGAAGATGAAAGAAGGAGCGGCGAAGGAGATGAAGTGTTGTCCACCCCTTCGTGTATTTTACTATGTAAATACATACTATGTAAGTCTTCTGTAATAAATCTGTAAATTCTCTATTTTTTTGCGTAGACATAAATGCTTGCTTTGATACACCTTGTAAACAATTGTGTAAAAGAACAAGAATGTTATGATCAATGAAAGGATTGATTCTACGCATACATTCTTTGTGAATGCACTATCTATATGTATCTTTGCTATTTACATTTTGAATGTTTTAAGTTTTGGCATCATCAAAAAGGGGGAAATTGTTGGGAAATTTATTGTTTAGATTTTGATGAATGCCATGTAAAACTTAGAATAGGAAGTTGGCACCCCATTTTTGTTGTAAACGCATTGTAACAAATAGGGCTGGTCAAGTGAGTTAAGTCGGCTATGCCTAAACATGCAAGAAGACAACTTGAGACTAGAAGAAAGACTCCGCTGCAGACACGGTGAGTATGGCAAAGAAGAGAAGACGGAACTCGATCAAGGTGAAGCTGAGATGCAACAGTAAAGTATCGATCAAGTCAACTCAAGATAGCTAAGTCTCAAGTTGAAGTGACAAGAGAGTCATTCAATGATTGAAAGGCGACTCTAAGTCACCTGGGGAAAGCAAGGAAACGCATCAAGTCGAGATAATCAAAGAGATCCGTTGCACGAAAATCAAGAGAATTACTTAAACAAGTAATACCTCCATGCTACCTTTCTCGAAGTGCTCGGTCGAAGCGTGCAAAGGAATGAACCAATGGGAAGCCCTATACCGTGTCGAACTCAAAAGATGAAGAACAATTCATACGAGGAAATGGAAATTCCAAGGATCGCAACAAGACAAGCCAACGACCACAAGTGACTTTCAAAAATAAGCTATCTCTTCAACGGGCAGATTTTTTTGAAAGATCACTATAAAAGGCTGAGGAATGACTGCGAGAGAAGACAACCAAGTTACGAACCACGAACATTCAAGAAAATATTTGAATCAGAACCTAAGATATTCTCAAATCATTAAAGATTAATCCTCAAGCCTACACTACGAAGAAAATCAATCCAACACTCACCTGTGAAGGAAAGATAACTTCAATCGAGTTGAAGAGGAAATTGTTGAAGAATCAAGGGTCTACATTCCACGAAGGATTACGATTGATTTCTATGCAACGGATCTCTTTCATTATCTCGACTTGACTCGTTTCCTTGCTTTCCCAGGTGACTTAGAGTCGACTTTCAATCATTGAATGACTCTCTTGTCACTTCAACTTGAGACTTGGCTATCTTGAGTTGACTTGATGATACTTTACTCACCGCATCTCACCGCACCTTGATCGAGTTCCCGTCTCCTCTTCTTTGCCATACTCGGTTGTCCCGCAACTAGAGTCTTTCTTCTAGTCTCTAGTTGTCTTCTTGCATGTTTAGGCATAGCTGACTTAACTCAGCTTGACCAGCCCTATTTGTTAAATGCAGTTTACAACAAAAATGGGGTGCCAACTTCCTATTCTACGTTTTACATGGCATTCATCAAAATCTAAACAATAAATTTCCCAACAAAATCTGTTAATATGTTAAAGCTGCTAGGTCTTAAAGTGTTTGGCCCAGAAATATGCAAAAGTATTAAGTCAATGGGAAACACTGCAACTTGTGTCAGAACCTGTAAAGCAGCAAAGCTATTTAATACGAGGAAGGGTCAACATCACAAGTGCTGCAGACCAAGAAAAGACAAGCCAACGAACAAGAAGTGTCATTTGAAATTGGCCTATCTCTTCAATGGGCAGATTTCAAATGAGCACTATAAAAGGCTGAGGAAGCATTTGAGAAAAGGTTAACCTGAACCTAGCATGAACAAGCTATATTCAAGCATTTATCCTTCAACATTCTCAAAGCTTTTAAAGATAATCCTTAAGCCTAAAACTCAAAGAAACTCAATCCAACACACGATGTGAAGGAGAGGCAACTTCAACCAGTTTAAGAGGAAATATTTGAAGATCAAAAAGGGGTCTACTATCCAAATTGAAGGATTGTAGAAAGGTTCAAGGTTGAACCAAGATTCACGTTTGTTTGAGGGCTGTGTGAACAAATCCAAGGACTTGAAAGTATGCTGAAGTAGCAAGGCAGCTACCTCGTGAAGAAGCTGAATGGCAGGAGAAGCCAGCTGTGTGATCAAGGCTGTCTCTAGACTGTTCACTGCTTTGTAACTTGATCTGTTACCTAGTGAATTCCTCCAAGAGTTGGAGAAAAGTACATTAGAGGAATTACCCCATCTTCGAACCACTATAAAAATACTTGTGTCAATTTACATTCAACATTTACATTCCTGCATATTTTATTATATATGTTGTTAGTTAAATCTGCTATCCAACCTATAATTAATAAGTGCTAAAACAAGTATTAAAAACAAGCTTAAATATATTAAAAGGGTGTTAAGTCTTCCGCTGTTAAAAACCAAATCAACTAAAGCTAAGTATTAGCTTAAGCAGTCGAGTTATACTATCAACAACTCTATCGAGTCTGTTGAGTGGGTAACTTAGCTGAATATAGCCAACGTAGTTGTCCCCAAGGACACAACTGATTTGAGTCAACTCTGTTGAAAAATCTTAAAAAGACTAAAATCGAAAATTTGGTAAGGTTCATTCAACCCCCCTTCTAAACCTTGCACCACACCCCTTGGGACCTACAAGTTGTGTCAGAGCAGTTGGTTCATTGAGCCTTCCGCACTGGTTACTGAACTAGATCTCGTTCTTTTTCAAAGGTTTTAGCATTTGTGTTTTACAAAGTGTCTCATCTTAAAAGCAAAGTTATTATAATGGAAGCGAATCTAACTCGTATTCCAATGTTCACTGTGGAAGAGTTTGATGACTGGAAAATTTGTATGCAGGCTTATCTATCTGCCTTACACGATGAAATGTGGCTTGTGATAGAGGATGGGCCATTGCAAATATACAAAGTCAACACTGCTTCAAGAGCAGCACCTGCAACTGAAGGAGAAGTCTGCTGAGGCTAGACCAGCCATGGTGGAAAAACTACACCTGAATGGACAAATGAAGATCGAAAGTAATATAACCTGGACAATGTGGCCAGGGATATACTCTACAAAACATTAGACAAGGCGATGTTCAACAAAGTCAAATTGTGCAAATCTGCCAAACAAATCTGGGAATAGTTAACCCTGATTTGTGAAGGATCAGAATAGATTAAAGAGAATAAATTAACTGTTGTTTTTCAAAAATTTGAAAATTTTAAAATGCTTGCAGGTGTAACTCTTGATCAGCTGGATGTCAGATTTACAGAAATAACAAATGAGCTTTCAGTTCTTAGGAAAGAATACACTCAGAAGGATATGTGCATGAAGATATTAAGAGCCCTCCCAGCTGAATGGGAAATGAAAGTCGTGGCCCTGAGACATTCAATGGACCTCTCAAAAACATCCAGTCATGAGCTATTCTCAGACCTCAAAGCTTATGAGTTTGAGCTGAGAAGGAAAGAGCAAGAGGAAACAACTGTACGAAAGACAACTGCATTATTGGCCAGTGATGGGAAAAGAGTTGAGCCAAAGGAGACAATTGACCAGGAGGAGATTGACCTCATGGTAAAGATATTCAACAAGCCCTTTAATAAGAACTATAAAAGAAACAATGGTGAAACCTCCAGAAGACATTCAACACCTTCCAAAGCAAGGGAAGACAGGCCGCCCAAGAGAGCTGAAAATCAGAAAGCTAATTATCAAAGTGCTGATAATCAAAGGACCGACATAACTGATCAAAGAGCTGAGAACCTGTGTTGGAATTGCAGACAACCAGGACATTTTGTTGTTGACTATTCCTATCCACCAGTCAACAAATACAGAAATGAGGAAGAAAGAAGAGTCTTCAGAGAGAGAAGACAAGAAAAGAAGAAAGCCATATTGGCTGCTGAGACTGCTGAGCCAGCCAAGTGCAAAGAAGAAGCAGACTTAGATAGTAGTAAAGCTGACTACTCATGTGACATAGAGAAAGAGGATTTAATGTGCCTCATGGCCAAAGAACAAGATCAACAAGACTAAGAAGATGAGGTACATTCTAACTCATCTCATTCTGATTCAGGTGATAGTGACTGTGATACACACACTTCATCACCCACAGATCTTTATGATTCATTAGGCAAAATGATGAAAGATTTTGAGCACATTAACACCTCCCACACACTTTTAAATGAGGAAAACAGCTAGCTGAAAAGCCAAAACTCACAACTGACAAGAGAGCTGAGTACTCTGAGTCACATAGCTGATGAGAAAACTAAGCTTAAGGGTGAAAATGCAAAGATCATAGCAGAGTTAGATGCTATAGAAAAGAGGGAAAAAGATCTAAAAAATGTGATTGCCTCAATTACAAAAGCATCCAAATCAGTGGATGATCTTATTATGAGTAAAAAAGAATGTGGAGACAAGAGAGCATATGATTTAATTCCTTTGTGCACAGTCAAACTCCAAGAGTATTTTGGAAAAGAGACCCTCAAGCAATGAAGGATTCCAAAAATCCAAAATACCAAATGATGCACCCACATTCACTCCAAATGCACAATCACAATCATACTGTCCTTGGTTACAAAGGAAAGGGAAAGAAGCCAGTAGAGTATGCTGATAGGCCAGCTGATAAGAAATTCAGACAGGTCCCTCAGCAGACTCCTAACAGAAAATACTCTGTAAAAAGCTAACAGAGCTACCAAAAGCCCCAAAAATTTCATCAAAAAAATACATATGATGGGAATGGTAGAAACTATTCAAACCAAGTTGATTGGAATAAAGTGAAATATCAACGCAAAGACCTATGGGAAACAAGCCAAAATGGCAAGGACCTCAACTGCGGCAAAGGTTGTTCCCAAGGCAAAAGGGCTATTATCAGCACACATATGCACCCAAGCACTACACTCAGAGATTTCATAACTATCCCAAGAAAGCAATTGCTAAAACACACACACATGCATACATACAAAAGAGACAGTTGTATGATCCTAAAACCCCCAAGAAATTTTCTAATGTGCATTATGATTATGGTACTGATAGATGGCAACCTCTTAGAGTCAGTTCATCTCGTTATAGGTTGGTTGGAGCATCTTATAGCACTAACCCCCAGAACCCAGGCAAGTATGGGTACCAAAAAACAGATTTCCTTGATTGCAGGTTTAAGGAACAACTGAGTGTCAAGGAACCTGGTACATGGATAGTGGCTGTTCCAGACATATGATAGGAAACAAGAAAAAAACTGTCAAGATTCAAGGAGATTAGAGGTGCTAAAGTTATATTTGGAGATAATGAAGCTCCAGGGGAGATCAAAGGCACATGATCCATCAAGAAGAATGGATTGGAGATCACATATGTTTCTTATGTTGAAGGCCTCAACTTCAACCTGTTAAGCATCAGTCAACTCTGTGACAAAGGCTAAAATGTAGGATTCAACATGGGGATATGTCAGATCAAAGATGCTGAATCAAATGAAATTGTGCTGCAAGGAACAAGACAAAAGAATATGAATGTGGTAGATTGGTCTACTGCTACACCAAGCACATGTCTGCTAGCAAGGAGCACAACCGAATCAAGTTGGTTGTGGCATAAGAAGCTGAGTCACTTAAATTTAAAGACAATCAACAAGCTCGCAAGGAGTCATCTTGTGGGAGGATTGCCAGACTCAGTGTACAAAAAAGAAAGTATATGTGAATCATGCCAGATGAGAAAGCAAATCAAATCATCATTCAAGGATAAGCCAAGTCCTTCTTCAACAAGGATATTACATCTGTTGCATATGGATTTATTTGGTCCAGTCAAGCCAGATAGCATCAGTGGAAAGAAATATGCCTTAGTGGTGGTGGATGACTATTCATGATATACATGGACAATTTTCATGTGTAAAATGAAGGAAACACTGCAGAAGTTACCTCAGCTGATGAGAAGAGTTCAAAATGAGAAAAGTCAAACCATTATAAAGATAAGACCAGACAGCGGAACTGAGTTTGTCAATGGGATATTAACTCAGTATTGTGTTGAAAATGGTATTGCTCATGAATTATCAGCAGCAAGGACTCCACAGCAGAATGGAATAGCTGAAAGAAGGAACATAACTCTCATGGAAGCTGCAAGGACAATGTTAGATGAAGCTGGATTGCCTAAGAGATTTTGAGCTGAAGCCATAAATACAACATGCTACACTCAGAACAGATGCATGATTAATAGGTAATTGACCAAGACTCCCTATGAGATTTGGACAGGGACAATGCCAAATGTTGGATATTTCAAAATATTTGGATGTAAATGCTTCATCCATAATATGGCAAGTATAATTTGAAGGCTTTTGATGCTAAAGCTGATGAAGGTATCTTTTTGGGATACTCAGCTGAGAGTAAAGCCTATAGAGTGTTGAACAAGAGGACTATGGCCACAGAAGAGTCTATCCATGTGGTTTTTGATAAACTTAATGTAAATTGAGAAGACATTGATGAGTTAGCTGATAAGCTGAATCAACCAACTACGCAGAAGAGTCCCTATATTGAAGCAGATGTGAGAGCACTCAACCCTGATGATGATGAGATAGCTGAATCTCAAAGACAGCTGGAAAGTCTACAACTGAATGAAAATGAAAGAGCTATTCAAGACAACTTAGCTACGAGACGGCTGAATTCAACGGACTTACTCCAACCTGATATGAGATGGCTGAGAGACCATCCACCTGAGTTAATCATTGTATATGTTATATATGGCATAAGAATCAGATCCAGAGCACAACATGAAGCATTGTTCACTTATTTTATTTCCCAAATAGAGCCTAAAGCTGTGTCTCAAGCATTGGAAGACACACATTGGATTAGGGCCATGCAAGAAGAGCTGAATCAATTTGAAAGAAACAAAGTATGGGAATTAGTTCAAAGTCCAACTGACCATAATGTTATTGGTACTAAGTGGGTATTCAGAAACAAGATGAATGAGGAAGGATATATTGTAAGAAACAAAGTACCAAGAGCATGGTATGATGAAGAACACTCTTTAGGATTCAAGATTGATAGAACACTCTTCAGGATTCAAGATGGATAGGGTATACTTCTTGTTAAAATATATGTGGATGATATCATTTTTGGATCCACAAACAAAGAGCTATGTGACAAGTTCTCAAACCTCATGCAAGGCAAATTTGAGATGAGCATGATGGGAGAGCTGACTTTCTTCTTAGGACTTCAAGGCAAGCAATTGAAGGATGGAGCCTTCATAAGTCAAACCAAGTATACCAGAGATTTGATGAAGAAATTTGGTATGGAAGAGAAGTCTTCTGTGTAGATTTCTATGAACACATCAGTCAAGATGGACATGAATGCAGATGGCAAAGCTGTTGATCAAACATGATATAGAGGCCTTATTGGATCTTTGCTCTATCGCGATTTCACCTTTGTATCTACACCAAATGCAACTAAGAAAATCCTAAGGTATTTGAAGGGATGCCAAGAAGTCGGCTTATGGTATCCAAAGGAAGGAGGATTCAAGCTGGTAGGATACTTAGACTCAGACTATGATGGATGTAGAGTTGACATGAAGAGTACTTCTGCTACATGTCAAAGGCTTGGAAGCAGGTTGGTTTCTTTGTTCAGCAAGAAACAAAATTCAATAGCTACACCCACAATCAAGCAGTACATATAGTCATGGGCAAACAAGTTGTGCCCAAGTCTTATGGATGAGACAATATTGCATTCAAGAACAAAACACATTGATGTCAGATATCATTTTATAAGAGATCATGTTGAAAAGAAAGACATCACTTTGGAATACATCTCAACTGATAAGCAGTTAGCTGACATATTCACAAAGCCATTATGTGAATCAAGATTTGAAGAGCTCAAAAATGAGTTAGGGTTAATTGAGCTAAATTAGAAGACTTAGAAGACTCAATCAACAGAGAAAAACGAATAGAGAATGAAAAATAGGCAAGTTTCATATTTCAGCCAAGTGAAATGGCCTAGTCGGGAAGTCAGCATGATCGAGTTACCTGGCAGCTGAATGATGTTATGTGAAGAGAGAAGCAGAGTTAAGTAACTTTGGATGTAAGTTGAATCATTTATGAGCTAAGTGACAAAAACGCAATCGTTTTATTCGAGCGAGAATGTTTTTAAGGATGACTTTAGCATAATTATGACTGTCAATACAAAAGCTGCACAGTAAACCATATGATTGGATATAAATGTTGATGCATTTAATGTGGGGAATTTAATGCATTTTTGAAGAGTCAATCCTGACCGTTGATCTTGATCAAATTTTTTAAATTCCAAAAATCATCCTATCAAGTCCCTTATATACAAAAAATCATTTTCTCTCTCCTCACACAAACTCTCGTCTTCACAAGCAAGCAAGTTTTCTCTCTGGAAACTGTTCGAAACCCTACTGTTCTAAGTTCAAGTTTTCATGTTTTTGTCCATTCAAAAGTTCTGAAAATGGCTGGTACTAACGATTTTGCTAAGCTATCCAAGAAAATCCACTTTGGAGCATCCGTGGATTTTAAGGGCATGATCAAGCAGGGCGCTGATGAGGCCCTAGTGAAGAAGATAGCTGAAAAGCTTGAAAAGTCTGGTCTGAAGGACTTTATTTTGATGGAGTTCACGCATACGCATCTGGAAGAAGTCATGATGTTTTACGTGAATGCCAAGGTGCATGACGATGAGATTCGCTCATCCGTCCATGGAAGCCATCAAAATCACTGCAAAGGACCTTGCTGAGCACTATTTCCAGCCGTTTGAAGGATTGAAGGACATCGTTGAGAAGGATGTCAACTTGGCTGCAGCTTGGAAGGAAGTTGCAAAGCCCGAGTATGCTGCTAAAGCTATGTATACAGCTAAGAAAGATTCTCTGAAGGATGATTATCATAAGCTTATGGACATTGCGTCCAAATGCATAGATATGAAGTTTGGGAGCTTCAACCAACTATCACGAACAAAGATAATGGTGATGGTTGCGATTATGCAAGATAAGAAGGTGAACTGGGCTGAGCTCGTCTTCAGCCGAGTGTACCAAAACATGATCAACAGGTCCTATAAGGAGGATGGGACCTTTGGCTATTCACTAGGATATGGACTTGTCATTGGGCATTTGATGGAGGTCAAGGGGATTGCTTTGCGCCATGGAAAGCCATTCCATGCGAACAAGAGGATGTTCAAGGATCACCTCTAAGGCGCACAAGAAAGCCCATGCGAGGAAGGCTATACAAGTGAGGGGGAATCAGCTGACCCAGCAGAAGACACAACTGAGACCACTCCAGCTCTCTCGCCCAAGCCCATTTATAAGAAGAGAGCTGCGACAACCAAACCTGCCCGTGCCCCAACAACCAAGACCAAGAAGGCACCTACCCAGCCAAACCCAAAGCACCTGCCCAAGAAGCCGATGCCCCTACCCCCGCAGCTGAGACTGAGGAGGAACCTATACCTTTCTCACTAGTCGTGAAGAAAAATGCATTGTCAAGTCTCGGAAGGCAGCTGCATCGAAGAAGGATTCTATTAAAACACAAGCTTTCACTCTTTAAGAGCCTCAAAATATTGAACCAAAGATTCCACTGGTTCCCACTAAGAGAAGACGGTTATTCCAGAAGTCTGAATTAGAGAAGACAACCAAGTCCGGTACTCAACCAGAGGAGATCGTTGAAACTGCTGATGCTCAAGGGGAGCAGTCTTAGGAGAAAGTGGATGAGTCCGAGAAGACTGCTGATGCTGATCAACAGAGTATAAAAGACCCAGCTATGCGGGAGATAGCTGCGGAGAAAGAAGGAGCTGAGACAGCCAAGACCGTTGAAGAAAAGGTTGTCTCACCCCCTCAGACTGATGCAGTTGAATCTGAGGAGGAGCAAGCTCCATTAGCCGCCATTCTAGAGGCGGGAGAGGAGGATAATGATGATCTAGTTTTGTACTATCCAGTCTATCCAGACATTCAGACAAGGCTACGGAATTGGAGGAACTATAAACTCGATTACTCTAGGTAGCAGTTTACTCGTCCGGAGTTCATTGAAGAAGAAGAGGAGCTTCTCCGCTTCCTCGAAGGTGTCCTAGTCCAATTTGCCCTGAATGAAGAAAATTGCATGGATGCCCTACGTGCTATAAAGGAGGATAAGGAGAAGGCCCAGGAGAAAGCTAATTCCTTGGAGAAATCCAAGATATGTTTGCACACGAGAACCCATGAACATCTCGTGGAGTCCACTGACAGCAGCGATGAGGACATGGATCCAGCTGCTTTGTAGTCAAAAAGGCCAACTTAAAGCAGGCCACTAGAGAATCCCGAGCCATGCACAAGCAGAACCTTCAAGAAGGTCCAGGAGAGTGTTCCAAAATCTCTCCTCGGACTTATCCATTGGGAATGGTGTAGGAGATTTCATCTGTCATTGCAGCGACCACGTCCCCCATGCATTCTCAAGAAAGCTCTCAGGTAAATGGCGATGAAGCTGGGAATTAAGGCACCCAAGCCAAGCCTACCCATGAAGAAGGTTTTGAGACACCTGCCACAACGGGTGACTACACAAAGGAAACTACAGTCGTATCTCAGGAGCTCAGTAACCCCATTGTCGTTCACTCAGCTGGTGCACGAGCTGAGGGAGAAGCTCTCTCCACCACATCAGGGTCGGAGGATGCAGTGGGAGATAAAACATTGAAGTTTGGAGGCAAAGGCGATCAAACAACTGAGAAGTAGAGTGAAATTAAAGATGCTCAGACAGTTGAGACTGTCTCAGCTGAGATTTCCTCTGATATGCAGGCCGATGAAGTTGCTGCTGCAGCTATGACAAAGGATGGAGAGGCCACGACAGTTAAGACTCTTGGCCATAAAAGTTCAATTCTAGGAGTTGAGACTTTGAAGGATGCCAATGTAGAAGACCCCAAGACAACTGAGTCTGTTGAAAAGACTGTCGAAAGCCCCACAGCGGTTGAGACTACTGGAGGTAAAGAAAGCATAAATGAGGTTGAGACTTCCTTAGGTAAGGAGCCGGAACAACATAACATTCCTCAAGTTGAAGGAGCTATTGTAGAAGAGGAGATCAGTGCCCTTCGTGATTCCCCATAACACATTGACACATCATTTCTGGGATCCGAGGATGAAACCGAGTCCACACCCCATGAAGATTCAACGATGGACAAGGCTGAGGATGTTCTCAAATCTCGGAGCAATGTCAGTAATAAGACAACTCTCATGATATTCAACTTTGATGATGAGCCATCATCCCAGGCCACATCAAGCTCGTGACGCTGATGAGATAGCTGAGGACACAGTAACTCAAAAGGAAAAACTCACTGATACCGAAGAAGCTATTAAGAAAGCTGAGGCTCAGTCAACTGAGCAGACTGCCATTTGTCAGAGATGATGTCTTTGAAGACATCTTTCAATTCAATGTTAAGTCAAGACATGGAAGAAGAGTCTCGCTGAGATAAAGAGAAATACACCATGCGGGAAGAGCTCATCATTCCTACGATACGATTGTGCCTATGGGTCTCAATTTCAATGCGAAAGGTGGCAATATAAGTTGAGTCGGCCCGACAACCGAGTTCCAAGAAGCCTTCAAGAAAATTTGTGATGAGATTGAGAAGATGGAACGCCACCACGCATCCCTGGATCTTAGATTGGATAATCACGATGCAACCCTCAGTGCAGATTTGAGAGGAGTTGTGCTTCGTTTAAGGGAACGGTCCGCACAGCAGACTGCCATGCGCTTAGAGCAAGACCTCTACTTCAAGCCGTTATTTGCAAAAATGTTAGTACGGACTACGGATACATCGAAGTTTCAGCAGAGATTGAAAGAGTATATGGTCAAAATGGAAACTGCGCACAAGTCGGTCATGGAGTTACTTAAGCATCACCACCAGAGTGAAATTGCATGCCTAGAAGACAACATGAACCAGAAGTTTAGTCTTCTTATGGCAGAGATGAAATTGGTGACAGCTGAGTCGAAGGCTTCTCGGTCAGAGTTCCGAATAGCCCACTCCAATGTAGATACCAAACATAATTCTACCATCAGCTGACTGGATTTCCTTCTGAGCGGTCTATTCCCTGGCCTAATCCTTCCATTTGGTGATGATGCCAAAAAGGGGGAAGATGAGGCTTTAAAGGGATTGAAGGAGGAGAAGAGGAGTGAAAAGGAGGCGAAGAGAGGTGACACAGTTGAGGGGGATATGCTAAAACCCCACAACAAGATGATGTCACTGCTTTGATTCTTAGCAAGTTACCAAGCGAGCTATCCGTTGAACAGAAAGTTGAGATGGCTAAGAAAGAATCAAAGAAAGCCATTGAAGCTGCATTCGAGAAGGTAGCTGAGAAGCAATCGACGCGTGTTCAAGAAATCGAAAAATATGGTGGTCTTCCAGCCGGAAAGGATTACGCTGCAATAAAAGCCCCAAGAGAATTTGCCATGCCTGATGTTGGATCTGAGCCCAGATTTCTAGAGGAATTCCAGACCCTATAAGCAGAAGGCTACTTTAAAGAGATAACTCTACCTCAAGTATGGGATTTGTACTGGGAGAAAGGAATTGATCTATGCAAGATAGCTGATAAGCAGCCAAATTCCAGCAGTCACTCGGGTGGAAAGTCAAAAGTTCCAGTACAATATACACCCACAGGAAGGAAAGCTGAGCCAACTAGGGATAGACATGGTGGCAGTGGGAGAGGTTCTCAACCGTGGCCAAGACCAAAGGACATTGCATATGTTGATCCGCAGAAGAAAGGGATCACATACTGGGCTGGATTCGATCACCTTCCTAACCTTGAGGTTGCACGCAAGGTTGCTGAAGCTAAGAAGAGGCAAGATGAAGAAAATGAAAGAGTGAATCACGAATGGGAGGAGAGGCAACGAAGGGATGACCCTGCTGCTAGGTGAGCGTATGAGAAAAAAAAAAAAGAGAGATGAAGAGGAGAAGAAGAGGAAGAGAGCTGAAGATGATAGGAGGAGAGCTGATGAAGAAGAGAGAAGAAGGAAGCAACAAAGGCGTTGAAGACAGCTGCGAACCCCTTCATGTATTTTACTTTGTTGTAAATACATAGATGTATGTTTTCCTTATAATAAACTCTGAGAATTTCCTGGTAATGTTCATTCTCTTTGTAACTTAGCTTAGATACACGTTGAAAAGTTGTATTTGTATATGGCTCTGTTGCTTGTTGTAAACAACTTTGTAAAGGACAAGAATGCTATGATCAATAAAACTTGATTATTCAAAAGCATACATTCTTTGTTACTACACTACTTGCATTTGTTGTTTACTTATTTTGTATGTTTTAAGTTTTGGCATCATCAAAAAGGGGGAAATTGTTAGGAAATTTATTTGTTGGATTTTTATGATACCATGTAAAACTTAGACTAGAAAGTTGGCACCCATTTTCCTTGTAATTATGTATTGTAATAGATAGGACTACAAAGAGCTAAGTGTAGTCAGCCAAGTCAAGAATACAAGAACACAACAGCAGACTAGAGAGAAGACCCTGATGTGTATTAGCTGAGTATGGCCATGGAGGAAGTAAAAAACTCGACTGAAGGAGAATCAGATGAGGAACAACTGTGTGAAGTGTCAGTCAAGTCAACTTAAGAAGCCAAGTCTATCAGTTGAAGTGATAGTTGAGTAAATTTTTTGATTGGAGAAGACTCAAGTCACAAGGGGTAAAGGCAACAGTCAAGTTGAGACAACTGACATTGATCCATTGGAAGGAAGTCAAGAATATTACTCGATATAGTAATATGTCAAAGCTGCCAGGTCTTAAAGTGTTTGGTCCATAAATATGCAAAAGGAATAAGCCAATGGGAAACACTGCAACTTGTGTCAGAACCTGTAAAGCTGCGAAACCATTTAATACGAGGAAGGGTCAACATCACAAGTGTTGCAGACCAAGAAAAGACAAGCCAACGAACAAGAAGTGTCATTTGAAATTGGCCTATCTCTTCAACGGGCAGATTTCGAATAAGCACTATAAAAGGCTAAGGAAGAATTTGAGAAAAAGGTTAACCTGAACCTAGCACGAACAAGCAATATTAAAGTATTTAACCTGCAACATTCTCAAAGCTTTTCAAGATATTCCTTAAGCCTAAAACTTGAAAAAACTCGATCCAACACACGCTGTGAAGGAGAGACAACTTCAACCAGTTAAAAGAGAAAACATTTGAAGATCAAAAAGGGGTCTACTTTCCAAGTTGAAGGATTGTAGAAAGGTTCAAGGTCGAACTAAGATTAAAGTTTGTTGGAGGGATGTGTGAACAAATCCAAGGACTTGAAAGTAAGCTGAAGTAGCAAGGCAGCTGCCTTGTGAAAAAGCTGAATCGCAAGTGAAGCCAGCTGTGTGATCAAGGCTGACTCTAGACTGTTCCCTGCTTTGTAACTTGATCTGTTACTTAGTGAACTCCTCCAGGAGTTGGAGAAGAGTGGATTAGAGGAATTACCCCATCCTCGAACCACTATAAAAATTCTTGTGTCAATTTACTTTCAAAGATTTACATTCCCGCATATTTTATTATATCTCATTGTTAGTTAAATCATTTATCCAACTGATAATTAACAAGTGCTAAAACAAGTGTTAAAAACAAGCTTAAATATATTAAAATGGTGTTAAGTCTTCAGCGGTTAAAAACCAAATCAACTAAAGTTAAGTATTAGCTTAAGCGGTAATGAAGTTATACTATCAACAGCTCTATCGAGTCTGTTGAGTGGATAATTTAGCTGAATATAGCCAACGTAGTTGTCCCCCAAGGACACAGCTGATTTGAGTCAACTTTGTTGAAAAATCTTAAAGAGACTAAAATCGAAAATTTTGTAAGGTTTATTCAACCCCCCATCTAAAACTTACACCACACCCCTTGGGACCGACACAAAATAAGGTCGTATTAATGAAGCCGAAATGTTTATCAGAAATGATGTCAGCAACATTTAACGCGGAACAGTAAAGCTGCACATAAAAGCCTATGATTGGCCATAAATGATGCTGGCATTTAATGCTAGAATTAATAGTTGTTTTCAAGATCGAATCTCAATTGTTGATCTAATTTCAAAATTATTGATCATCATCACATAGTATCACATCCCTCATATACCTTAGAAAATGTCTCTCTTAACTCACACTTTCATACTTTTACTCTCAGAATTCCAAAAAAACACTCTGCAAAAACTTTCTCCTTCAAACTCTTACGAATCTTCATATTTCCAAATGGCACTAAAGAAGTCTTCGAGTTTTGCTCTTGATTTTGCAAAATTGATCGTGATTTCCTAATTGCAAGTGTATGTTGTCAAGTTTTAGTATATAATGAAAAGTAGGGTGGTCGTCTGCATGGGGACTGATATCAAATTTAGACTAAGTACTATAATTATAATAGTTTAACTCTATCCATATAATCGAATAGATATGGTGTAGATTAAACTAAAAATAATCCTAATTTTAAACTAAAAGTACCTTCAGAATCACTTCTAGTTTTATAATCAATCTAGTTTTTCCCTATGTTTTCCCCCTATGTTATCAATCCAGTTTAATAATCAGACGCTGCCAATTTATAAGCCTAATATTCCAACCATAATCACTTCCTATCTCGAGTGCCAAGTGATTCTAGGTTTCAATCATGATTTCAATATCTCTATAATAATCATAGATTAATCACTAACAACCTCAATGAATATTCTTTCAAGGACTTCAAAAGGCTCATAAACATATCACTTCTATGAAACCCTAAGTTATGCTCTTCTATGTCAAAGTATTCAATTACCTCTCTCGAGTGTGAAGTCAAATACGCCAAATAATCTAAATTATTGATCAGATAATCCAGAAGCAAACAACCCAAATAACATAAGTAGATTTAATAACATGCGAATCAATAACTAGAATATCAAAACATAGGTTCAAACATCGGTTACATCATTCCTTTAGAAAATAAAGTTTAGCTCATGATAGATGTACAAAAACCCCTCAACAAGTAGTTATACATCTCAATGGATCCACAAATGTAACAGAAATTAAATTTAATAAGAGTAAGGAAAGAATTCTATTTGTTTCCTGAAGATCGATGCTTTCGATTTTCATTCCGAACTCTTTATATGTGTTCATAGTCTTCCATAGTACTTAAAAAATGTCCAACCCCTTTTTCAGTGGTAACATCTCCTATTTATATCCCAAAATATGTCTAAAACCTGTTAAAAGACATTCATTGTTCAACACGATAGAGCGCACTGCAGTTCCCCCAATGCATGCTGCAGCGCCAACCCGCTAAGCTCCTAACCCAATTTTGGACCCCAACGCTGCAGCACCCGTGCTTCTTCCAGTTTTCTTACATTTTTTTCTTCTTGAAACGTTTTCTTCCCACCAAACACATTTTTCATTGTTGTGGAATGATCTCGGCTGCCATCACCTGTATCGACTCGCTAACAACACCTACTAAAAAATAATGCAATATCCTAGTTTACAACACCTGATTCATCGTTATAAAACTAACTTAAAAGAAACTATCTAAGAAGGTGCACTCCAATGAACTAATCGACATGGAAGGCTTTGTCAAGCACTATGCTGACCAAGCTAGGGCTTAGAATATAGTGGAGAACATGGAAAGGTCGAGGATGGTTGAATTTTTGACATTACAGATGCCTCAAATAGACCAGGAAGAAGTTGCAATTTTCTATGTGAATGCTTATGTTCGTGATGATGGCATACATTTCTTTGGTGAATGGAAATAACATAGTCATATCAGCAAGTGAATTGAGTAAGATGTTGAAACTCCCCAGTAGTGGTCTAAGTGAGCTAAAGGACCACAAATTCGATTTTCAGAAGATATCAATGGAGATTGCCACTAAAGAAAAAGCTAAAAATTATAACCCTTTAGCTACGATGGTTGTAGTGAAGAAAGAATATCACAAGTTGATGGATGTGGTGTCTAAGTGTTTGGCCATGAAATTTGGTTCTTACAATCAGCTGTCTATGTCTAAGATGACTATGATATTCGCCATCACGGAGGTTATAGAAGTAAACTAGGCGGAGTTTATGTATGAGAAATTGTGCCATAATGTTCAGCATGTGGAGGTGGTTGATGGGAAGTTTAAGATCACCCTAGGGTATGGGCTAGTCATTGGGTATCTACTGGAGAAGAAGGACGTGCCCCTGAGCAAGTGAAAGCCATTCCATGTGAATAAGGGGTTGTTCAAAGGTAACCTCTCTGTGGCTCCAAAAAATGCCCATGCCAAAAAAATAGGGCACTTCTGAATGGAAGACGGTTGAATTGGTTCCAGCGGCTACAATACCAAAGGAAAGAAGGACAACTCCTCCGAGGATGCCAGTTGCTCCAAAAAGGTAGAAGACTCAAAGAGGGCTGTGTGATGAGCTTGATGAGCCTGATGTCAAAGATTACTTAGATGAAATAAATTTGTTGGAATTCCTCTCGAGAGGAAGTCGAAAAGAATTCAATACAGTCCTTCAACTATGGTTGCTCAAATTCCTCCCGCGTTAACTGCTCAAAGAAGGTTAGAAGAGACAACAATTGCGGATGTTGGAGTGACAACCGTAGAAATTGTTGGCAAATCTACATTGGAGGTCAGGCCACGGGAAGAAGTTGTAATTCCACTCGAATTCGAATCTACACATGCTCACTCTCCTCTATATCCTGATGAAATGAATAGGATAACTTAATGGAAGTGTTGGAAACCGAGCAGGAGTATCGATTTGAGTCCCCTAAGATGATTGACGAAGAAGAATGGATTCTCTCATTCTTAAATGAATGTTTTGTTCCTCAAGCACTTGAAACAAATGTGTACAATATGTTGTACAAAAGACGAAGGGAGGAGAAGGTTAGGGAATTGGAGAAAGGAAAAAGTGCAGCTAAGACTCATAAGTGTATCTTTGGACACTCAGCTGCTCTGATCCTAAATATTGAGGATGAAGATGAAACTTTGGAGGGAGTAGAGGTTGTTGAGCTACAACTGGCTCTGAGGGAATCAATGGAGCTTCCTGAGCAAAGACATCATGCTGGACCTGGGGAACCTTCATCCCTATTGGCGATGTGATGAGATACATATGCACTCTCATCACCAGCTCACTCTCCATCACCAATCAAAAATCATTTTCATGGTGAGCCCACAGTTGAGACTGTGGAAGAGGAGATACATATCTAAAATGTTGAATATTTGGCTGAGGCCAACCTTGTCGATGAAACTGGAAACACTAAATTTGGGAACCCACTAAGCCATCCCGAAGACTATTTTTGCAACATCATAGATGGAAACAACTATTCAGGATGAAACTATAGAAGAAGTTTGTGAAGAGGATGTTGTGATCTTGGAGGCCAATGATGTTGCAGTGGTTGAGACTATTGAAGCCGAGGCACAAGTGGAAAAAGGTAGTGGAGGCTACAATAGTTGTGAGTGTTGTTAGCAAAAAAGTTGAAATCCTAGTGGTTGAGACTGATGCGGATGCCAGTTCTGTCCAAAATCCAGCAGCGGTTGAGACTTTTGCAGGAAACATTCAAGACCCAGTAGCGGTTGAAACTGCTGCGGGGAATGTTGAAATGGTTGTGGAATAGGATGAGCAAAATGTCCAGAATGTGGGTGAAGAGTCAGTTGAGGAAGAAGCAAATACAATTTAAATAAATGATACAGTTGAGATAGAATAAGAGAATATTGAGATTCCAGTTGAGTCAGAAAAGACAGATCTATCAGGCTGAAGATGAAACATATTATGAGATGGAAATCGATGACACAACTGAATCAGTCCCATATAAAGGTAATCAAGCAGCAAGGTCCAACTTTGCACAATTCAGGTTTGTGCTTGTTGACCCACCCCCTCAAGCTACTAGATCACTTGCAAATGACGTTGAGACAGTTGATGCACATAATACTCAACGAGAAGAACCAACTATTGTAAGTTAAGCTATTAACACAACAGGGCACAAACCACTTTCAAAGAGCTCACATAGTTGCTAATGTTGATGAAGCTAACCCAGTTGAGGCACAAAGAGCTTGAAGTCAAGAGGAAGAGGCTAGGAATCCCATTGGAGTTGGAGCAGGATGTTCCTAAACTCCTATTGACATACTTGGCCCAATAGATTTTAAATTATGAGAAGAGCTCTCCGTGGAAAAAGAGTCTGAAGAAGCTTCGAGGTCTAGTCATTGCATGGTTGTCGAGGACACCAATATTCCATTATAAATGGGAATAGTTCCATATGATCCCCAAAGCCAAGCACCTGGGTACGATTTCGATATCAACATCAATAGTAACATGGCCTCAAAATAACACAGATCATTTTGGTATATGTTTGGGGAGATGGACGCCATGGAGAGGGGGGTTCACTGACTTATGCACATAATTGATAATCATGATGCCACAATAACAAGTGATATTCACGGGGTTGTGCGAAGAATAAAGGAATGGACTTCTCAGAAAGATGCTCTCCGGAGGGAGAAGTGGGCTACTTTAGAGTTTAAACAACTTTATAATAAGATGTTAATTTGGGGTGTTGATCAAGTTGAATTTCAGAACCGCCAAAGTGAAAACATGAATAGAATGCATACTAGCCATGAGAGTGACATGGACCTATTATCAACGAAGATGGAGAAGAAATTTTAACATCTTGAAGCTGTCATGAATTCAAAATTCTCCTCTTTACAAGAAAAACTGATTGAACTTAGCTCGAGCCATTCTACGTCTGACTCCTCTATCCAAATGAAGTTGGATCTTATTCTCCAAACCATACAACCATCCTCTGTTGCTGATGCCGAAAAGGGGGAAAAAGGCCCTACAACATCTGTGAAGGGTAAATGCACAACAAAGTCCATTATTTCAGCTCAAATCCCCGATATTCTAGCTATGGATGATAAAGTTGAGCTTGCGATGAAGAAATCCAAGGAAGATTATGGGGCACTTGGAAAGAAACAAGCAGATAGAATCAGTGCTCTCAAGGATAGATGTGATGGGCCACCAGAAGGCTTACTCCCCAAAGAACAAGATAGATCAAAGGAAGAGTTTGATACTATTCTATCTGATGAATACTATAAGGGATGAGCATTGGAGATGCTTGGGATTTATACTGGGAAAAGGCCTTGGAAGACATTGAAAAGACAAGAGAACAACTAATATTCAAGGTCAGAAGACCAAGGGTCAGCGGAGGTCGTCTCCAAGTTAACACAAGAGTTCAAGAAGTCAAGTTCCCAGGGTTGGCCGCCAAGTTGGAGCTAGAGGAAGGGTTATAAGTTAAAAATCTTCTGGTGGGAGAGGAAGAGCTCAAATTAAATCTAGAAGAGCCTCTCCACCAAGAATAGGAGGAGGTGTGATGTCTATAAATCCCCTGAAAAGAGATGCCGCCTACTGTATTGGTCTTGATGAAACTTAGAGAAGAGAAGATGAAAGAACAAAAGTTGAGTGGAAAAGACAATTGGAACGAGATGAAACCGAAAGAAGAACCAGAGGCAGAGGACAAAGAAGATAGGGGAAGACATCACAAATTGTTGTAACTTTACATTCATTTGTAAATACACATTGTAATGTAAATGTATGAGTTTTACATGAATAAAATTGTTATATTCTTTTTCAATTATTTAAATGCAAGGCATATATGTTGTAATAAGTTTCGGCTTCATCAAAAGGGGGAACTTGTTAGGAAATTTATTGTATAGATTTTGATGATACTTAGAAAACCTTATTAGGAAGTTGGCACACAATTCTCTCTGTAATTTCTACTTTGTAATAGATATAATGTTTAGATGCTTACTCAGCTGTAAGTCAGCTGGTTCTTCTCACCACTAAGCTGCGAGTGTTCTGATGATTTCTTCAGCAAGCAAAGTGTGATAGCCAAGTCTTTCAAAAGACTGACAACAAAATCTGTAATATCCCATATTTTTTAATTATTATTATATAAATTATAATTTTATTTATCAGATATTAATATTTATAATTTAGTCATTATCCTTTTACAATCCAGATTTTTATTAAACCCTATTAAGATAGAATTTCACTCATATTAGATATAGAAAAAAATCAGATTTTATCTTATTGTAGGTCCCAAGGGGTGTGAGTAAGGTTAGAAGGGAGGGGTTGAATAAACCTTACAAACTTTTCGATTTTAGTCCTTTTAAAATATTACAGAGTTAACACAAACAACTGAGTCCTTGAGGGACAACTAAGTTGGTTATTCAACAGAGTTAGCCACTCAACAGACTCAATAGAGCTGTTGATAGAATAACTCAACTGTTTAACCTGAACCTTAACTTGGCTGTGTTGGTTTTATCAGCGGAAGACTTAACATCCTTTGATTTGTTTTAAACTTGTTTTAACACTTGATTTTAGCACTTGGTTATTAATCAGTTGAATAACAAATAAGTTTATTAGCAGATATAAAGTAAGTATGCAGAAATATAAATGTGCTGAAAAATAAATGACACAGTTGATTTTTATAGAGGTTCGAAGATGGGGTAATTCTTCTGATCCTCTGTTCTCCAACTCCTGGAATAATCCACTATGTAAAAAATCTGTTTACAAAGTGGTCAACAGTCTAGAGACAACCTTCGTCACACAATTGACTTCTCTTCTGACTCAGCTTCTTCACAGGGTAGCTGCCTTGCTACTTCAACTCACTTTCTCAAGCTCTTGGATTTGATCACGAAGGCCTCCAATAACTTGATACTAGTTCGACCTTGAACCTTCATACGATCCTCCTTGGATGGTTGACCCCTTTGGATTCTTCAAAAGTTTCATCTTCAATAGTTTGAAGTTGTCTTTCCTTCACAGCTTTGTGTTGGATCGATTTCCTTCGAGTTTCAGGCTTGAGGATTTGCTTGAATATACTTGAGAATATTTGCAGGTTTATAGCTTGAATATTGCTAGCTTGTTCGTGGTTCAATTATTCAAGGTGTCCTTTACTCAATGAATTTCCTCAGCCTTTTACAATGAACTTTCAAAAATCTGCCCGTTGAAGAGATAGGCTGATTTTCAAGAGTCACTTGTGTTCGTTGGCTTGTCTTTTCTAGGTCCTCAATCTTGGGATGTAGACCCTTCTCGTATTAAATGAATTTGCGGCTTTTCGTGTTCGACACGAGGTGCAATGTGCTTCCCATTGTTTATTCCTTTTGCACGCTTCGCGATGAGGACTTTAAGACTAAGCATGGAAGTATTACTTATTTAAGTAATGTTCTTGACTTTTGTGCAATAGATTCATTTCAGTTAACTCATCTTGGCTGTTGCCTTTTTCCCCAGGTGACTTGAGTCTGCTCCAATCATTGAAAGACTCATCTGTCACTTCAACTTGAGACTTGGCTTCTTGAGTTGACATTGAGTGACTCTTCACACAGTTGTTCCTCAGCTGATACATCTTCAGTCGTGTTCTTGATCTTCTATCTTGGCCATACTCTGATGTTCCATAGCAGAGTCTTCAATTCAGTCTTCAGTTGACTTCTTGTATTTGCATGCATAACTGACTTGACTCAGCTTTTCCAGCCCTATCTATTACAATGAAAATTAGAAGGAAAATGGGGTGCCAACTTTCTAGTTTAAGTTTTACATGACATTCATCAAAATCTATAAAATAAATTTCCCAACAATTTCCCCCTTTTTGATGATGCCAAAACTTAAAACATTAAACAAAATATAAACAAAGATACATATAGACAATGCAGTAACAAAGAATGCATGCGTAGAATCGATCGTTTTATTGATCATAACATTCTTGTCCTTTACACAGCTGTTTACATTTGGTATCAGAGAATTCTATATCAAAGCAAAATACAAACATCTATGCTAGGATACTAGAATAAGTACAAAGTGGAAAATTTATAGAACACTTCACTAAGTACACAGATGACTTACATGAATGTATTTACATAAGTAAAGTACATGAAGGGTTCGCAGCAACAATTCATCGCCTTCACTGCCTCATTCTTTCCTCTTCAGCTCTGTCGAAGTCATCAGCTCTTTTCTCTTTCTTTCTTCTTCCTCAACTTTCTTCTTCTTCTCATAGGCTCTCTTCGCAACATCATCCTTACGCTTTCTCTCAAGCTATAACTGAGTTTGTCTTTCATTTTCCTCTTCTTGTCTTTTCACGGCCTCAGCATTCTTCCTTGCCACTTCCACGTTTGCCACTTCATCATACCCAGCCCAGTAGAGTCACCCCTTCTTTCCGGGATCTACATATTCGATATTATTGGGTCATGGACGAGGTCGAGAACCTTTTCCTCCACCACTTCTTCCTCCTTCTCTGGGTGTGTACTGCCCGGGAGTCTTCCCATGCTTGGGCTAGTGACATCTTTTGGAAATAGCCTTCGGATTTGAGAATCTTGAATTCTTCAAATGATCTTGGCTCGGATCCGTAGTCAGGAATGGCATCTTGATCCTTCCCTGCCGGAATGCCGCCGTATTGTTTCAACACTTCTTTGATGCAGGCATCTATCTTCTTGTCGAACTCCACCATCCCTGCTTCTACGATATGCCTTTTCTCTGTCATTGGCACACCAGAGTGTTTGATCGGCAGAGTCACTGGAAGTTTGCTTATAATTGAAGCCGTAACATAACCTGCTGAGGGGTTTCAGCAATCATTAACGTCAAGTCCTTCGAATGTTCCCCCTTAGCTTCTTTTCCCTTCTTCTTCTCAGCTGTCATCATGACCCTGTGATGTCGCAGCTTGATTGATCTCAGCTGTAGTGGTTTCTCCTGATTCTGTCACAGCTGTGGGAGCCTGTGATGATGTTAGTGGAGTCGTTACTGCTGCAGCTGTGGGAGCCTGCACAGATGACTCGGTTTCAGCTGGGGCTTCTGGAATGTGTTGCCCAGCTGACTGAGCCTCAACTATCTTAACAACTTCTTCGGCCTCAGTAGATATCTCTAAATGAATTACATGATCCTCTGCTGCAGCATCAGCATCATTGGATGATGATGAGATTTGCGGGGTTAGCTCATCATCAAAGTTAAATTTTTGACGAGCAACTTTATCACTTAGTTGGCTCGTAGTTTTGAGAGCATCCTCAGCTGGGTCCCTTTGATCTGCAATGGGGGTGGACTCAGCTTCATCTTCAGACCCCAAGAATGATGTATCAAGGTTCTCTTGGGAGTCATGAAGTGCACTTATCTCCTTCGCAGTTTCAGCGCTTTGAACGTGAGGAATGTTCTGTGTCTCTTGAACTTTACCCAGGGAAGTCTCAACCTCCCTTGGGCCTTCACTACCTTCAGCAGTCTCAATTGAAGCGAGGCATTCAATATTCCCATCGACAGTCGCAGCTGTCTCGGGGTCATAGACCATGGCATCCATAGGAGTATCAACCCCTAGGATTGCACTTTCACTGCCCAGAGTGTTAACTCCCGGGGCATCTCTATCCTGTGCCTCGACTATAGGGACAGTGTTATAAGCAATCAAAGCACCTGATATTTCAGCTGGAATAGACTCAACTGTCCGAGCTTCGTCAATATCAATCTGTTGTGGTTCTTTCTCGCCCACTTCGCCTCCTTGCTTCAAGTTAGAGTCTTCTGCAAAGATCATCCACCTGCTGCAGGGAGAGAGTTTCCCCCCCCGGCACACCACCGGTGAGTCGATGATGGGGTCACTCTGCTCTCCCGACTCGCGGCTTTTTCTTTTGAATGCTCAGCGGGGCATGTGGTAAAACACCTTCTTCAGGGGTTGGCTCAACTTGGGTGCCCAAAGTCCCAGTTTTATTGCCAATTCCCATGGACCCATCCTCCGAAAGTCCGGGACGTAGCTGCAGCAATGTCTATGGCAATCTGCTGCACTACTCACAGAGGGTTGATCTGCAGGAGAGATTGAGATGACTCTCCTGTTCCTTCAAATAATTGTTGCTCATGCAACTGCTTGGATTCTCTCATTGCTTGCTGCATGTCTGACTTCTCTGCTGCAGTAATGGGTTCCTCATCACTCTCTGAGTATATGTCTAGATGTGTATGGGTGTGAGATGGAGAGTTGGTGAATTCACACATCTTGGCCTTTTCTAGGACATGGGCTTCCTCGTCTGCCTTTTCTTTCTCTTCTTCCTTGATGATTCGAAGAATATCCATGCAATTTTGTTCATCAAGAGCCTGTCGTACCGTGGCAACACCGAGAAATTGCAGCAATTCCTCTTCTTCTTCGATATACTCAGGGTGCGCGAACTGCTCCCTTGAGTGATCAAGTTTCCATGCTCTCCATTCTCTGAGGCGTCTCTAGATATCTGGATATATTGGAGAGTGTATGATGATATCATCATCATCATCTTCTTCTTGTCCTTCATTTTCTGGATTTGAAGGCAAGATACTCTGCTACTCCTCACCTTCAGCAGCGTCAGTATCAGGTGGAGAGACAACATTTTCAACGGGATGTTCAGTTTTCTCAGCTGCTTCACTATCCTCAGCTGTCTTCTCCACAATTGGGTCTTTAGTAGGCCTCTGCTGATCACCCTCAGCAGATTTGGCAGGTGCATCAATAACTTTGGGAGACTGCTCTCTAGATTACCGGCAGTCTCAACTTGTGATTTTAGCTGAATGGTAGATTCAGCTCTCTTTTCAAGCTCTGATTGCTTGAAAATTCTTCTTCTTTTGGTCCTTACCAGAGGGACTTCTGGTTCTTCTTCTTCTTCTGAATCTTTTGCGGCGGGGGTCGGGACATCCTTCTTGGAGAGAGCTGCCTTCCTTGACTTGGCAGTCCTCTTCTTTCGTATGGCTGGAGAAGGGATTTGGGGTTCCTTCTCAGCCTCGGCTGCAGGGGCAGGAGACACGGTTGCATGGACAGGCGACTCATTTGCAGGGGCATGTGCATCCTTTTTCTTAGCTGCAGATGCAACTTTCTTCTTCGCAGCTGCTTGGGCAGCTTTCTTCTTTGGTGGAAGGGTAGCAGCTGTGTCCTCGGGTTTAGCTGATTCCCCCTCACTGGTTTCCGCCTTCTTCGCGTGGGCTCTCCTCTGGGATCTGGAGAGGTTCGCCCTGAACATCTTTTTGTTGACATGGAAGGATTTTCCATGTCGAAGGGGAATACCCTTCACTTCCATCAGGTGGCCAATCACCAGGCCATAACCAAGAGATCCTCCAAAGGATCCATTTTCCTTGAACGACTTATTTGCCACATTCTGGAAGAGTCTGCTGTACACAAACTCAGCCCAGTTGACTTTCTTGCCTTGCATGATCGCAGCCATGACGATCAGCTTATCTTAGTCTTGGACAGTTGGTTGAAGCTGCCAAATTTTATGTCTACACACTTAGAGACTACATCCATCAGCTTATGGTAGTCTTCCTTCAGCAACTTCTTATTAGCTGTGTAAACCACTTTAGCAGCACACTCCGGTTTGGCTACCTCTTTCCATGCAACAACCAAATCAACATCAGCTTCATTTATCTCCTTCATGCCATCCGACGGCAACAAGTAGTGCTCCGCAAGGTCTTTAGCATTTATCATTATGTCCTTGCGGTGGACAGAAGACTTGATTCCTTCGTCCTGCACTTCCGCATTAACATAGAAATGTGCTACCTCCTCGAGATAGGTATGCGAGTATTCCAAAGTCAGAAAAGCCTTGAGACCTGACTTTTCTAGCATCTCAGCAATCTTCTTAACTAGGGTTTCATCAGAACCCTGCTTCACCATACCTTCGAAATCCACTGATGATCCTGAGTGGATTTGCTTTGGTAGCTTGAAGAAGTCAAACTTAGGTGCCTTTTCCGAGATTTTCACCTATTAAAACTTGACGAACTTGCTTGAGGACACTTAGGGTTTTCGAGAGAGAAAATAGCTTGCTTTCTTTTTGCTTGAAGATGAACAGTTTCCGAGTGAGAGAGAGAAAGCTGGGAAAAATGAATATATAAGGGTTATGAAAGGACATGTCATCGAATTTTGAAATTTTGATCGAGATCAACGGTTTAGATTTCGCACGTCAAACCGCATTTAATTTCTCGTATTTAATGCGGCAACATTTATATCCAATCATATGCTTAATGTGCAGCTTTTTACTGTACCCGTCATTATTATGCTGACGTCATCCTTAAAAACATTCCCGCTCATTAAAAATGACTGCGTTTTTGTCACTTAGCTCATAAATGATTCAACTCATATCCAAAGTGACTTAACTCGCTTCTCTTTTTCACTAAGTGACTCACCACAACTAACTCGTCTGATTGACTTTCTTTCGACATAGTTGTTTCACGTGGCTGATTCGTGAAACTTGTTCAATTTCCATCTTCTCATCTTCCATCTCTCGCTTGGTTGAGTCTTCCGAGTGTTAAATTGCTCAATTAACCCTAGCTCATGTTTAAGCTCTTCAAATCTTGACTCACATAACGGTTTGGTGAATATGTCATTCCTAACCGCTTATCGCTGAGATATGTTCCAAAGTGATGTCTTTCTTTTCAACATGATCTCTTATAAAATGATACCGACATCAATATGCTTTGTTCTTGAATGCAACACAGATTCTCGAGTGATTGCAATGGCACTTGTGTTATCACACATAATTGGAATCTCTTCTTCTTCAATCTCATAATCTCTCGCTTGTTGTCTCATCCATAAGACTTGGGCACAACAATTTTGCCCCGCAACTATGTACTGTTTCACCGTGGATGTGGCTATTTAGTTTTACTTCTTGCTAAACCAGGTAACCAACTGTTTCCAAGCATTTGACATGTACCGTATAAGTTTTTTCTGTCAACTCTACAACCAAAGATAATCGTAGTCCGAATAACCAATAAGCTTGAATCCACCTTCCTTTGATAACATAGGCCAACTTCCTGCATCCCTTCAAATACCTTAGGATTCTCTTAGCTGCAGATCATGTGGCTCTCTTTTTGGTGCAGATTGAAATCTTGCACATACACCTAATGCAAAGGTGATGTCTGGTTTGTTGGTACATTAAGTAGAGCAATGATCCAATGAGTGCTCTATATCTTTTTTGATCTACAACCTTACCATCTGCATTCATGTCCATCTTGACTGATGTATTCATTGGTATTTTCACAGAAGACTTCTCTTCCATATCAAATTTCTTCATTAAATCTCTGGTATATTTATTTTGACTTATGAAGGTTCCATCCTTCAAATGCTTAACTTGAAGACCTAGGAAGAAAGTCAGCTCTCCCATCATGCTCATTTCAAATTTGCCTTGCATGGGGTTTGAGAACTTATCACACAGCTCTTTGTTTGTGGATCCAAAAATGATGTCATCCACATATATTTGAACAAGCAGTATACTATCTCCATCTTGAATTCTGAAGAGTGTTCAATCAACCTTGCCTTTGGTGAATCTATTGTCAGTTAGAAATAGAGACAATGTATCATACCATGCTCTTGGTGCCTGTTTCAATCCATATAATGCTTTCTTGATCTTGTACACCTTATCTCCAATAGTCTTCTACTCAAAACCTCGAGGTTGCTCAACATAAACTTCTTCCTCTAATAGTCCATATAAAAATTCACTTTTCACAATTTATATACAGTGAAGTTCTTGTTTGCAGCATAGGCAAGAAACATCCTTATTGCTTCCAATCTTGCAACAGGAGCAAATGTTTCATCAAAATCTATTCCCTCTTCTTGGCCATACCCTTTGGCTACCAATCTTGCTTTGTTTCTTACCACAGATCCTTCCTCATTCATCTTGTTTCTGAAAACCCATTTTGTGCCAATAACATTTTGATGGGTTGGTCTATGCACCAATTCCCATACTTTGTTCCTTTCAAACTGATTCAGCTCTTCTTGCATGGCCTGAATCCAATGTGTGTCATCCAATGCTTGAGACACATCTTTTGGCTCTATTTGGGGAAATAAAGCAAGTGAAGATTGCTTCTTGTTGAGCTCTGGATCTGGTTCTTACATCATCTCTAACATCTCCAATAACTAACTCTGGTGGATGGTCTCTCAGCCATCTTACATCAGGTTGGAGCAAGTCAGCTGGATTCAGCCGTCTCGCAGCTAAGTTGTCTTGAACAACTCTTTCATCTTCATTCAGCTATAGGCTTTCCAGTTGTATTTGAGATTCAACAATCTCATCTTCATCTGGGTTGATTGCTCTTACTTCAGCTTCAACATAGGGACTCTTCTGCATAGTTGGATGATTCAGCTTATCAACTGACTCTTCAATGTCTTCTCCACTCACATTAGGTTCATCAAAAACCACATGGATAGACTCTTCTGTGACCATAGTCCTCTTGTTTAGCACTCTATAGGCTTTGCTCTCAGCTGAGTATCCTAAAAAGATACCTTCATCAGCTTTAGCATCAAAAGCCTTCAAATTATCTTTGCCATTGTTGTGGATGAAGCATTTACATCCGAATATCTTGAAATACCCAATGTTTGGCTTTCTCCCTGTCCAGATTTCATAGGGAGTCTTGGTTAATTGCTTGTTAATCATGCATCTATTTTGAGTATAACATGAAGTGTTGATTGCTCCAGCCCAAAATCTCTTAGGCAATCCAGCTTTAGCTAACATGGTTCTTGCAGCTTCCTTGAGAGTTCCGTTCCTTCTTTCAGCTGCTCCATTCTGCTGTGGAGTTCTTGCTGCTGATAATTCATGAGCAATACCATTTTCAACACAATACTGAGTAATTATCCCATTGACAAACTAAGTTCCTCTATCAGATCTTATCTTTATAATGGTTTGACTCTTTTCGTTGTGAACTCTTTTCATCAACTGGGGTAACTTCTGCAAAGTTTCCTTCTTTTTGCACATGAAGATTGTCCATGTATATCTTGAATAATTATCTACCATCACTAATGTGTATTTCTTTCCACTTATGCTGGCTAGTTCAACTGGCCCAAATAGATCCATATGCAACAGATGCAATATCCTTGTTGAAGAAGGACTAGGCTTATCCTTGAATGAAGATTTGATTTGCATTCCCATCTGGCATGCATCACATACACTTTCCTTCTTGTACACTGAGTCTGGAAATCCTTCCACAAGATGACTCCTTGCAAGCTTGTTGATTATCTTGAAATTCAGATGACTAAGCTTTTTATGCCACAACCAACTTGATTCGGCTGTACTCTTTGCTAACAGACAAGTGCTTGGTGTAGTAGTAGACCAATCTACCACATACATATTCTTCTCTCTTGATCCTTGTAGCAATATTGAATCCAACATTGTAGCCCTTGTCACAAAGTTGGCTGATGCTTAACAGGTTGAAGTTGAGGCCTTCAACATATGCAACATCTGTGATTTCCAATCCATTTTTCTTGATGGATCTTGTGCCTTTGATTTCCCCTGGAGCTTCATTTCCTCCAAATATGACTCTTGCACCTCTAATCTCCTTGAATCTTGACTGATTTTTCTTGTTTCCTGTCATGTGTCTGGAACAACCACTATCCATGTACCAGGTTCATTGGCACTCAGCTGTTCCTTGAACCTGCAATCAAGGAAATTAGTTTTTAGGTACCCATACTTGTCTGGGTCCTGAGGGGTTAGTGTTGTAAGATAGTCCAACCAACCTATAGCCAAATGACTTGACTCTAAGAGGTTGCCATCTATCAGTGCCATAATCATAGTGCACATTAGCAAATTTCTTGGGTGCTTTAGGTTCATACAGCTGTCTCTTTTGTCTGTATGCGTCTGTGTGTGTTTTAGCAATTTCTTTCTTGGGGTAGTTGTCATATTTCTGACTGTAGTGTCTGGGTGCATATGTGTGCTGATAATAGCTCTTTTGCCTTTGGAATGACCTTTGATGAGGTTTAGGTCTTTGCCATCTAGGCTTGTATTCCATTGGTCTTGGGTAGTTTCTACCATTCCCATCATATGTGTTTCTCTGATGAAACTTCTGGGTTTTTGGTAGCTCTTTTTATTCTTCACAGAGTACTTTCTATTTGGAGTTTGCTGAGGAACTTTGCTGGATTTCTTCTCAACTGTCCTCTCAGCATACTCAACTGGCTGTTTTCCTTTCCCTTTATATTCCAAGGCCAATTTGTTTATGATTGTGCTTTGGGATGAATGTGGGTGTAACATTTGGTGTTTTGGGTTTCTGAGATTCTTCATTGCTTGAAGATCCTTTTTCCAAAATCACTCTAGGAGTTTGACTATGCACAAAGGAGTTGAATCCTATGCCTGTCTTACCTCCACATTCTTTTTGACTCATGATTAGATCATCCAATGATTTGGATGTCTTTGTAAATGAGGCAATCACATTTTAAGATCATTTTCTCTATTTTCTACATCAGCTATCTCTGCTAATAGTTTAGCATTCTCAGCCTTCAGCTCTGTGTTCTCATCAGCTATGTGACTTAGAGTACTCATCTCCTTAGTCAGCTGTGAGTTTTGGCTTTTGAGCTGGATGTTATCCTCATTTAGAAATGTGTGTGAGGATTTAATGTGCTCAATGTCTTTCATCATTTTTTCTAATGAATCATAAAGATCAGTGGGTGATGAAGTGTGTGTATTACAATCACTATCATCTGAATCTGAGTGAGATGAGTTAGAGTGTACCTCATCTTCTTGGTCTGGTTGATCTTGTTCTTTATCCATAAGGCAGATCAAGGCTTCTTCCTCAGAGTCACTTGAGTAGTTAGCTTCACTACTCTCTGAGTCTACTACTTCTTAAGACTTGACTGTCTCAGCAGTCTCCGCAGCTAACATAGCCTTTTTCTTTTCCTATCTTCTTTCTCTGAAGACATTTCTTTCTTCTTTATTCTTGTATTTGTTGACTGGTGGATAGGAGTAGTCAACTGTAAAGTGTCCTGGTTGTCTGCAATTCCAACACAGGTTCTCAGCTCTTTGGCCAACTCTTTCTGTCCTTGGGTTATCAGCTCTCTTATATTCAACCCTTTGATGCTCAGCTCTCTTGGGTGGCCTATCTTCCCTTGACTTGGAGGGAGCTGAATGTCTTATGGAGGTTTCACCCTTGTTTCTCTTATAGTTCTTATTGAAGAACTTGTTGAATCGTTTAACTATTAGGGCTATTTTCTCCTGGTCTATGGCTTCCTTGGGTTCAGTTCTCTTTCCATCCTTGACTATCAATGCAGTTGTTTTGGGTACAACTGTCTCCTCTTGATCTTTTCTTCTCAGCTCAAACTCATAGGCTTTGAGGTATGAGAATAGCTCATGATTGAATGTTTTTGATAGGTCCATTGAATGTCTTAGAGCCATAGTCTTCATTTCCCATTCAGCTGGGAGGCTCCTCAAGATCTTCATACATATCTCCTTTGGTGTGTATTCCTTCCCTAGAGCTGAAAGCTCATTTGTGATCTCAGTGAATCTTGCATCCAACTGATCCATAGATTCTCCTGCAAACATTTTGAAATTTTCAAATTTTTGAACAGCAACAGATAATTTATTTTATTTATTTTGCTCTGATCCTTCACAAATTAAAGTTAGTTTATCCCAGATTTCTTTTGCTGTTTTGCAAGATTTGACTTTATTGAACATTGTTTTGTCCAAGGTTTTGTAGAGTATATCCTTGGCCATGTTGTCCAGGTTGTATCTTTTTCCGTCATCATTTGTCCACTCAGTCCTTGGTTTTTCAACCATGGCTGGTCTTGCCTCAGCAGCAGCTTTTTCTCCTTCAGCTGCAACAGCTCTTCTTATAAATGTATTCACTTTCAGTATTTGCAATGGCCCATCTTCTATCACAAGCCACATTTCATCGTGTAGAGCAGATAGATGAGCTTGCATGCGAATTTTCCAGTCATCAAATTCCTCAACAGTGAATATATGAATACGTGTCAGATTTGCTTCCATGATAATAATTTTGCTAAGAATGAAAAGATTTTGAAAAAGCAAGTGTCAAAAACTTCTTTGAAAGATTAGACATCTAGTTCAAGAACTTGGTCGGAAGGCTCAATGAACCAACCGCTCTGATACCACTTGTAGGTCCCAAGGGGTGTGAGTAAGGTTTAGAAGGAGGGGGGGTGAATAAACCTGACCAACTTTTCGATTTTAGTCCTTTTAAAATATTATAGAGTTAACACAAACAACTGAGTCCTTGAGGGACAACTAAGTTGGTTATTCAAATGATTAGCCACTCTCAAATGCACTCAATAGAGTTGTTGATAGAATAACTCACTTTGTTTAACTGAACCTTAACTTGGATGTGTTTGTTTTATTAGTGGAAGACTTAACACCCTATGATTTGTTTTAACACTTGATTTTAGCACTTGGTTATTAATCGCTTGAATAGAAAATAAGTTTATCAAAAATATAAAGTAAGTATGCGAGAAATATAAATGTCTTTGAAAAATAAATGACACATTGATTTTTATAGAGGTTCGAAGATGGGGTAATTATTCTAATCCTCTCTTCTCCAACTCCTGGAGGAATATACTATGTAAAAGATCTTTTTACAAAGTGGTCAACAGTCTAGAGACAGCCTTGGTCACACAGCTGGCTTCTCTTCTGACTCAGCTTCTTCACAGGGCAGCTCCTCGCTACTTCAACTCACTTTCTCAAGCTCTTGGATTTGATCACGAAGCCCTCCAATAACTTGATACTGGTTCAATCTTGAACCTTCCTACGATCCTCCTTGGATGGTAGACCCCTTTTGATTCTTCAAAAGTTTCCTCTTCAACAGTTTGAAGTTGTGTTTCCTTCACAGCTTTGTGTTGGATCGATTTCCTTCGAGTTTCAGGCTTGAGGATTTGCTTGAATATACTTGAGAATATTTGCAGGTTTACAGCTTGAATATTGCTATCTTGTTCGTGGTTCAGGTATTCAAGGTGTCCTTTACTCAATGAATTTCCTCAGCCTTTTATAGTGAACTTTCAAAAATCTGCCCGTTGAAGAGATATGCTGATTTTCAAAAGTCACTTGTGTTCGTTGGCTTGTCTTTTCTTGGTCCTCAATCTTGAGATGTAGACCCTTCATCGTATTAAATGAATTTGCAGCTTTTCAGGTTCTGACACGAGGTGTAGTGCTTCCCATTGGTTTATTCCTTTTGCACGCTTCTGCGATGAGCACTTTAAGACCTGGCAGCATGGAAGTATTACTTATTTAAGTAATGTTCTTGACTTTTGTGCAACGGATTCATTTCAGTTAACTCCTCTTGGCTGCTGCCTTTTTTCCCAGGTGACTTGAGTCTGCTCCAATCATTGGAAGACTCATCTGTCACTTCAACTTGAGACTTGGCTTCTTGAGTTGACTTTGACTGACTCTTCACACAGATGTTCCTCGGCTGATACATCTTCAGTCGCGTTCTTGATCTTCTATCTTGGCCATACTCTGACAACGAGTCTTCAATTGATCTTGATTGACTTCTTGTATTTCAGGGCATAGGAAAATTACAAGGAAAATGGGGTGCCAAATTTCTAGTTTATGTTTTACATGGCATTCATCAAAATCTATAAAATAAATTTCCCAACACTTATCATTAACAAAACCTACTTATCTTCAAACTCCATAAAATCATCAATAAATAAAAATTCTTTCAATACACCCTACATTCATAATTTGGTGCAGAAATTTCAATTAGGGTTTATAACCTTAAATTTTATCTAATCCATTTTTTAATTTAAAATTTAGAATATATTATATTTAATTTGCCATTTTTAATGAAATTTCAGTTATGGATTTGAAAACTTCCTAGCTTAATGATAATAGATGAAAAGATATTTTTACTGAAATTTAAGTTATGGATTTGAAAAGTTCCTAGTTTAACGATAGTAGATGAAAAGACATTTTTAATGAAATTCCAGTCATGAATTTAGAAGGGCTCAAACTTAATGAAAATAATATGAAAGGTGAAGGGTTATAATTTTTAGTGTCAGAATTCAGCTCTATAAATTGAAAACTTTCCCTTAAAAACTTCACCCCAATTTGATCAACCATTTGATCCAATATTCAAGCCAAACCCGGAAATGAGGAACATGATTTATTGTATCTTTTTACATTCTCGGTACAAGATATCTTTAAGGTGGGGATGTTTCTATTCAAGTATTGTTTGTCATTATTAAATATTTTGTATATGTATTTTCATTTATGTTTAATGTGGAAAGAGCAAATCATGTTAGTTAGGGGTCGTAAATAGGTCCAGGATCAAAAGTATTCTCGGGGTAGCCCACAGTACTAAATATCACATTTTTTAGGGGCTGTAAGAAGGTCCGGGATCAGAAGTTTTCTCGGGGTGTACCCGCAGTGCTATAAAGTAATTGGTCAGTTCGAGGACAAATTACATGTTGAATATTTACGATTATGCTTATGTGTAGTATTTAATTTTGGACAAGCATGTCCCCACTGAGCGAGTTGAAAGCTCACTCCATATTTATTAACATATTTTCAGGTTGAGGAGCTGAGAGATGATTGGAGGAGGTGGATGTGAAAACAGTAAATTTAGTTAAATTGATTTTTAGAAAAATTTTATTATGGTCAACGGTTTTGAATTTTTTTATTGAATGCCAGTATTTTAATTTTGAAAGTTGTGTTTGGAATCAAAGTACTTTATCTTCTTGGATGCGAATTTTTATAATTAGACTATATCATATAAATCAGAGTGGCACAGTGGAAGTATGATGGATTATTTGGGTTGTTAATACCATGGTTCCGCTTATTTTTAGATGTGTCTTATTCATACGCTTTTTAATGCACTTTCTTATTAGATTAAGCTACTTATATATTTTGAAAATCGGGGCGGTACATAATCAATCATAATAATGTCTAAGAAGACACAAGTCTATGTCAAAGAGGTAAAACAACTGAAATACTGAGATACAACCAAAGAAGTCTGTTGCATTGAAACAGAGAAAGTTACTTATTTTAGCAATAAGGACATGCCTGCATCATTAAAGCACCCAAGCACTAAACATGCAAAGGGAATTAATAAATGGGAAGCAAGGTGCTGACAACGTTTCAGAAAACCTAAAGAAAATGCTAGGTACAAGTATGGGTTAAAATCAAAAGCTGCAAGGCACGCCAACGAAGACATAGTAGTGTTTGAATACTTGTCTATCTCTTCAATGACAAATTTCCAACTCCTACTCAGAAAGCTGAGGATTTTCCAGAGATAGAGAGAGAGAGAGAGAGAAACTAAGAGATACCCGCAAGCAATTAGATATAAGATCACTCAAGCAAGAAACTTGAAAATACTCTCTCAAGGTTAACTACAAATCCTCAAGATTACTCAAAGACACTTCATCCAACACACACTATGAAAAATTGAAGTTGTTAATCAGTTGAAAAGGAAAACATTTGTGGAAACAAACAAGGGGTCTACACCGTCAAGAATTGAAGGGATGTAGTACTTTCAAGTTTGAACCAGATTATGAATCGAACAGATGGTTGTGTGCACAATTCCAAAATATTCAGAGAACTGATGTAACTAGGCAGCTGCCTGGTGAAGAGATGAGTCCAAAAAATAGCTAATTGTGTGATCAATGTTGTTTAGACTGTAATTTTGTAACTAAGGTCACTTTTTACATTAGTGGATTCCTCCTGGACAAGGAGAAGAGTGGGGTAAAAGAATTACCCTATCCTCGAACCACTATAAATTGTTGTGTCATTACATTACTATTTTTATATTTTAGCTCTTTATATTTTTCTTTATATTTGTTATCCAATCAACTGCAAACTCTTTAAAACACTAAGTATTGATAACTAAAACATTAAAGGGTGTAAGTCTTCCGCTAACTTAAAAAATTCAATTTGTGTAACAGTTGACTATCTTCAGCTGAGTTACTCTATCAACAACTTTCTCAAGAAAATTGTTGAGGTTAACTCTCCTGCTGATCTTCAACCGTGTTTCCATAAAGGACTGAGTTGTTTCCTTAAATTTTAATTTAAAGAATAAAAAATTTAGTAAAGTCTATTAAACACCTCTCCATTCTAGACATTATTGAACACCTCTTGGGACCTACAGTCTTCACTCCATGCACCGGTGTTTAATAAATTTCATTCAACAGCTCAATCGTGAGCTCCCTCAGTTCATACACCATCAAGAACCAAATACCTATCAAATTATGTTTCTTCTCCTCCTTTATCAATTCTATAGTACTTAAACATTCAAGTGCAACCACTTCGTATGTCCTAAAATTTCCAATCAAAAATCCATATGAATCTATCATACCACAAACCATATGAAAATCCTCAAGTAACCCAAAGTAGTAAGACAATAGTTATTGGGGTACATTGTCACAACCATCTCGTGAGATACAAATAATCCCATCGAGCCCGATGTACATCATCCAGGAATTCAAGATTATAGTATTTGGGTAGGCTCAGATGAATGTACGGTGATGGCTTACTTCACCTTATCGTGCTCCTCTCAGCTCTTGGAAGACATTTTTACAAGAAACTTTCTTTGGAAAACTTGAAGAAACCCCTAAAATTTGAAAATCACCCCAAACATAGAGATTATGGTTTTCAGATTGTGAAAATTCAAGGTGCAGAAGGTGATATTCTTGGTTTCGAGTGGGGATTTGGAATGAGCACAGACTACCCATGTGAATAGAAGGAAGATTTTGGCAGCATTTGGAGAGTTGGAGATGTTGGGTAGAGAGAAAGTCTCATGCCAAAGGTTTGCAAGATTGAAAAGTGATCTGAAGATTAGGATTTTTGGGTTTAAAAAAGAGAAAACCCACTGCACGGGTATGCGCACATGACCCGTGCACAAGAGCACATCCAGGTCATGTGTTGGGATCTAACTCTCTATTTTGGGATTTGCACGAGCACACGACCATGTGCAATTGCACGGTTCGGTCGTGTAGTTTTGCTCCTATTTTTTTGTCAAAACCAGATATTGATGTGACACCTCATATATATAAATTCACAATAAAACAAATAAAACTAACAATCGAAGTTAGAAAAAAAAACAAATGGACAAAGGCGATTGAAAATTAGGTTACCTCCCAAAAAAGCTAGTTTTAACGTTTTCAGCCAGGCGCCTGATTTTCTTATGGTTCAATCAAGGTGATGGTTGCCACATACTTCTTGTGTTCATGCTCGTAGTAGTGTTTGACTCGTTGCCCATCAACTATGAATGTTCTCCCATCCCGTGCTAACAGTTCAAAGCCCCTGGAAGTATTACCTTTTTTATTACAAAAGGACCCGACCAACGTGACTTGAGCTTACCCGAAAAATGTTTTAAACGAAAATTGTATAACAACACTACTTGTCTTGATAAGAACTCCCTTTGTAATATCCTCTTGTCGTGCCATCGTTTTGTGTGGTCTTTGTAAATTTAAGCATTTCCATATGTATCTTCATGAAATTCTTCCGACTCGTTGACTTGTAACTTCATTTTTTCTCCAGCAGCAGTCATATCAAAATTTAGCTTTTTCACCGCCCAATACGCTTTATGTTCTAATTTCACCGAAGGTGGCATGCCTTCCAATGACTAATCAATATGGAGACATTCCCAAGGGTTTGTTGTACGCCATGCGATAATCTCATAAAACATCATCGAGTTTCAATGCACAATCCTTGCTATTCACACTTACCGTCTTCTCTAGTATCTTCTTGATCTCTCCATTTGAAACTTCAGCTTGGCCATTACATTTTGGGTGATAGGCCAGGGCTACTATATGTGTAACTCCGAATTTATCCATGAGATTATTTAAAAGCTTGTTGCAAAAGTTAGAGCCTCCATCGCTAATTAATGCTGGAGTTCCAAACGTGTAAATATGTTCTTATGCAAGAACTTCAATACAATCCTAGCATCATTCGTTTGTGTTGGCAGCTCTTTGTGCCTCAGCTGGGATAGCTTCATTGGCAAGTGCAACTGTGTTACCTGCGGAGCTGACTTAGCCACAGCTGTATGAACAGCTTCATCAGTAGCAGTATTATAATCCTTTTGAGTTTAAGTTACACTAGATGTCTTAAAAGCATCATTTGTGGATGATTGAGCAGCGTGGGATGGTCGATCAATTAGCATACAAACCTAAATTCGTCAAAGTTTGACCCTACTGTTTAATCAACATCTTCTAGTTCTAATTCAGTTGTGTCATTGATATTTATCTTTTCAGCTATATCACCTTTGCCTAAGTAAATTGATCATGATCTTTCTAATGCAGCTGGATTCTGAGAAATTTTCTTTTCAGGCTCAGTTGGTTCGTCTACTTGTAGCGGATCTGTTGCTATCTCAACTGACACTAAACCCTAATTATAAGCTTCTACCATACCCAAATCAACATTCCCTCTAGTAGTCTCAACTGATACTGGGTCTTGGACAACCACTGCAACATTCTCAACTGATGTTAAGTCTTCGACAGAGTTGGCATCCACAGCAGTCTCAACGACTGGGATTGGACTTTCAGTGCTAACAACAGTCTCAACCACTGTAGCCATAACAACCATTCCCTCTTGCGTCTCTATTTCAGTATATCACGACCCCTGAAACTTCGTTGGCCGGCACATCAGCCACAACATCTCATTCCACAACTTCTTTAACAACTTTAGCCATTTCGCCTACTTATTCATGTTTTTCTACTTCTCCCCCATCAATTCCTTCAAGATTTTCAGCAACTTTTTGAGTTGTAGTTTGCTCAGATTCCCCCTCAATTGTCTCAACAACTATTGGATTTTGAAATTTAACAGGGTCAGTTGTCACTGGGGTCTTAGTTGTTTCAACATTTTAAGTTATTCCTATATTTGTTATCTTATAATAACAGTGTCTGGGGTTGGCAAAGTGGTTCCCAGATGTGGTGATTGACATATCATTATCATTTTCAACCAAGTCCCCATTATTACATTACCAACTTCATTTCCAACATCAGGATCGGCAAATGATTGAGATTGAGTTGGTGATGAGAGAGCAGTTGTGTCTCTCACCACGACACCCATAATCTGAGTGGGGATTATGTTTCCCCAAGCCCAGCCTCATGTCTTTGCTCTGCTAATTCTCTTGACTCACGCATGGCTTGCCTTAATTCAGTAGCTTCCACCTTTTCCATACATCTTCAACATTATGGATTAGTGATTTTGAGTGTCCAAAGAGACATTTATGAGTCTCAGTTCTACTTTTTCCTTTCTTCAACTCCCTAGCATTCTCCTCCCTTCGCCTTTTTATAACATATTGCACACATATCTATGATCCAAGGCTTTTTGGATGGAGCAATCATTTAGGAATGAGAGGATCCATTCCTCTTCCTCTATTATCTCTGGTCTAGTGAACTAGATTCGGCTTTTACGTAGTTTCCACAAGATCCTTTCAGAAATCCTCTTCAATTTAGTAGGATATGGAGGGGAATGAACTTTCTCTGGCTAAAATTTGGCTAGAGTAAAAATCTCTTATGCCTATGGCCTGATCTCCACAACAAATTCATCAACAGTTGTGTCACCAATGCCCGTACCAGCTGCATTTTCTACTTCGGCAACAACTGTCTCCCCAACTCTTCGAACAAGAGTTTAGTCAACCACAGTTGTAGGTCTTTCATGAGGTTTCTTTGATCTTCGCTCAAGAGGAATCTCCATGGATTCAGTTTCCTATGAGTCAGCTCAAATCTGCACTCATCAAGCTCATCATGTAGCCCACCCCGAGTCTACCTTCTTTGTTTGTTGCAATCGGATTTAAGGGAGCGATTGTCCTTATTTTCTTTGGAATGTAACATCTACGATAGTTTTGGATGTCTCTCGCCTCGAAGTGCCCTTTCTTTTGGCATGGGCTTTCTTACCTCGTGCAACAAATAGATTGCCCTTAAACAACCTTTTGTTCACATGAAATGGTTACCCTTCCTCAGGGGCAAACCCTTCTTCTCCAACAAATTACTCAACCCAATTCACAACTATCTCTTCAATAATAGCAAACATTACAATCAGCTTAGGTAGTGACAGCTGATTGTAAGATCCAAAGATGATATCCAAACATTTTGATACCACATCCATCAATTTGTGGATAAACTATCAAAATATTTTACAAAACGAATATATTAATTTATGAATTTAAGATATACATCTTAATATAAGTAAGTATACAAATGCAAAAAAAAACAAATAATGTACATACAAGAACGAATACACCAAAACTATATGCATGTAAAACTAAAATGTAAAATACCAAAAAATATGTAATTGTGCTAATAACATGCTACAAAACTAACGAAAATGAGATCAAGAATGTCTATAAATATTCCAAGAAACCAACAATAAATAATAGTAGAAAGCCCAAAATAACAAGAAAATTGTGTGTTGTGAAGTGAAGTATATAGAGAGTAATCAATGAAGAATAAAGAGAATATTTTTATTTTTTGTATTCACCCTTACATTTCATTTATCTTTCAAAATTATAAAGAACATCTATTTCTATTTTACAAAATGAATCTATTGAGAAGGTATTTGTAAAACAAACACAAACCTCAAGGGGGTATTTGTAATTTTTAATGATAATTGAATCGTTTTTGTAATTAGGCTAAACCTCAAGGGTATCCATAATTCTCAATGTTAGAATTTATATACTTGCTGCTGAGGGAAGATATGCATGAACTACCCAGAGTGCTTCCTGAGATATTCCTCTACTTTAGGAACATCTTGTCTCCTAAAAATGTCCCAGACTGCACCAACTTCTACGTCTTCAAACATTTGCACCATGCTTCCTGGGAATGTTGGCTTTCTCGTTCCTTATGGAAAACGCTACTAGATCCTGGGCAGCTGGGTATTAATACAAATTGCAGAAGTATGCATTACGATATTAATCTGGAATTAAAATTACGAAATCGGAAATTGAGAACCAGTTGAAGGAGGATCCTCATGATAAATAATATGTATTTAGCCTCACTGTTGCACTTTTCATATGTTCCAAGACAAATTAACACAAAAATTCATTTGGAATAGAATATATAAATTGTTTCAGTTTAGTTAAATACATATGTTATGCACATATGAAATATTAATCCGATCAACTTTGGTAATAGAAGCAAGACAGTGGGGAAATACTAAAAGATACGATATAAAATTACCTAATGTTACACTTCCGTAATCGGACCATCCAAACAATGATTGTCATACCCACCCTTACTATTACATTATTTAACAATATAAAAAGATGAAACTTGATAACATAAACCCTATTTATCTGTGCAATTTTATTTTATCCCTGAGACATTTTAACAACAATCAAGTAAAATCACTTTAATTATAAGGAAGTGACATTCCATGTCCATAAGCAGAAGAGGTAACCAACCCTGTTATTAAACACAATAGACATCCATGTGACCAAACGAATAACTCACATCGCCCAGCTATTTACAAATACATAATTACATCAGAGTTTTCAAAAAGGAGCACAACACTAAATCAAAATATAATACAAGACCAAAAAGAAAAAATGGTCCATCACCATAGCGCAACAAAGTTGTCATCCATTTACAATGTCCTCGATGTCTGTAGGAGCTCCAAAGCTGACTGCGGTAAGCCCAGAAATCCAAAGATCGGACTCAACTACAATTGTTGAACTACGTGAGCTAATGCTCGATGGCGAAAATCGTGCATGGTGAAAGAATAATGTAATACAAATGTAGCATTCCAACATGTTCTACCAAAAGTACGCAAAATGAGTTTGAAATATTTTATCCGAGAATCATTTTTGTTCTTTGGGCCCTTAACCCATATGTTATACATCGGAAAGAGCTCAACACAATATCAATAATAATATGTTTATAATCAAATTGACACACCCTAGGGCCATCTCCAAACCACCTGAGGTCCACCCCCAAAAGTCTTCCATCTAACGTGTCAATAAGGATACAGTCAAGTGGTCCTCCCCCTCGTGACCATCAGAGGCACACCCCCTGTCAACCCCTATGATCCTCCGAGAAGTAACACCATGTGCACCCTAAAATATATCATGAAAGCATACATCGCATGCCTCGGTGCACTAGCAGTGGCCAACCAAAACGTTTTCTTTTCAAAGAAAATTATGTCGTGCATGCCTCATCTCAACAAAGGCTCGTATGTTTGCATACACGTGCACATGCCCATGAATAACATGCTCAATGAAACAACAGTCACCACATTCCAATATCAACCACGCAACATATGGACATCAAGGTTTCCATAATGCATTCATCAAGATACAAGAATAACATTTAGTATCGATAAAGTAGGAAATAATATGTTCATGCATTATAGTTGCAGATGGATTTTCACTTACCATTTTCCTTTAGGTAAATCCTATTAGAAGCTAAGTAATTGCATTTCTTCCCTAGTCTTACGTGTAAGAGAACCTGTGAAAATATTAAATGTCAATTTTCTTTTTCAAAACTTAGTTATATAGAATTCTCATAAATAATCACATTCTAAAATTGAAAAGATTATTGAACCCTATGTAATTTATTAATAGTATTCCCACAGTTTTGCTTTGATTCTCGTATAGTCTGTAATATAGTTAAGACATGTCCTAATTTAAATAACTAATTACAAAACATGTAATACATTGAAGAATATAATTAATCCATAAGATTATCAATTTTTTCTCTAAGTTTAAAAGTACAGTAAGCAGTTAAAAATCTACAGTAATTAAGAATCTGGAACACTTCCATTCCGAAATTTCTAAAGGAAATTATCACTTAATTCATTTTATGATAGTAAAAGAATTTTAATATAGTAGGCTTTGTCGTAGTCATGTTCGGCCATAGTCTTTAATCATATTACCCTCACATAACCCAAGGTAGCTTTTCTATTGAAAACATATAAAGTGGGAAATGAGCTACATTAGCTTAAGAAAAAGATTATCTTCCATCACTAGTAGTTTTCGAGAAGTTTGAATTGGAAGAGGCCCTGGTTTGAAAGTAGTCTGGTGTGTGTTCTTAGAGATCAAATGGAAAAAGTATAGATAAAACTTATTAAGCAAAATGAGGGGAGGCAGTGGTGTAGAATATAAAAATACTCCCGATTCATATGATTATCCATGTTAATTTTAGTATGTATGCATTTTTTACATTAATAATATAAATTGGGTCACCTACAGATGTACGTATGCATATACCTACATAACTAAGTTAAGTCATGAGTGTTTTTCATGCTAATATATACACTTCATTATATATATATATATATATATATATGTATATATATGTGTATATATATATATATTAATTACCTTATTACACGTGTATATCTAGGTGTTACCTAATTTTGTTATTGTTATTATCATCATTATTATTTTTTTTAAAAGAAATACTATTCGCAAGTAATATTTCGGCTACTGCCATGTGTATTACATTAATCACTCTAATTATTTATTCATATACACATCGATGTAATTTTCCACAACCACATTTAACCACGTGTACACTAGTGACTCATACACATCTAATGTTACCACGTGTAATCTAATATATCTGATAGTTGACGCCTAATTATTATTATTTCATGGACAATAAACTACTCAAGTTAGAGACCCGATAGCTAGTACCATATCAAAGTTTCAAATCATATAATGTCATATAAAATAACATAAATTATGTGAATGCAAATAGTACATTGATAACATGTAATGCATGAAATATACTGGCCAAGTGAGTAGTGAGAGGCTCGGGTATACATCTTCCCCTCGTTATAAAGATTTTGTCCTCACAATTTTACTTACTGAAATAAATCAGGATACTTAGCCATGATCTCGTCTTCTCTTTCCCATGTAGCTTCTTTCTATAGATTGATTTCTCCAAAGTACTTTAACTATGGGGATTTCGTTATTCCTAAGTTTCTTTACTTCTCGTAGAAGAATCTTAACATGTACTTCTTCGTAGCTCAAATTGGTTTTTAACTCTATTGTTCACTCATCAAAATATGGAATTAATTTGCAATATATTTCGACATATACATGAAATACGTCATGTACTTGAGACATTAATGTAGGCAGGCAAAGTCTGTAAGTAACATCACCTATTCTATCTATAATATGGAACGAGCATTCTTCTTTCATCCGTGCCACCTTAAGAAATACTTGATCTCCTACACTAAGTTCCAACATTCTTCTTCTTTGATATGAATAATTTTTTTGTCGGCTCTGAGCAGTTTCCATCCTCCGTCGAATTTGCACCACAACTTATGTTATCTCTTGAATCATGTTTGGGTTTTAGTCTACGCTTTCTACCATATAGTGCTTCATAGGGAGCCATCCCGATTGTGGCCTGATAGTTGTTGTTTTATGAGAATTCTATCAAACATAGATATTTACTCCACTATCCTTGAAAATCTAGAACACATGCTCTAAACATGTCTTCTAAAGTTTGTATAGTCCGTTCTGATCGTCCGTCAGTTTGAGGGTGATAATAACTATTAAACGACAATTGTGTTCTAACCACCTCTTGTATATATAATTGTGCATATCAGTCCATTGAATAGGTTGAGCAAATGGGAATAAAAATGAGCTGATTTTGGTTAATGTCATTGTGACCTTTAATGGTTTTAGGAAAACCTGTCACAAAATACATGGTGATTCTTTCACATTTCCATTCCGTTATAGGCAGAGATTGCAACATTCTGGTTGGTCTTTGATGTTATGCTTTTATTTGTTGACATGTCAAACATTGTCCCACAAATTGCACGATATCCCTTTTTATACCTGGCCATCAGTAATACATCTTCAAATCTTTGTACATCTTAGTAGTTCCTAGATGAACAGAATATGGTGTTGAATGTGATTCTGCTACAACATCCCCTCAAAGATTATCCATATTGGGCATGTATAGTCGTTCTTTAAATCGCAATACTCTATTTTGGAATATTTTGAAATCTGAAGACACTCTAGAAATGATATCTTTCTTCACTTTGGCACTGTGATCATCACCTTGTTGTTTCTATTGAATTCAATCAAGTAGCGTCGGTTATAGTTTTAATGCTGCCAAGTTAGCTTCAATGGACCCCAGTGATACAATCTCTACATTCATTTTCTGGAGATCCATTTACTTTGGTTTTAGAATTTGAATGGCAATTGCATTACTTTTTGTTGATTTCCAGCTCAACGCATCTACTATGACATTGGATTAACCAAGGTTATAATTGATCACACAATTGTAGTCTTTCACTAGCTCCAACCACCGTCGTTGTCGCATATTCAATTCCTTTTGTGTGAAGAAGTACTTTAACCTTTTGTGATCCATATAGATCTCACATTGTTCCGCGTAAAGGTAGTGTCTCTATATCTTAAGAGCAAAAACCACTCCAGCAAGTTCAAATCATGTGTAGGGTTGTTCTTTTCATAGTCCTTCAATTTTCTAGATGCATACGCAATCACCCTTCCGTTTTGCATCTCTGTACATCCTAGGCCACTACAACATAAGTGAGATTAGGTAACACAATTGTTGTAGCACTTTTGAAATTATTAATTTATGTATCACATTATTGTAACACTTTTGAAATTGAACATTTATGTATCATTTTTGTAACACTTTATTCATAGGTAACACTTTACATGTAACACTTTTAAATTAGTAACACATTGTCAGGTAACACTTTTTTAGAAGTTATTATTTGTAACACAAATTAGTAATATTTTCATTAATCAATTTAATGTAGCACTTTTTCTAAACCCATGTAACACTTTCTTAGAAGTCATTTTTGGTAAAATAAACTGTTAATGATTTTTTCATTAATAAATTTGACTTATGTAACAAAATTGCCCTTATCTTTCCATTCAACCTTGCCAGTTACCACACCATAATAGAATATCTAATAGTAGTTCTTTCTCAACTTGTCCATGACTCTCGGTCACCTCTCTCAACTCTTATCTCCCGCTCTTACTTTTGCCCCATGACCTCAAGTCAGCCCACCCACCGTCGATGCCGACGCCAGTACCAGCAGCCCATCGCCGTCCGTGAGGCCTTGGTGAGAAAATAATCCCAATTTTAACTATAAGCCCTAGCCACTAAAAGGAAACGATAGAACATTTTTGGGGAAAACTAAAGTCGATTCTTTGGGAAAGAAGGTATGGCTTTTGTACTTTGATATTTTTCCTCAATCTTTTAGCAGGGTCACTACCTCATTTTTGCCATTTGTTCCAGTTATGTGAGATATGATATTAACAGGGCACATTGAAAATGTTTAGATAGAGAGTTTCAACCAGTCGACTCTATGTTGTACTAAGTAGTGCGATGGTGTTTGTATATTCGCAGTGTTTAAATTACAGTTGGGCTGAGATTTTGTATAGGAGTTTCCTCCCGGTGGCTTGCTTGATTAGTTTAAAATGTCTGTTGCATCATATGCTCATGTTGAAGAACAAACCTTAGATTATAATCAATGTGTTGAAATCTGTCTAAGTTCTGGTTATTGGCCCTTTGGATTTTGAAATCAAGTTAATCTAGTAATGTAACTTTTCAGCTCAAAGGTAAAAAGTTGAGTTGTTCTGGCTAGGATTTCTATCTCTAAGAAGGAAAAAAATTGATACAAAACATAATGCATTACTATGCATATTTATCTGAATAGTCTACTTATTCTATTTATTGGTGTCAAAATTAGATTGTGGTAAATTGTGGTATTGAGGCAATTCATTGTGGTTAACACATTATATAGATTGTGGAGTCTTTGATGCAATTTATCGTGGTGAATGTAGTATATCTTGGAATTCGAACAGTTAGTGTCATTTTCTCTCGTTAATCATCTTTGCTTTTGAACTTTCAATATTGTAAGCCCAGAATCAGGAAGATATATCAATTTGAATTGAGCTTATCCCTGAGATGACCAGGATATTGAGGCCTCGAGGATGTTTCATTTTTCATTGAAGCTGAAAAAGATCAGCTTTTTTAATTTTCACAAATGCCAACATTTTATGTTAATACACGGGATCATCTGCGATAAACCATTTTCCCCCAGGATTTTCATAAGAAAATCAGTTTTGAACAATAAAATGGTTGTGCGGTGGGTATGTTGCACATGGAATTGAACTATGATGTCCATTTTTGCTCTCATTATAGACACTGATTAATGGCCAAATCCTATTAGTTTAAGAGTTAAGTTCCAAATTTCCATCTCGTGATAGGCGATGGAGCAACAAATCAAAGCAACAAAAATGGGCCAATAATTAGACTTTTTTAATCTTCAGGCGTGTTGCAGATAGAATATCAAGCCTATTTGCTCAAATTCATTTCTCAGAAGTACCATGACTAGAAATACATTCTATTGGAGACAAAATACAAATCTATTATTATAAAGAGAGAGAGTAAAGCAGATGTAAATCAACAAAAATTGGGTTCCAAATATAGGTTGGACACTGACTGAGCAAGTGACGAGGCCTATACCCACATTTGATAGCCAAAGAATGATAATCCAAATCGACAACATAAGATTTATCCATTTCAATCACAACATATATATCCTTAATCAATCCCTGATTGCCATAAAATTACGAATTTTGAGCTTGATTTCAACGTCTAAGTAGCCTTTCACATTATATTAGTGAAAACATATGATATTACAAAAAGAGAAGGGCAAATAAAATATTTTATTATTCAGATTAGAAAAAAAAACACTTGCTTTGCTATCTTTAATACTATTAACCTCACAAACATAAAAAACTGGAGTACGATATAACAAACTATCAATGGATATCCTTTGAGTGAAGTTATTTCACTTTTTAATCTTGTTCTTGAGATAGAAAATCACAAATATATAATTTATTGAATTACTTTTTTTTTGAGTCAAAATGAAGATTCATTCATTAAACAGAAGAAACTTACAACTGATTTCAACATCAATGTAAAACAATTGCAAGCCCACAGATTATAGACCTATACAGATCTAAAACAAAACTTTAAATCTAAACAGATCTAATGAATCCATAGATTCATGACTTTGCAACATAGGCGTTGGACAAAACACGTACCAACAAACTTGATCTCATTTTTGTCGCATATCATCAGTTAAATGCACATCTGAGTATTCTGAACAAAAGCCACACGTGGGACAAAAAAGACTGAAAAGAAGAAGAAAATGCCACTTATTGGGACAAAAGCCACCTAATGGGGACTAGTAAAAAAAAACTACAAAGAAGATTGAAAGCCAAAAGACATGAAATTTGCCTCTCTCTCATATCCACGCCATAGTCCATCCCCGCCAAAACCACCTCCAAACACCGCCGCCACCACTCTCAAAAACTCCTAAACCCGCAAGCCAAGCTCGGAACTGCACCACATGAGGAGGAGCAGCCATGCACCGGAAAGTGAGGGGCTAGTGACCGGAGACCATGGGGCTTTTGGTTTCCGGCCATGGTGAAGAGGAGGGGCAATACTAAGATGATTTTGTGTGAGAGGGAGGGAGGGAGGGGGGGGCCAGGTTTGTGTGTTAATGTTTTGGGGGAGAGGAGAGAAGTAGTGAGAGAATTTTTGATGGATAGCCACAAACTACATATAAATTATAATTTATTGAATTACTTAATTGACTTATGATGCAATAATCTATTTCAACTTCCATTTGGTTATGAATTAAACAAAAAATTAAGTCATGAGTTCAAAATTGTTGTTTTTTTTCCAAACGATTGTGTTTGATTTTCTAGCATAGAAAACTATTTGGACACATAATTCTAAGCATTGAGATCTAATTTCTATAGATTGACATTGTTAAAGTGGGATTTATATATGTCGAGATTAGCCGACAATATAAATTTCTCTAACTCTACAATCTACATTCTATTTTGCCAATTTTTCATTCGGGGATGGTGTTCTACTTGTGTTGTTCTTGTTGGTACATTATTTTAGAAAATAGTTGTTTTTATCACCAATGCACAATTATGTTGGATATGTTAGATATAGTTTTTGTTGATTTCTTCCTAATGGTCATTTCCTTATTCAATGAAGTACGTGTTGAAGGATTAGAGATCCTAGATTATCTTGATAATATGCATAACAAACAACGGTTTCTTGAACAAGGAGATGCAATCACTTTGATCAAGTTTGTTCGGAGACCAATTATGCTTTTACATGCCTTTTGTGTATACTTGATGTAGGCATGACTACCAAACTTTTCAATAATGATCGGATTAATGTAATGGAGTTCTTTGAAGGTGTTGCTAGTAGAGATTGCTTGACTATAATAGAATATACGTTGATATTATCAAGGATATAGAACGCCCACAACCAAAGGCCTACATTCGAGGTGAATATATAGTCCGCCATTTGCATTCATTCAAGTGTTGCATAATCTTAGAAACAGAACCTTTGATGTGGCTTCATGATTTTCGACATGCTTGCTAGTTGTAATACCAGCTTTACAACACCGAGGGAAATTTTCTCAATAATCTCTTCACTTCTATGGTGCATATGTCCATTAGTTAATTGCACTCTAGAGTAGTATCAATATTATCCGAAGTTCATCACTCACAATGTTTTGCACTGTGATGGTGACAATATTTAGTCCTTGAGGTAGTCTCTTTGCTTAATTTTCGAAACGAAAACCTCGTGTTGAAATGGACACTTCTAAGCTTTAGCTCTTGAATGCATCGAAACATATGACATATACTACTAGTCTTTCTAATTTTAGCTTCATGTTCAATATTAAGATGAGAAACAAAGAATTTCAATTCTCACGCAGACGTAAGTAATTCAAGTACATGCTTCTAATAATTTTTCGAATTGTTTGGTCTAAATTTACATGGAAAAAAATTAAGATTTGAGAATTTCTTCTTGTTGTTTTTTTACCTTTGATCAGTGCTGATTGATGCCAAGTATGAAGCATTGTTCCTAAAGAGGAGAAAATAATAACGGTTTTCTTCTTCTTTAGTGTATTTCCTCAAACTTTTGTTCTTAATTGTTCGTACATTCAACATGTCAGCAAATTATGAAGGACAAGCTTAATATGAAGAGAATTTTGGCCCTGCAACTTCTGTAGATCTGCTTTATGCTTCTTCAAGTGATCAAGGCAAGAATAAATCAACTATATTCCTGCATGTTTGTACTAATTATTAATTAATGACATCTGCAATTATATAATATGAATGGTGGTGTTTCACAGAATGGTACAAAATCGTGTGGCACATTGTACTGGTTGTTCAACTTATTACAGGTATGTAAATTTAAAAATCTCTTAGATGAATACTCTCTGGTATGTGCTCAAGTGTTTGATCAATTGCCAATTCATCTTAGAGTTGCTCTGTTTTTATCTCGTCAGCGTTTGATCAATTGTTTGAACCCTTTTTGCAAAGGGTATCCAGAAAATGAAACTGCACCGGAAATACAAGATTACTAATATGAGTGTTGTCAACTTTTATCATTATTAATATGATCTCAAGACATGTTGAATGTTAATTTAGCGCGTAATATCAAAATGCCTCTTGAACATAATAATTGTATGTACTATGTTTTGTAGGTTCATGATGATTACAATGATGATTACAGTGATGATATTGGTGTGAAGTTGGACAGGTCAAGCTTATTTTGGGAAAGACACATATGCTAAGTTTATTTTTGAAGTAATCTAGGAAAAAGATTTTGATTGCATGAGAGTACAAATACATTATTATCTAACATTAATTTTATGTGGTTCCTACTTTGAAAAGTTGAAAACCTTTGTGGTCTAGGAAATTGATCATGTCGTTAGCATTGTTGGTAAAAGGTATACTGAATTGTTAATTCATGACCTTTATTTTTTGGGCTATAAAGATTGATATATTTGAATTGTTGGTTGATTTAGATATGTTAAAGTGATATTATTTCTCTATTACAGGGTTTAAATAATTCGGCATCAGTTCAATTTTCAATGGGCAACGATTTTCTAAAGAAACTAAACAAAAAAATGCTATAACAAAAGTACTTTGATTGTTGTAAACACATCACAAAAGACATTTTGACCCATTGTGTTTATAGCAAATACAACGATTTTGCGAGTAGACATCGATAGTAAAAAGTGATATATAAGATGGTTAAAGTGCTACATAATTATTATAAAGTGCTCTGATGAAAAGTTTAAAGTGATACAATTATTGGATAAAATGTTACTATACATCCAAAAGTGCTACCAAAGAATGGTATATTGGACAAAAAGTGTTACATAATCACTTTCAAAAGCGATACATGTGATCGTTTAAAGTCTACGTAATTTTTAGAAAAATGTTATGAAAAATGATTGAGTGATACAATTCTTGGATGAAATGCTACCATACAATAAAAAATGCTACAAAAAAAGTGTTACATTTTGACAAAAAAGTGCTACATAAGATGTCATCTGTAACATTTTAGAAGTGTTACTTCAAAGTGTTACAATAGACGACTTAATGTTACACTTAGAAAATGTGTTACTAAAAGCTACCAAAAGTGATACCTTAGACTATAGGTAGCACGAGCAACTGCAGCGCCGATCAAAGTGCTACCTATTATCTATAGTAACATTTTATGGCTATTAGGTAACATTTGTTTGGTGTTACCTACGCCATTCTTCAAACCATCACTATAAACTACAAAACCTCCACTATCTGATGGCATTCATAGAATTGGTGTTGAAGTCAATCTCTTTTTCGGTTCTTGAACACTTTTTTTGCATGCTTCCGTCCATTTGAATGAGACAATTTTTCTGGTCAATTGTGTTAAATGCGTAGCGCTCTTTGAGAGTCCTTCCACAAATCGGCAATAGTAGCCAACTAAACCCAGAAAACTATGTACTTCTCAAGGATTAGTAGGTTGTGGCCAATTATTGATAGCTTCCACTTTACTTGGATAACTGATATTCCTGATTCGATACAACATGTCCCAAGAATAATACTCGATATAGCCAAAATTCACATTTCTTAAATTTAGCATATAATTGTTTTGCTTTCAAAACCTCTAATGCTACAGTGTGCTCCTCTTTTTTTAGGGTAGATCAAAATATCATCGATAAATAGAATAACAAATTTGTCCAAAAAATCTTTAGATATCCTATTCATGAAGTCCATGAAAGTTGTTTGGGCATTAGTCAACCTAAACAAAGATCACCAAGAGTTTATGGTGTCCATACCTCGTGTTGAATATTGTATTAGTATATCTTCCTATTTTATTTTCAGTTGATGGTACCCGAATCACTAGTCAATCATCAAAAATAAGAGAAAATAATCCTTATAAAGAGTTATTTAATCCTTATCATGATGGTTGAAGGTTGGAAGGACAAGAGCTCTAACCACGGTGTGCATATGGACATCAAGGACGAAAAAAGGGGAAGAAGATATGGGTAAGAAACAATAAGAATGGGGACAAGGAGAGTCGGTTACAGTATAGTTTGAGGCCATATGCTTGCAAGCGAACACACATTATGTATTTATAAGAGTCCACGGCGATGGGTAACCCTAACTCTGGAAGAAAAGGTAATAAATGGGAAACCAACACAAAAAGGCAAATTCTCTAGTCAGAATGTGGTTAACACAATGGAACAGTACAAAGCCATTCGTCTTAGGAGTGTTACAGAATACGAAGGTCCAAATATGCCATTGAGTGGGAACAAGAAGTTGATGATGAATCAGGGAAAGAAAAAAAAAGTGGAAAAAGCGCAAGACAAAAAACAATTGAGAAGCCCAAGTCGGTAGTCATCCCGAAATTCCAAGGACCAAAATGCCGATTTTTCGTAGAGGCTTCATAAAAAGTTAGATGCACGATTGGCAAAATTCTTGAGATCTTAAGAAAATACAGATTGACATGCCTTTCGCAGGGCTTGCAACAAATGCCAAACTATCTAAATTCTTGAAGTATGTGATGGAAAAGACGCGGAAGATCACGGCATATGAGACGGTTAACTTGATGGGGAGTGTAGTGCCATCGTTTAAAGGAAGTTTCTCCAAAACTTAAAGATCCGGGAAGTTTCACAATCCGTGGAAATTGGGGTTCAACCTTTAATAATGCATTGTGTTACTTGGGGCAAGCATAAATTTGTTGCTGTATCGATATTTCGGATGCTTGGGATTAGGAAAGGTGAAGCGAAAGACCTCTACCTTGCAACTAGCACATCGGTCGCCGACATATCAAGGGGGTGATTGAGGAGGTATTAGTGAAAGTTGACAAGTTCATTTTCCCTGCGGATTTCATCGTATTAGACATGGAGGAAGACAGTCAAGTTCCTTTGATTCTGGGACGACCATTCTTAGCCACAGGAAAAGAACTAAAAGATGTACAAAAATGGGATCTTACACTAATGGTGAATGACAAGCACCTATTTTTTTCAATCTATAAAGCAATGCAATTTCACCATAATATCGGGCACTGCAACATGATAGATGTCATAATACCATGCATTTAAGCTCAGTTCAAGCTAGTAGTGATGAAGGATGCATTAGAATGTTGTTTGACTCGTTCAAAAGGATCGTAAGGTATCTGTATTGATATTACTGACGATCATATACTTGAATATTTGTTTGCTCTGGATTCATTAGACGAACATGTGAAGAAGAAAGAAAGACAAACAATAGATTGCACACACCCAGGCCGTGTGAGAGCCACCAAAATATTCAGGGTAGAACGTACACTAGCAGGTGCATGCACATGACTGGGTCTTGCGAGAGCCCTCACTGCACACTCGATGTACCATCTCCCTACTTCACCAGAATGTAAGACCCTTCTCGATCATCTTTGTTATGCATTATTGGGCACATATGAGACCTATCCGGCAATAGATTCTTCTTCTCTTACTTTAACTAAGTTGGATAAACTGCTTAATGTTTTGAGGGAACATAAATATGTTATTGGTTGGTCAATTTCTAATCTTAAAGGTAGCCCATCCATTTAAATGCAAGAAATTCTTATGGAGGATGATTGTGAACCATCCGTGCAAACACCAACGTAGATTAAAACTAATATGCAAGAGGTAGTTAAGAAAACAGTTTAAAATGGTTATATAATAGGAAAATCCTTTGCTATATCTAATAGTATTGTGTTAGTCCGATGTAAGTTGTGGCTAATAAAGGGGAGATGACAATTGTTAAAAGTGAGACTAATGAAATCATAGCGACTAGGGTTGTCACGTGTTGGCGCATTTGTATTGATTAGAGAAAGTGAAACGTTCCAACTCGTGCGGATCACTTTCCCCACCCCTTCATGGATAAGATGCTAGATCGTCTCACGGGTATGAATTTTACTATTTCTTAGGTGGTTACTCGATATAATCAGATTGTGATCGCACCCGTGGACCAAGAGAACAAATACCACATTCACATGCCCTTATGGTGCATTTCCACTCCGTCATCATGGCCATTTGAGGCATGTAATGCACTCCGCAACTTTTCAACTGTACATAATGGCTATCTTACATGGCATGATCGAAAAATATTATGGAAGTCTTCATGGATAGATTCTTGGTTTTTTTGTAATTTGTTTGATCATTGATTGCATAATCTATCCTTTATTGTGTAGAAATGTGAGGAGACAACTTTGTCTTAAATTGGGAAAAGTACCATTTCATGGTGAAGGGTATTGTACTCGGTCACCATGTCTCTTTTGTATGTTAAGAGGTTGATCGAGTGAAAGTAGTGGCAATCGAAAAGATTCCTCCACCCACTAATGAGAAAGCGATGTAAAGATTTTTGGGGAATGTGAGCTTCTATAGACGATTCATTCGCGGTTTTTCAAAAATTACTAAGCATTTATAGCATTTGCTTGAAAAATATGTGTCTTTTGATTTCACCTATGATTGTTTGCGGGCATTCAACCTATTGCAAAAAGGCTTTGGTGATCCCACCAATCCGATAATGCCCGATTGAGTCAGCCTTTCAAATCATGTGCGATGCGGCGTATTTTGCATTAGAGGCAACAATGGGTCAAAAACACGATAAGCTCTTCCAAGTGACTCACTATGCCCGAAAGCACTAGACCTCCCCAACATAATTATACCACAACCTAAAAAGAATTGCTTGAACAAGTGTTCGCATTTAATAAATTACATGTGTACTTGATTGGACGAAGACGAGTATCCACACGGATCATGCGGAGTGATGTACCTTTTTTGCTAAGAAGGATGCACGCCCGGACTTTTTCGGTGGATACTCTTTGCTACAATAGTTTGACATCGAATTTGGAGACGAAAGGGGGTGAGAATGTAGTGGGTTTTCCCTTTTAAATCCAAATATCCCAATCTTCACCTCACATTTCACTCTTGCAAACCCTAAAATTTCCTCTCTACCTAACATCTCCAAATAATCAATTTCACCATCTACCCTTTGAATTTCACAATCTTCACCACACATTAATCTAAGCCTACCCGAATATTACAATCTTGAATTCCATGAGGAGGTTCACCGGCTCGATTGGATTATTTATATCTCTACGAGATGGTCGCCACAAGGTACCACGAGAACTATTGTCTTACTACTTTGGGGTTACTTAATGATTTTCGTATGGTTTGCGGTAGGATAGTTTGGGAAGGAATTTGTTTTTTGGAAGTTGGAGGATATATGAGGTGCTTACGCTTGAATTTTTAAGTACTTTAGAAATCATAAATGAGGGAAGGATATGTAATTTGATTGGTATTCAATTTCGGATGGTGAATGAACCGATGGAGTTCATGATTGAGTAGTTGAATGAAATTTACCAAACGCCAAAGGTCGCATGGAGTGGAGACACATGACTATTTAGATATTCATGACTTTTGGATGGCACATCTATTCGAGAGGGGTTTCAAAGGACTCTCTTATTAGAAATCTGGTGTTTAGGTATGTGCAAAAGGTGTTAGCCGAGACGTTTGCACGAAGGGATAACAAGGGTGCCCAGTTTGATGAGATTTTTAAGATTATGGTGTATGATTTCTAAAGACTGAGGTGGTCTTGAGTGATACATGTAAAATATATGTGCAATTAGAGACTTATTTTGGTACATATTCGATGTATTTGCATGTATAATTAGCGTGTTTTAGTTGGTTTCTTTTTTGGAAATGATAATGCATATTCTTGTGATTTTTACAGAAATGGAATAAAATTTAAAACGATATCAATTGCACGGCTTGGATAAAAATGTCGAATGCAAAGAGGCGATCAAATACGTGAATAAAACTATGAAAGACAAATAACATGGTGCGGCAGTGTAAATGGTATCTCGTGTGGTTTTACATGCCATCTGCGAGTTGTTTGAGGGGAGAATTTCGAGACGGAATACACGACTAGGTATGTGTGTTAACACACTATCGCGTGTATCTTGTTCGGACACCAAAAACAGAGAGCAAAACATATTACATGGTCAATCATTGTAGAAATACACAACTACAAGAAAAAGCTAATCGACATCTCAACCCTAAACCCTAAACCCTTTAACCGATGTTGAATCAATGAAAAACCGATGTTGAAAGCATCGTTGTTAAAAGGGTGGTTTTCAACATTGGTTTTTCACCGATGTCAAAAAGCGAAACGACATCATTTGAATAAGAAATATAAGTGATGTTAAAGCCCCCCGTTGTTAATGTGTCAACTATTTAACAACATTTTTTAATCGATGATGTTTCATGTAACAACATCGCTTAACATCCGCTTGTAAATCGATGTTGATACCTGCAACCACAACGCTAATAAGTGTTGTTGTTTTGTTTAGTTAGTCGAAATGACATCGGTTTTGAAAGCAATGTCTAAATCAAAGATAACGATGTCGTTACATTTTAACACATCACTTTAAAAACCGATCTTTGTTGTTTTTAATCGATTTCATATCGCCCAATGATATTGTGTTTTTACTCTTGTAATTAACGACAATAGCACCAATATTCACCAATCTAAAACAACAAACAATTAAGTACAATCCAAATTAACACATATAACTTTGCATTAAGCCATTCATTGAAAATGTGCACAACGGGTATACGTAAAGGTCAAAATGTGGCTATGCAAACGAGTATTTAAAGGGCCTTAATGTTGCAACATCCTCATAGTTCCCAATTTGTCAACTTACATTGCAAATCCTTACTAGCAATGTTTATAAACAAAATCTAATGAGTGCTAGTGAAAATAGAACAAACACACCTCGAAACATCCTTCGACCCCTCGATCCGTAAAACAACCCGAAAAGATGGGTGTAAAATTAATTTTTAAGTCGAAAAGTTTAGAAATATTAACATACGCATCACCCAACACTTAATTTCACTAAGATTTTCACTTTAGGAGAAATAATAAAATAAATAAACATGTAGGCGAAGATATTGTTCTAAAAAATTGATCACAAACACCATAAGAATTCATTTTAAAATTGATCACGATAACATATATGTTACTCCACCTATCCAACATTCTCAGATATATAACTCATATTGAGAGCATCATTTCTATTCCTTCTCAAGAAACACCAAACATCAATCGAAAAACGGGCTCAAACTTTTTCTTTCTCAATGCATTCTTTCTCTTCCATTTCTCTTCTTTTCTACAATTTCCATTAAAGCGTGTAAACTAAAGATGACATTCTTTCCATGTCCTCTTCCAGCCTTGAAATATCCAAAACATAAGCGAACAACTCATCAATAAACCAAACAAATTTAACTATTCACAAACAAAATTCTAGCAAAGTCGGGTAGCTTGAATACCTTTTCTACTCAAACATGTCATCTTGTATGCAATTCTCCCATCCAAACGCACTTCATCAATTTGTGTTGGAGTGTATGGGCCTTTTTTGAACTATGAGCACAAATTATATTATTAAAATCCAACTATGTTAATCTTGCTGAAAATAACCAACTATTAATCACTTTACAAAATTATAAATTACATAATTTAAAACTATTTGAAAACTGCAAATGTGAAACTGTATATTTTACCATTGATCGCATTAGAGCTTTGTTAGTGTTGAAGCATTCGTAAAGATATCTCTCTCATGTATCGCAAAGACATAGAAACCAAATCGCTTTTCATCCGGTTGAATAGGAGCCTATATGAGGAAAAACAATTGTTAATTACTTATACAAATTACATTGAGCAACATATGTTAATCACAATGGACGTATCGCGATTATATCCCATCGGTTGCTTTTTCCTTTCCTTCCCTTGCCCACATAAATAATTTTAAAGCCCTTCAAACATCATAAGATCGATTAACAAGTGAAACAATATTTAATTTATCCACTTGCATGTGAAAACCTGCGATTAACAATATCTCTCCAAGTATCATCGCGAATGCGGGGGGCCAAGAGGATCCAAAACATATACAATCTCATTGTAAGGCGGTTGATCACACCAAAATCCAATGATAACTAACACAAAATAAATGATTAGTACTCGCATTAATTAGATACGTTAAGAATATGCAATTGAAAGTGATATTGTAATTTTAAGCTACCCAATATTACATGGTGCCAAAACTAATTGATTAATTGAAACCTATTTGCTAAAAAGCGTGCCTCGATTGCATTAATTGTTGGATATAATTTTATCTGATCTTGTTGTCGGCACATGCCTTATACAATGAATCCACAAATAAAAACTTATCATCAAATTCTTCCTTCATCTTTTTGTAAAGGTGCCTACAATTTTGAAAAGAAAATGAAATTAGTATAGAAATTTATAAAGTATTTGCAACTTATAAAAATAGTAGATAATAATTGAAAGGTTTACTATATGTACACAATTATAGAAAAGCACAAAATTGGCTTCAATTCACAAAAGTGAGTGATGTCCGAAATGTCAACATGGATCTCCTTCTCAATGCCAAAGACATCATTATATATGTTATAATGTGATACTCTTTCCATGAAGCACATTCTTGCAACAACAATAGATCATGAACAACTCTCTTGGCATGTTGGAATTGACAACTTTACTATTGTTTTTTCCATCGCCAACTTTGATTGTACCAAATTTCAAATTAATGAAAATGTACAGATGTTAGATAGGTGCAAACAAAAAATTATCAAGCATTTAAATGTAAATCTTATATCACAATTACCTCATTTTTCGCTTTTATCAAGTGTGCGAGGCAAAAATATGGTTACTCACACACCAAGACAAAGACACGTCTAGGATTTTAATTAGCAAAGAGTTGATTCATCCATTGATTCATCGATGGCGATGCACATGCAATTTGCTTTTAATGGTTCATCACAAAGAAAGTTGTCGTCCATCGACATGGACAATCGTACCATATGCACCAATCTCGCTTTGTAGACTCCAATGTCAATGCTTCTTTGCAGAGCCCTAAAAGATGAATAATCATCAGTTAACTACAAAAAAATAATAAAAAATCTTTACACAAGAAATACATGTTCATTGTTGTAATTAAAATATATACCTCTAAAGCAACTTTTCTTTAGAAATTACAAAATCACCTTCATCATTATCTTCATCTTTGATGGATTGATGTCGAGAACAACTAGCTTTTTCTCTTCATCTTTATTTAAGATCGCTTCTAATTTTTCTAAGCGCTCATTTTGCTTTTGTAAGTGTACATTTTGCTCTTCAATACGAAAGCACCATGTTCAACAATCAATTTCTTAAGCGTCACCAAATCTTTTCTTTGCTCACTTCTTACCCTCTTGGTCAACTTGCTTCTTCCCCAGAACAAAGTTGAAGTACATAGATGGGGTAACATTCTTTCCAAGACCTCACCCGTCCAGGATGTTCTCGTTTTTTCAAGTGCCTTTGATAGGATGTCTTCTTTTCGCTCCTTCGATTTTCAGCACTCTTTTTTAGCTCTAATAATTATCCTGTCATAACGAAATGACAAAATGATGCATTAATACCAACACAACACATTATAACAAATGTCATCGAGTAATTAAGTAATGAGGGTGTACATAATGATTATATACAAAGATATATAGGCTCTATACATAGGCAAGGAGCTGTTGATGTGTGTCTAATGTGGTAAATTTTCTAAAAGGACACAATAATTATATGCATACGATATAGGCTCTATACATAGACACGTGAAGTTGCAAGTTGTGTTCATGGGTTTGGCCTTTTCTCGTTTATAACTCTATTTTTCCTCAAACTTGCAAGCATCGTATCTTTGAGGCCAAGTCAGCTTGAGTGAATCTCCATTAGTTGAATCTCTCGCATTTAATATCCTGAAGTATCTTTAAGTGAAAACAATCAAGAGTAACTTTACGATCGTGTTTGAACTTTCATCATTAGTGCCATGTGTCTATCATCACCGCAAATCGTACTAAGTTTTGGTTATCTTTTTTATTGCACACTCTTTATATCAACTATTACTCTTTTGAGTATTACATTTACGTACCGCAAATAGGTGAATCAATATGAATGAAGGAATGCCTAGTTAGTCTAGTACTCTAACTAAGCCTTAACTAGAAAAATGAGACCATATAATAAAAATAAATACGTGCGGTGTGTGCAAAACAGAATGTGCACAAAGTGTTTGGTAATCGACATCGCCAGCGTTCTTTAAAATGGCCCTACATCAATCTTACCCGGCCTTGATCATTAGAAAAGAAAAAGATGATACTGAGTTTCAATGTTATTACACTACTCAATGTCCAGGTTAGTCTGAACGGTCCGACAAGTAGGGAATTACCTCGATTACAAGTGTATTAAGATATACAGAGACATAATTATGTAGATGAATCCCAAGAGATGACAAATACCTATATGTGTGTTGTATCCCAAGGAATAACAAATTCTAGTTTATGCTTGGTGATTTGGAAAAAGGTTTGATATTAATGGAATGCTTACAAGTGTATTATCCATGGGAATAACAAATTCTAGTGTAAGATTTTTTTCTTATGGTCCAAATATGCCTCGACATCATGTGGGCAGATATGATCTCAAACTATGAGTAAAAATTGAAAATATCAATACAGGGGACAACTTACAATTTTTGCCATCGCTTTTTTTTAAATTGGCACCTTCAATTTCCCTTGTTTATTGGTTCGGCCTTTATTCCACAAAATAGCTCTTCTATTTATATCATCGCTATTGCATAATTCACTTTCCAAAGACGTAAATCCAAGTATCAAAATATCCATGTAAAGAGTATTGATATTAACTGAACGCTTACTATATCTTCAAATAATCGACGTATCCTTTTACGGGCAAGTCGGTGGGGTATATGTTTGCGCTCCTCCTCTCTTTTGTTCTTCACTTAATTTCTACAATTTTCAACATATATTGCAATCATTAGACAAATAAACAAGATATTTCATTCTATTATTCGTTATCAATAGTCACGGACTTATTAGAAAATGCCAACTTAAGAAATTAATTGTGTACATGTTTTGCTTACCATGAAGCTTTAGGACATGCGGCTTAATCAAAAAAGAACTCCAGTCCTCCTTGAAATACCATATCATTTTGGTGGTTTGTTCAACTCCTCAGGATCATCTTTACGATCCCAAACAAATTGTTTAATCAGCGTGGTTTTATATTGACGCCATTTTACACTAGTCAACTCAAACATGACTTCTTCCATTTCGGATCTATATTGAAGTTCAACTATAACAAAAAAAAAAAGAACAAAAAGTGAAAAGTGTCACCGAGTTACAAAAAAAAGATAAGTGAGTGGTGCAAATGAATAATTGAGAAAAAGGAAAATGACATGATTTATTTACATTAAGAGAATCCCAAATCAAATCTTTAACATCTTTTGGTACATGCTTCCATGTCTTGTATGTAATCTTTACATTCTCTCGAGCGAGGATGCCAATAAATCTTTGCATCTCATCCGCATGTTCTCCCACTACTTGTCCATGGTTATTAATTTTGATGTCCAGCTTACCTCCACGAGCCCGTAGAGTGGCCAACCTATCCATCTGAGTACGACCTGGTGGATACTGTTGCTTGGCTATCTAAAGAATCGCTATCCATGCTATTCTTATCAACCTCTTCAGAAACTTCTATAGAAACATCATATTTACCCTTTTTAACCTATCCATCTGAGCACGACCTGGTGGATATCATTGTTTTAGCTATCTAAAGAATCGTTATCCATGCTATTCTTATCAACCTCTTGAGAAACTTCTATAGAAACATCATATTTACCCTTTTTAACTTCATCATGCCCACTTTTCAATTTTTTACGACCAACCATAGAGTCCAGATGCCTGTTAATACAACAAAATGTATGAAATAATTAGAGCTAATCCAAGTTGGCAAAAATATGCAATAAAGAAAAAGACCATAACATTCACATTTCATTATCGTTCACATAAATTCCATCATACCTCAATTTAACAAAGAATCCATTGAACAAAGAACTTGAGTAATAGTTAAACTTGGTTGTTTCACTATCAAGCTATATCTTCCTTGTTATCATTAAAAACTAGGAAAATTACAATTTAAAAATTTGTCATCTTAAATTAAGTTCACATAGTACTTATAAATTGTTTGAGAATATTTGTTTCTTTACTTTGGGTTTTGTTACAAGTTGGCAATTATATATGCAACATTAAAATCTTACCAAACTATGAAAGCCAAGAGTCAACCCAAATCCCATCACAATCTTCACGAATGCATGGTGGCCCATTTTCATCAGCTTTCATCACCATCATTCGATGGCATCCCCATTGGTAAAGCATTGATGGTGGATTATAGTATCTCCCAACTCATCACCATTTATATATTCAAGCACTCTCGCTTGAGTTGAAAGCACAATAGACCATACCGGTCCCGAGGTCTTCAATATAAAATACTTGCTTTGTTGACTTGGGATTATGATAAATGAATTAGATGTAAATCAATTCTATTGAGGTCGACCAAGGTGAAACAAAGATCATCAACTTTAATACCATTATTATTCTCAACCCAATTACATTTAAACATTGAATCCAAAAATTGTGGTAATCGAGCTCCCATATTTCTTCTATAACTCCATCGAATCTAAAATCGTGGTAATCCAAAACATTGGAATCAAAACCGTGGGAATCAAAATGATCAAACTCGACGGGCGTGACTATTGGCTGCAACATGGAGACAATATCAAGTTTAAACTCCCCAACCACTCAAGCCACTGCGATTAGTAATCATCGAATCGAGCATGCATAGTGGGCGATTTGCTTTTAGAGGGCCCCAGCGCGAGAAGAGGCGAGATGAGTTGTAGGACGATGCTGATAGGCCTAGAGTCCTCTCATCAACGGTTGTTCCATGCAAGATTTTGATGAAAGAATTGAATGATGGAGACTAATGAGGGCACAATGATGAAGGAAGTGGATCAAATTGCAACCACGGGGGCGAGTATCAAGAGAAGAGTCGAAGGTGATTTGGTGATATTGATCACTACCAACAACAAATGTACGATATGATGTATCATGGATCATTGGTATATTCATCAAGGACACTACCTCCACCCACCTCTCGCCACAAAGACCGATGTAAGTACTTATCATGCTTCTCTTATTATTGATAACTTACATTGTGTGTTTTTGGAGACGAAACCATAAGTCCGGGAGGATTGTCAATGGTGCACGATATTGTACTATTGCATATCCTATCTGGACTTGCATGTAGATTATATAGAAGTTTTCATAAAAATTTTTTTTTAGTAGGCACATTTATTTCTTTAGCACGTTTACGCCTTTTATTTGATTGTTTGAGTCATAGATGAGGATTGTTTTGTCTTTTGTGAGTTGACGTGAATATTTGGTCTTATGTGGAATGTAATTTTGTGCATATGATGAAATTCAAGAAAGGATATCTATTTCTTATATTGTATTGATTGAGAAAGTTTAATTTTTGAGCATGATGCGAAAAATAACCCCCTTCGTGAGCTTTTGGACTTTTGTTTCTTTCATGTTATGGTCTTATTTTTTGTTGAGTGTATCATTTATGTTTTTAGATCTCTATAACTTACTTTGGTATCTTTGTCAAGACTACGTGTTGTGTGCAATTTTTGAAGATAATTTAGGGCCATTTATGTTTTAGTCTTTTATGCATGAAGCCTACCCAAGAATATATGATTCCCTAGTTAGCTAATTTGAGCATGTGCCTTGTTTTATTGATAGCCACATTATGAACCTTAATTTGATGTATCTTTCCAAAACTTGAGCATTATATAATTGATTAGGTGGATAGAAGATGTGGTTGGAATTTGTAAGAATGATTAAAGGAAATGAAAAAATCAATAATTGTGCTTGAAAAGACGAAAGAAAAGGGCATGGAAAATTGATGTAGAAAGGTGGTGAGAAGCTTATATTGAGATTGAATTTATTAATTGTTGCTTCTATATGGAATTAATAGTTAATTCAATATGATAGTGCTTATCATTCTATTTTCTTGAGTTTGAGTCACATTATCCATGTTTTCCTACCCTAACCAAATTTCTTTTGTCACAACCAAATGTAAAAATCCTTTTTGATTTATGAATTGCATGTTGGGAATTAACACGCGCGATATTGTATTCTAGAATTAAACTAGAAAACTTACTTAAATTCCGTAAAACAAAATTATAGAAAATGCGAAAAATTAGACAGAGGCTAGAGTTCGACTCTCCTCCTTTAAGACGTATTGCTCCGCCATAAAGTGCCGGTTAAATATCAAACATCTCCCAAGATACAATGGTCTTATCTTTGCTATAGTAGCACTCCAAACAACAAGAGACAAATAACTTTTAATGTTTTACTTTCTCTTTTTTATCAAAAAAATTTTTGACCAAAAATATGCTTATGAATGTATGCAAAATTGCACTTATGAATAATTTGCGATTCTGATATATATAGATTACCAAAAGTCACAAGTGAAACGACACAAATGCTCAAACAGATATATCTATTTATCCGAACAGACACGCCCATTGGTTTCAAACGAATAACATAGCTATTCGGATAAACGCTTTTCAACCCGAATAGTTTTGAATGAACCGTCACAACTTTTGGCAATAATTTGTCATTCAATCCGGAAGTATCTATTATATGTCCAACAATCCTACATGAATGATAAATTACGGAATCAATGCAAATGTACATGTAAATGCAGACACAAAAGATAGTACAAACGGAAAGTTATCGTGATCAAGAGGTAGCTTTTCCGGGCTTTGAACCTTCTTTAGTGGAGTACTATCGATTTACTTGGCTAATCGCTGAACATGATGTTTGAAATGTTCACCATTGGTGTAAACCAATACAATAGCACCTACACAATAACCTCTCTAACATTTCCTGTTCTCATGGTTGTGTTCATTTTGACCTTGAACAACCTTGGGTTTCATAAGTGTTCTAGAGAATTCAAGCCTCAAAAATTCTCATAGAAGTGGCCCCACTTCCCACTTACATAGGTGACCTCCTATTAAGAGTATTATGCCATACCTACTTGACTTAACCAAACTATAGAATCATTAAAAGTTGAACTTAACCTTACATACTTAACAGAAAGCACTTTTCATCATAGAAATGGTTAGAATATATCCTAAGTGCTTAATCGAATCTTCATAACTTAGTTGTCCCATTGAACCAAGTTTTGGGATCTTCATCATCATGGTTGGAGTTACCATTACAAAATTTCATGCGTAATAGACTTCAATCCATTCCTTCGATAATTTGTATACTTGATCTCTTGGTAAACCTTTGATAAGTTGATCCGCGATTCTCCTTAGATTTTATAATTGATCTCCACTTCAATCAAATTTGGCGCCAAGATTGAGATCAATATCTTTACATATTTGAGCATATAATCCCCGAAAGCATGTGTAACCACTTCAAATCGAAATAAGTGCCACCGTGGGACTTTCAAGTCCTTCAATGTCAATGTGCTTTTATAACACCTAAGCTCATATAGACTATTATCAATATGTCATCTCTTTTTCGGAAGAGATTCGCTTGACTTTATCGCTTGTCAAACTTGTCATTATCAATACAATGATTTAATAGTCGTACATGTTCCATTCACGCTTGGTATAACAATCCATTTTGGGCTACTCTTGATAAGGTTAGCCTTTCAGGCCTTTTCTACACCATTCCTTCGTACTAACGTGCAAAGTTTTGCAACACTAAAGAGTACACTAAAAAGATGCACCTATTTAATAAGTCACAGTGACCCTTTTAGCTATCAATCACCCCATCAATGTCAATCGACTCATATCCTCTTTTCTAAGGATAAATCTCAAAGAATCAAGGATACCTCTCAAAGAAACTTGTATTTCTTTGACTTTCGCAGTTATTGGGGTCAATTTTTGTCAAGACTAAGGTAAATTTATATTTACCAAACACCCCTACATTTGAGGCAAAAACTCATCACCTCACATTGTGCAACAAGGACAACTTTGAGAATTGTCAATCTAATAATTGTTATTTCTCACAAGGTCTACCGTGATTAGATCGCCAACCCGACAAACAATCTAATTGTCAAGGCAAAATTCCAAAGAATTTCTTGGAAATGGCTAAAGACTAGCCGCATCCATTCACCAAGTTTTTGGGTAGAGTTGACTTGCCAAGTGCTCCCCTCGCAGGACGCTGATTATATGCCTCGCTACACAAGGCATTTAGATTTGCTCACACTTCATTGATATATTTTGCTATGTGTTATGACACCCAAGATGTTATAGAAACTTAAGTTGGCACTTTGTGCCCGCCATAGCTGATTGGCACATCACAAAGATCCCAACATAGAATCCCACAATTTCAAGTGTTTATAGCTAGGGGCTTATTTCCTTTCCACAATTCATATGGAGTTTCATCAATTTTCTTTTGCGGAATTTTATTAAGAATGACATATCGCCGAGAGAATTGCTTCTCCCCACAAGTTCTAGGATAGTCCCAACTTATCAACATAGCATTCATCATATCATTAAGTGTTCAATTCTTGTGTTCAATAATTCCATTTGATTGAGGTGAATATGGTGCGTGAGTTTGATGAATAATGCCGACATGAACAAAATTCATCAAATAAAGCCATATTCTCGACTTTATAACTTCAAATCCTTTTATTCTTTTGGTAAGTTGATTTTCCACTTCATTCTTATAATGCTTCAAAGCATCCAAAGCCTCATCTTTGCTTCTCAAATAATATACATAATAAAGACATTGTGCAATCATCTATAAAAATAATAAAATATTTTTACCACATCTCGTTTTTCACAAATTCAAATCGCGATATCACGTGAATTAATTCTAGAAGATGTAACCTTTCCCCACATTAGAGTCATTTTCCTTTTCTCTTTGAACTAGATTCAACCACGAGCTTTATCAAGCCTAAACTCAAGACCGTGAGATAGAATAATATTTTTTATATTGCCATCTCTTAATCATCCCACATTGAGTGTTTCAACTTTTCTCCATGAGAAACATGAGCCGGTTTAATGAGAAAAGCGTTAGTAGTGAAATCGCATTTGATATCACTCATGTAGGGAAACTATTATAATTCACTTCTTTGCTCAATCATTATTGCAAACAGTTTCTAAGCACTATGCAAAGATATAATCAATTATTTCTAATTCATCAACGTTGTTGTCTGGGATGAATGAAACAAACGCCGCGTGCAATTCTTTGCACACATGTGGATTTCTAGAAAACCTTCGAGTAAATATATTAATGTTTTCCGTTCCATACAATAATTCTTCTCATTTCCATGTAAGACTCATATAAACATTTACGGAAAACCAAGAATTAAATCTAATATATTTTCACAAAAATTGTACTCATATTACGATTATCAATTCCAATCGCATTTCTATTATGCATATGAGTCTATCATAAAATCGTCTTGACAAAATTGAGCATGAATATAATATGACAAATTTTCAAATAATTTATAATAATATGTTTCTGAACAAAAATTTTATAAATCAATCAAAAAATTATCAATGAAAATAATCACATTGAACATGTATGTACGGGTTTCACAAACAGCAGTGAAATTCCAAATATTCAAGTATTTATCACTTCCATCTTAAACTTATGATTACATATATCATAACTTTGGAATCTTAACAGGGACTATATTAATCTCATGAAACTAATCATATACATACAAGAAACTCACAAAAAGGATTCAATAAAATTCAAGGATTGTCAATTTTATAAGGCACAATTCATAAATACACGAAGAAGTCCAACTTATTCTAATTTAAATCAAAGCATATAGACATCCATGTATAGTGCACATTTAATCCTTGTATGCATTAATCTAAACCAGAAACATAAAAGTTTTTTTTTCCTTCTAAAAGCACATATATTGCTCAAGTCCGTATATACCAATCAAAGACCAGAAATTTGAAATAATATTTCGATCCTGTTTAACAGAAAATTTGAACAACAAAGTTGACAGAGTTCGACTCTATATGCAGAAAATTAGACCAAGGCCGAGTTCGACTTTATATCTTTAAGACAAATCCCCGCTACGGTGCCCCACGGTTCAATAGCAAACGCCTCCCAAGATACAACGGGTCTCATATTGCTGCAGAAGCACTCCAAACAACATGTCGGCGCTTAACTTTGAATGTTTTGTACTCTCTCTTTTTATCAAAATAAAAAGAAGAAAAACACTAAACCCCCAAACTATGCGATTTTTTGCACTTTTCCATCTAAACTAATTTCTTTTACACTTACCATACAAACTATACAAGTTTTGCACTTTGCCCTATAGCGGTCATCGGTGGAATATTCTCCGAATATTCCAAAGACGTGCCTCCACGTGAGGGCAAAACCGACTTACCTCAAATTCAAAATTGAGTAGTTACACTTTACCATCCTAACTTTGTTAAGAATTTCACTTCGCCTATCCGAACTTTGCGCAATTTTTCACTTTGCCATCAATTTAAGAAAAACTAAAAAAAAATTATGTGTATATAGATTTATTTATCTTATTTAATACTTAAAAAACACAAAAATAAGTTTAAACCATATTGTGAGAGAGAATCAAATAGAAAGTTTAGCATATACAAAAAATTACTTTTATATTATATGTCGCCCCAAACGGGACGCGACGAACGCATCCACAACTTAAATACAATAACCAAACAGCGAGTCGCATAAATATCAACGAGAACCCAATGAGACAGAGTCTAAATAGCAATGAAATAAATAATAAATACAAATACAACATACATTTACAATCCATAATCCATTTTACAACCTTAAATCAACAAAATATAGCAACTTAAAGTCAAAGTGGTCCACGCCCTTCGTTTCAAATCGAATGGAACGAAATACAAAAGTCCGACAACAACATAAGAAAAGAGTCCAATCAACAACAAGAAATAGTAAATCCGACAAGCGGAGTACAAGGTCTCAATCCAGGATCCTTCAAGATCTTCAACGAAATCATCTAAGGTTAGAAAATAGGTGGGGATGAAATCGGTAAAATCTCAAATGGATGGGGTGATCGTGTGCAAGTGTGGCGCAATATAGTTAATGTGGAGAAAACAAATTATGAAAACGCGAGTATGATGGATGGATTCACACACGCTTCGCAAGCGGCCGTGATAAAATATTTAAATAATATACTTATACAAAGCTTCAGAAACAGCTCATGGTCACACGCACTATGTGATTCATCTGAAGACAGTAGATTGCACGAGTGTAACGCCAATCCTAATGCAAGGTACCATGGGTTGGGCACGGATTTGTAGTGCCAACCAATGCAAAATAGGTAGCACATGCTTCGTAAATGTAACGCCAACTAAAACGTGGCGCGATAACTCCCGAATTGTGTGGATCGCATAGCAATTCCTTCGTTTTCCTTGTAACTCCTGGGCCAAGATGGTCCAAGACCGCACCTTATCACCCGTAGGCAAAGACAAATCCACAGCTGAGCTTGGCAGGTGCTCCTGACCACAACTGCATTATACCAGCAA
>JABTTQ020000622.1:0-50000 GCA_016081115.2 Rehmannia glutinosa | reverse complement strand
CTAAGTAGACCCCTTTTATTTCTTCAAAAGTTTCTTCTTCAACTGGTTGAAGTTATCTCTCCTTCATAGCTTGTGTTGGATCGAGTTTCTTCGAGTTTTAAGCTTGAGGAATTTCTTGAATTGCTTTGAGAATATTGCAGGTTAGTTGCTTGAAAATTGCTTGCTCTTGCTAGGTTCAGGTTATAAGGGTAACCTTTTCTCAAAGTGCTTTCTTAGCCTTTTATAGTGCGCATTTGAAATTTGCCCGTTGAAGAGATAGGCTAGTTTCAAATGTCACTTTGTGTTCGTTGGCTTGTCTTGTCTTGGTCTGCAGCCTTTGTGATGTTGAGCTTTCCTCGTATTAAATGGCATTTCAGGTTTGCAGGTTCTGACAGAAGGTGTAGTGTTTCCCACTGGTTCCTTCCTTTTGCACAATTCTGGGCCAAATACTTTAAGACCTGGCAGCTTAACATATTACTATATAGAGTAATATTCTTGACATTATTCCAACGGATCTAAGTCAGTTGTCTTCACTTGACTGTTGCATTTTCCCCAGGTGACCTGAGTCTGCTCCAATCATGGGATTGACTCAACTATCACTTCAACTGATAGACTTGGCTTCTTGAGTTGACTTGACTGACACTTCTCACAGTTGTACCTCAGCTGACTCTCCTTCAGTCGAGTCCTTGACATCCTTCTAGGCTATACTCAGCTGACACACAGCAGAGTCTTCATTCCAGTCCGCAGTTGACTTCTTGTAATCTTTGACATAGCTGACTTAACTCACCTCTTCCAGTCCTATCTATTACAATGCATAATTACAAGAAAAATGCGGTGCCAACTTCATAATTTAAGTTTTACATGGTATCATCAAAATCTAACAAAGAAATTTCCCAACACATAGATAGTTTCTAACAATGCATAGTTACTTACACGATTATGCATACTTTCTCATATTCTGTATTTAAAGAGGTTTTTTATAGTTTATAATAATTTTTTTATTTTTTATCATATGATTTATAATCAAATTAATTATCTTTATAATTAATTATTTTTTGAAATTTTAAACTCTTTGAAATCACTATTCTTTTTTAAATATAGATAACACAAATCCGTAATTTGTAAAATAAAGAATGAGAACAAGTAAAATTGTAAATCTTAGGTTTAATTTTTAGAATTTATAAAATAAAAATAGAAATAGAATTAATATTTATAATATTTAAATAAAATATACATATTCGGGGAATGGGAAGGGAACGGATAATCCTCGTTTTATCTAATCGGAATGGGAAGGTGGACGAGGACATAAATACCATTCATGTCCCATCCCCAATTCTTGAGAAGCAGGGAATCCCCATGCCCGTTCCCATACCCGAATTAACTAGAGATTCTTCGTCCCATTTTATTCGGTTACCAATAGAGATGGTTCCGCTCGGGGATGTTGTCATTCCTAAAATGCAGGATGTAAAATTTATAGAACTATTAGAAAAATATACATATAATAGTACAAAATACAGGTCTCGCAAGGTGGTCAGCTCCCCATACCAACAACTTAGAGTACAACTGTCTGAAATAGCCAACTTGCTCCTTGGGAAGAGCTTTAGTATGCTGCGTCCATTCATTAATTCTGAGCACTGCCCCACGGATATCTCCTGAGATCATGGCATCATGATTGTTGATTCGAGTGCTTAAGTCTGCAAAACCTTTCTCCATTGCCTCCATTTCTTTGCACAATACTCTGAAGGCTCTATGAAAGTCTGCTGCTTTATCCGCTGGTGTTCTCTGGAGCAAACTCGAAATCGTGGCCATACAAAACGATTCTTGTATCTGAAAGAACATGCAAGTCATCTGGGTGCACATTGACTCGGAATCTGGCAGCTTCTTCCTTGGACTCTTTGTCCCACGGGATCTCTTCTCAGAACGGAAAATGTAGCATACCCAAATTGTCAATAGGATCTGAGTAAGGTCCCACTCCTCCTTCGAGAATCATTGCCTCATCACCCTGACTAATAGATCATTCTGCCTCGTCTGAATGAGCTTCATCGGCACACACATCTATGGTAACCTGATGACATGACTACGCTTCAGCTGTCTCAACAGCTTCAGTGGTAGCTGTTTGAACTTCCCTCTGAGTTAACGGTTCATCAGCTGTTCCAATAGCCTCATTTGAAGGTGATTGAGCTAGTTGAGGAGGGGGATCAACCAACACAAATCTCATGCTGGTGTATTTTAGATTATCCTCTGGATCACTAGCCCCTTTTCCCGATTTCGCTGATTCACTGGGTTCCATCTCATCAGCTATGTCAGAGTATTCGGCCTCTAATTCAATATCTGTCAGGGCATCTATGATCATAGGTTCAACTGATTCAGATTCTGGGACAGCCATCTGCACATCACAACTTACTTCAAAATTTGTCGTAGCATTCTCAACTGCAGAAGGATTGTTAGTCCAAGTGGCAATGACAATCTAGAGGGGGTAAATAGAATATGCCGATTTTCTGATTTTCGTCCTCTTTTTCGATTAAGAGAATGATAACAAAAATAAATGTGTGCGAAAGTAAACAACATTCGATGATTTATAGAGGTTCAACCCACCTACGGCCTAATCCTCTACCACCCTGGTATATCCGAAGTGGATTTCAAAAAAGAAAAAAGATTTATTAATAGATACCAAACTATTACAATCGTTACCTTGAAGAGCACCTCACTCTTCTTACAACACCACTATGAAGATTACCATAATCTTCTTACACCAATAAAGAGTACCACACTCTTCAACACCTAAAATTACCCAAGTGTGCTCTTACCACAAGAATACTAACAAGGATGTCTTATTTTGGATGATTGAAAACAATTCAAGATTACAACTCAAATGAAGTATACAACTTTGAAGTGCATGTGTAATCAAGAATCAAACCTATTACTCACGATGTGTATGTGAAAGACTTATGCTAAATACAACAAGATTATGAAAGTGAAAAATAAGAAGTTTGCCTATGTTTGTATTGCTTGTGTTATTGTATCTTGTTGCTTCAAATCCTTCATCTATTTATAGGAGAGGTCTTGGATTTGACTTTCAGACATCGGCTCTTCCTTGGAGATTGAAATCTGTAAAAAATTGCAAATCAAATGGAGATTATAGCTGTTAGAAATCCATCATTTAAAATCATGAAAAGTTGTCTGCTGCGCAACGGATAGTTTGTTGGTAAAACCTTAGGTCGACTGCTCGACCTCTAATATGAAATTCAAAATTATTGCTTGAAAATGAACACTTGGACCGGTCCAATAGGGATTGGACCAGTCGACCAAGGGTTTGACCGGTTGGACCCTAATTGGACCGGTCCAAAACCTTAAAATTGAGATACATAGATTTCAGTTGTAAAAATGTGATTCCCAGGCATCGATCGACCTCTTGGTCGATTGGTCGACCACCAGTCGACCACCCGGTCGACCGATCGACCTCCTGGATTTTTCCGTCTATCTCGTTTCTTTTCCAGAAATCAAACTCCAGGCACAGGTTTCCCTCTAGGGCAACTGGTTGGCCTCGAAATAAAATTGTTGTCCAATTTTTGTAAAAAATAAACTTCAAGAAATACTAAAAAAATTAGTAAAAATAATTTAAATCGATTAGGAGTATTTGGACAACATTTAGGTACATTGTTTTGGTGATAAACACAATTAAATAAAATCATCAAAATTAGGATAAAAAGATTTATCTAACAAACCCCCCCTTTTTGATGATTACAAAACAAAACAATTTTAAGAGATCGATTTTGAAAAAGGAAATAAGTTTTTCCGGTCAAAAATAACTATCCATTTTAAGCAACACTTTTCATGCATTAGAATCATAAGGATGAGAGCAAAGTTTTTTAAAGCATTTTACAAAAGCTCCCCCTATCAACAAGCAAATAAAGAGTAGGCATTGAAACAAACAACTAAAAGCTAAAAGCTCAGCTTTTACAATTTGAGCTTGAATTTCAAGAGCTTAGAAGTTCCCCCTATCAAAAAGGAATCATTAGTCATATGTAAAAGTGCATTATCCTCAATTGGACTAAGTTTCATCCTCAGCTTTTGGCTTTTTCATCCACAACTTATAGTTTTTTTTGCGAGCTTTTTCTAGCTTCTATGAGCTTATGAGCTTATTTCATGTTTCTCCACCTTTGGAATCACCAAAAAGACTATTAGCACGATAAAAATATTATACAAACTTATCAAAGTGCGCATTTTAATCGAATTATCGAGCTTGTGAGCATAAGGCTTAAAATTCCAAATAATAAGGGAAATTTCGAGAAGAAAGTTTGTAGAAGCTCATTTGATAGATAAAACTTGATCTCTAAAAACATATAAGACATTTGAAATCAAGAGATTCATGTAATTGATGAAATTGTCATTGAGACATTTTATCAAACACTTGGTGTGCGTAGTATAAAATCGAAGGTGTATATAACATTTGAAAATATAATCATGCCCAAAAATGTTCATCACCAAATACAATTCTACAATCACAATTCATCAACATTCATAATTCCCAACACTATGATACAACAAATATATCAATTCATCAAGCAAAAACACTTTCTCAAGGGTTCAACCCAATTGAGATTAAAAGAGGAATTAAACTTACCAATTAATCGGAGAAGTGTAGTAATATGAATGATATTTCCATAATATAAGTCCAATAATATATAACTTTCAAGAAAAATTATTTTGAGTGAATGGTGTGTAAATTTTGCAAAGGGGTGCGAAATTGGAGAAAAACGAGTGAAATTGACTAAGTCTGGGACAGAACCGAGTTATACCAAAAATACGCCTTGTTTTACTGGTTGAAGGGAGGGTTCTACTGGTCCAGGACTTGGTCGACCGATCGACCCCCTTGGTCATCCGGTCCCTTAAGTCTAATTTTTTGGTTCTGTCCGAATTTTGTGTTAAAAATCCAATTTTCCACCCTTTAATTTTATAAAACACACAAAATGCAATCATAGACCTTATTCGATATGCATTATGCCTAAACGAGCTCGAATTGACGCAAAAGACTCGGCGGCTAAAAGTTTTGTGAAAATATCCGCAAGTTGATCTTGAGACGGAACAAAACACATCTCAATTTTTCGTTTGGAAACACAATCCCTTAGAAAATGGTGTCGAACCTCAATATGTTTTGTTCGGTTATGATGAACCAAATTTTGAGAAATATTTATAGCAGACGTGTTATCACAAAAAATAGGAACATTTTGAAAAGAACATTTGTAATCCGCTAAGGCTTGTTTCATTCAAAGTAGTTGAGTACAACAAAAGGTCAAAATGTATTTAGCTAGCCGTTGATAATGATACACAATTTTGCTTCTTTGAAAACCAAGATACTAGGCAATCGCCTAAAAATTGACATAATCCGGAAGAACTTTTGCGATCATCAATATTTCCCGCATAGTCTGAATCATTATATCCTTTAAGAGAAATTTTTTTGTTCTTTGGGTAAACCAAGCCATATGAAATAGTGCTTTTCAAATATAATTTTTTTAACGGCACTCCTATGAGATTTTTTGGTATTGCTTTGAAAACAAGCACATAGGCATACATCATGAAGAATATATCTGGTGCACTTGCATTTAAGTAAAGTAAACTACCAATCATACCTCGATATTTTGATTCATCAACCAACTTATCTTTTTCATCCTTATCCATGATGGCTGCAATTACAGTAAACTAAGCCTGGGCTAGCTGATTGTAAGAGCCAAACTTGATATCAACGCTTTTCGCTACCACATTCATTAGCTTGTGGTATTCTTCCTTGATCACAACCGTCGTGGATAATGGATTTAGCTTGTTTGCGACTTCCTCAATGGCAATCTCCTTCCAGATCTTCATGAAATAAAACTCGTAATCTTTCAGCTCCTTGCGTCCGCTGCTAGAAAGATGAAGCACCTTAGTCAAGTCCTTTGCAGCTAACTTGACTTCCTTTTCATTGACAGAAGAATAGATTCCATCATCGTGAATGGAGGCGTTCACATAGAACATTACAACCTCTTCCAGAAATGTTTGTGGCATAGGTAAGGTAAGAAATCTCAACAAACCAAATTTCTCCAAGTGCCCAACAATCTTCTTAGCCCTTTCCTTATCAAATGACTGCTTAACCAGTCCTTCAACATCAATAAGTGCACCGGAGTACACTTTCTTAGATAGTTTCACAAAATCCAGAGTAGAACTTGAACTTTTCTTTGGTGCAATGGTAATTCTTCGAGCTTTTAGAACTTCGAACAAAGTTTTCTTTTTGCAGAGAATTTTTAGAATTTCTGAAAGTGTTTGAGTGTAATGTGAAGAGAGAGAAATAAATTATTTGATATATATGGGACGTGGAGAGATATTTTCAGGATCGTGCATATTTGAATCTTGATCAACGAGTGAGATTAATCCGTAAAATTGCTTTAATTTCCTCACATTAAATGCACGCAACATTTATGCTCAATCATAGGCTTCCTGTAGTAGCTTTTACTGTGTCACATTTAATGATGTTGACTTCATCTAAAAACCATCACCTCTTTAATGAAAATGACCATGTTTTGTCTCATAGCCAATAAGTGTGTCTGATGACTCATTTTAGCTTGACTCTGCTTCACTCTTCAGTCTGCTGATGCGATTCAGCTGTTCAGTTGACTTAACTTTGCTGAACATCCAATTTGACTAATTTTACTCCACTGAACGAGTAAAACTCTTCTAAAATACAATTCCTTTGCTTCTAACTCTGTTGAATGAGTCTTGTAAGCTTATTAACACAGCTTAATGAATCCAAACTCATTCTTCAATTCTTCAAACCTTGATTCACATAAGGGTTTTGTGAACATATCACTAATCTTCTTAGTTGAGATATATTCCAATGTGATGTCTTTATTTTCAACATGATCTCTAATGAAATGATATCTGACATCAATGTGCATTGTTCTTGAGTGCAATGCTGGATTCTGAGTAACTGCAATAACACTTGTGTTATCATAAATAATTGAAATTTCCTTTTCTCTAATATCATAGTCCCTCAGTTGTCGTTTCATCCATAAGACTTGGGCACAACAACTGCCTGCAACAATGCTCAGCTTTAGTTGTTGATGTAGCTATTAAGTTTTGTTTTTTGTTGAACCAAAAAACCAATCTATTCCCATGCAGTTGACATGTACCAAATGTACTCTTCTTGTCTACCCTACATCCAACATAGTCTAAATTTGAATAACCAATCAATTTCAAACATCCTTCCTTAGGATACCACCATCCAAGTTCTTGGCTTCATTTCAAATATCTAAATAATTTCTTTGTTGTTGTCATATTACTTTCCTTTGGTGCAGATTGAAACCTTGCACATACACCTACTGCAAAAGTGATGTCAGTCCTGCCGGCAGTCAAATAGAGACATGATGGAATAAATGCTCTATATCTTGTTTGATCCACTGGTTTGCCTTCTGCATCCATATGAATTTTGATTGAAGTATTAATTAGAATCTTTACAGATGACTTCTCTTTCATACCAAACTTCTTCATCAAATCTTTGGTGTACTTAGTTTGGGCTATGAATGTTCCATCCTTCATTTGCTTTACTTGAAATCCTAGGAACAATTTAAGTCTCCCATTATGCTTATCTCAAACTTTCCACGCATGAGCTTTGAGAATTTACTACAAAGCTCTTTTTTTGTGCATCCAAAAATAATGTTATCCACATATATTTGAACAAGCAAGATGCTCTCTCAATCTTGAATTTTTAAAAGTGTTCTATCAACTTTTCCTTTGGTAAATACATTGTGTATTAGGAAGTGAGACAATGTATCATACCATGCTATTGGTGCTTGTTTCAATCCATAAAGTGCTTTCTTGAGCTTGTATACTTATCTCCAATAGTCTTCTGCTCAAAACCTGGTGTTTGTTCCGCATAGACTTTTTCTTCCAAAAGTCCATATAGAAATGCACTCTTCCAATCCATGTGATAAACTGTGAAGTTCTTATGTGAAGCATAGGCAAGAAACATCATTATTGCTTCCTATCCAACAACAGAAAATGTTTCATCAAAATCTATACCTTCTTCTTGGCAATATCCTTTGGCTACCAAGCTTGTGTTGTTTCTTATTACTGATCCTTTCTCATTTATCTTTCTTTTGAATACCCACTTTGTACCAATGACATTTTGGTGAGTAGGCCTTTGAACAAATTCCCAAACTTTGTTCCTTTCAAACTGATTTTGCTCTTCTTGCATAATTATGATCCAATGTTTGTCATCCAAAGTGAACATTGCTTCTTGTTGAGTTTTGGATCTTGTTCTTACTCCTTCTCTGACATTTCCAGTCACTAAATCAGGTGGATGGTCTCTCAACCATCTTACATTTGGTTGGAGTAAGTCAGCTGGGTTGTTTCTTCGTGCAGCTAAGTTGTCTTGAAAAAATACTTCTTCATCATCTCCATTCAACTGCAATCTTTCTGGCTCTCTTTGAGATTTAGCTAACTCATCCTCATCAGGATCAAGTCTTCTGGGAGTTGTCTCACTATAATGACTTTTCTGAATAGTTGGTTGATTCAACTTTTCAGCTAACTCATCAATATCTTATCCATTGACATTTGGTTCATAAAAAACCACATGAATAGATTCTTCTGAAGACATTCTCCTTTTATTCAACACTCTAAAGGCTTTGCTCTCAGCTAGATATCCAAGAAAGATACCTTCATCAGCTTTGGCGTCAAATGCCTCCAGATTATCTTTCCATTAGTATTAATAAATCTTTTACTTCCAAAAATGTGAAAATATCCCAGATTTGGCTTTACTCCTGTACAAATTTCAAAAAGAGTTTTGACCTATTGCATGTTGATCATACATCTGTTCTGAGTATAACATGCTATTTTGATTGCTTCAGCCCAAAATCTCTTTGGCAATGCAGCTTCAGCTAACATGATCCTTGCAGCTTCTTTATGGCTTCTATTCCTTCTTTCAGCCACTCCATTTTGTTGAGGAGTTCTTGCAGCTGATACTCATGAGAAATTCCATTTTTCATAAAATACTGAGCTATAATCCCATTGACAAACTCAATTCCTATGCCAGATCTTATCTTGATAATGGTTTGAATCTCCTCATTTCGAACTCTCTTCATCAGCTGAGGAAAATTTTGCAAAGCTTCCTTCTTTATAAACATAAATATGGTCCATGTATATCTTGAAAAAGTCATCAACCATCACATGAGTGTATTTCTTTCCTCTTATGCTAGCTAGTTCCATTGGTCCAAATAGATCCATATGCAATAGATACAAAATCATTGTTGAAGAAGGACTTGGCTTTTCCTTGAAATATTATTTGATTTCCTTCCCATTCAGGCTTGCATCACAGATACTCTCCCTCTTGTGACTAAGCTCTAGCAAGCCTTCAACCAAATGACTTCTCGTCGTAAGCTCATTGGATCTTGAAATGAAGATGACTCAGCTTCTTGCGCCACAACCAACTTGATTCAGCTGTGCTCTTTGCCAATAAATATGTGCTCGGTGTAGCAGTAGACCAATCCACTACATACATATTTTTCTTTCTCATTCCTGACAGCAAAATTTCATCCTTTTTATCATCCTTGATCTGGCAAACACTCATATTGAATCAAACATTTTATCCCTTATCAAAGAGTTGGCTGATACTGAGCAAATTAAAATTCAGGCATTCAACATATACAATATATGTGATCCCTAATCCATTTTTCTTGATGGATCCAATGGCTTTAATGTCCCATGGAGCTTCATTTTCTCCATATAAGACTTTGGCTCCTCTTGATTCCTTGAAGTTTGATAGATTCTTTTTATTCCCTCTCATATGTCTAGAACAACCACTATCCATGTACCAGGTTCCTTGGCACTCTGCTGCTCCTTGAACCTGCAATCAAGGAAATCAATCTTTAGCTACCCATATCTGTTTGGGTCATGAGGGGTTAGCACTATAAGGTTTTCCAACCAGCCTATAGCCAAATGATTAGACTCTAATGGGTTGCCACCTATCGGTTCTATAATCATAATAAATTGTAGAAAATTGTTGTGGTGCTATTGGAACATACCATTGTCTCTTTTGTCTATATGTCTATGAATGTATTTGATTGTTTGTTTTTCTATGAAAATGCGGAAACAATTTTGCAGGATATGCATTATGTTTGGGTGCATATGTGTGCTAAATTCTCTTCCTTGGGAATGACCTATAATGATTTCTGTAGGTCCTAAGAGGTGTGGTGCAAGGTTTAGAATGGGGGGGGGGTTGGTTGAATAAACCTTACCAAATTCTTGATTTTAGTCATTTTAAAAATATTCAACAGAGTTGACTCAAATCAGCTGTGTCCTTGGGGGACAGCTAAGTTGGCTATTCAGCTAAGTTACCCACTCAATAGACTCGATAGAGCTGTTAATAGTATAACTCGGCTGCTTAAGCCAAATACTTAACTTAGTTGATTTGGTTTTTAACATCGGAAGACTTAACACCTTTGATTGATTTAAACCTTGTTTTTAACACTTGTTTTAGCACTTAGTTAATTATTAATTGGATAGCAAATATTAACTAACAACCGATATAAAGTAAATGCAGGAATGTAAATGCTGAAAGTAAATTGACATAAGTATTTTTATAGTGGTTCGAAGATGGGGTAATTTTTCTAATCCACTCTTCTTCAACTCCTCGAGGAATCCATTAAGTAATATATCAAGCTACAAAGTAGTGAACAGTCTAGAGACAACCTTGATCACACAGTTGGCTTCTCCTACGACTCAGTTTCTTTAGGAGGCAACTGTGTGGCTACTTCAGCTCACTTCTCAAGTTCTTGGATTTGATCACGAAGCCCTCCAACAAACTAGAACTTGGTTTGATCTTGAACCTTTATACAATCCTTCAACTTGGAAAGTAGACCCTTTTTGTTCTTCAAATGTTTTCCTCTTCATCTGATTGAAGTTGTCTTTCCTTCACAGCTTGTGTTGGATTGAGTTTCTTCGAGTTTTATGCTTGAGGAATATTTTGAAATGCTTTGAGAATATTGAAGATTTATTACTTGAATATTGCTTGCTCTTGCTAGGTTCTGGTAATCAAGGTAACCCTTTCTCAAATGCTTCCTCAGCCTTTTACAGTGCACATTTGAAATTTGCTCGTTGAAGAGATAGGCTAGTTTCAAATGTCACTTTGTGTTTGTTGGCTTGTCTTTTCTTGGTTTACATCCCTTGTGATGTTGACCTTTCCTCGTATTAAATGGCTATTCAGCTTTACAGGTTCTGACACAAGATGTTGTGTTTCCCATTGGCTCAGTCCTTTTGCATAATTCTAGGCCAAACACTTTAAGACCTGGCAGCTTCGAGTAATATTCTTGACTTTATGTTCGCCAAAAAATGGTTTGGTTCATACAACTGCAAGTGTACAATGTAGTTTATAGGATAATGGTAAGGAAGGTCGTATTCCTTAGGGATTGAATCTCGAAACACTTAGGCTACAATAACATCGTATTCTAATTTTATTGAAGCGACCGAAAATCAAGTATAAAACAATAAAATAAATTTGTGAACGCCAAAAGTATTTTCAACATCTTTAGTAGCAACCTTTGGCACATAATCTCAACATGCTTCTTCAATATTAACTGCGAATAAGGTTTTAAAAGCCAATTCATGCAATTCTATGGATTCGAAATCCTAAATTCATTTACTCCCTTGGTCAGGTGGTGCGTAAACAGTTGATTAATAATAATTGTAGTCTGGTCAGATCGTTACAATTGCTATTAACTCTAAAAAGTTTTGTGAATTGAATGAGTCCCCACAAACATGCCTGTCACACATGTTTCATGTCTGAATTCGATTTTCGTCTTACTAGAACTCACTTGGTCAGATTATGGACTAGAAGTATGACATGCAAATTATTGATCAGATAAAAAGCAATTATAAATAAGCGTTCAAATTCATAAAATAGAATACATGAATTAATTAAGAAAAAAATAATCATATTTAATGTAAATCCACAATTTCGATTATGCCCCTAAGATCCGAAAATATGCCAAACATTGGTTACAAACTCATGACAAAATCAATCAATATTATGACATCATATAAGCACATACAAGAGTTCTTAGACATAGAAAGAATACCCCTTCTTGTCGGGATGGATTCCCTTCCAAGACTTGAAGCTCTTGTGCTCCCTGATCACGAAAAGCCTTGTGGTGTTCTTCGCGACCTAGCCTTTTGCTCTCAGAAGCTCTTTGATTCCTTTGTTCCTATGTTATTTGATGTGTTTTCCATGTATAGAGTGATGTTTTTTCGTGCAAGAGTTGGTCATTCCACACCGGCATTTTCAAACGGCCATGTGATACCACACGGTCCGGCCATGTGACATATATTTGTCCATGTTATTGTCCGAATTAGCTCCTGAGGTCTTCATGGAAGTTGTAGACCTTTTTCTTAGCTTTTCATAGGCACATGAAGCACCTAAATATCAATTTGGTAGAGAAAGTTATGGCCAAAATACGAAATCCTGCTAGTGTCAGAAACTTTTAGCGCATTTGGACGTTTTTGAAGGAAATTCCATTTTGTTCGATCGTCCATGCTTCTCTCCTTCACATATTTGCTCGTATATTAGCTCTTGACCTATAGTTCGGAATGTGATATCTCTTTTTATCCAATTTAGTTCCATTTCTTGTAACAAGCTACAACAATACGCAATATCACGCCCAACAAAGAAACCCAACCAAAACACACTGAATATGCATGCAAACACATCAAATATATATCATTTTAAGCCCTCAAATGCACGTATATTTTACACTCATCACTTTATTCCAACGGATCTAAGTTAGTAGTCTTATCTTGACTGTTGCCTTTACCCCAGGTGATTTGAGTCTGCTGACTATCACTTTAACTGCTAGACTTGGCTCTTTAAGTTGACTTGACTGACACTTCTCACAGCTGTTCCTCAACCACCTCTCCTTCAGTCGAGTCCTTGACTTCCTTCTAGGATATATTCAGCTGACACACAACAGAGTCTTCATTTCAGTCCGCAGTTGACTTCTTGTAATCTTGACATAGCTGACTTCACTCAGCTCTTCCAGTCCTATCCATTACAATACAACATTACAAGAAAAATGGGGTGCCAACTTCCTAGTCTAAGTTTACATGATATCATCAAAATATAACAAATAAATTTCCTAACAATTTTCCCCTCTTTGATGATGCCAAAACTTAAAACATATAACTTAAGTAAACAACAGAAATACAAGCAGTGTAGTAACAAACCTGTTTACATCAAGTAACATAGCTATATACAAATACATTTATTCAACATGTATCTCAACTAAGTTACATAGAGAATTACAGGGAAATACACAGAGCTATTACAGAGGACTTACATCTATGTATTTACAATGAAGTAAAATCATGAAGGGGTTCACAACACACTTCAACGCCTTTGCTACTTCCTCTTCTCTCTTCATCTTCAGCTCTCTTCCTATCATCCTCTGACCTTCTCCTCTTCTTCTCTTCCTCATCTCATTTCTTATTCTCATACGCTCGTCTAGCAACAGGGTCATCCCTTTGCTGCCTTCCAAGCCATACTATTTTCTAATCTCTTGAACACGTGGAGATTGCCTCTCAACTACCTTCTCAAAAGCAGCTTCAATTGCCTTCTTGGATACCTTCATGGCCATCTCAACTTTCTTCTCTATGGAGAGCTCACTTGGCAGCTTGCTAAGAATAGAAGCAATGACGTCACCTTGCTACGGGGTTTCAACATACATATGTTTCAAAGGAATCGAACTTCCTTTCCCCTTAGCTGTGTCACTTCTCTTCACCTCCTTATCACTTCTCTTCTCATCCTTCAATTCCTTTAGGGCCTCATCTTCCCCCATTTTTGGCATCATCAACAAATAAAGGGTTAGCCCAGGGAATAAACCATTCAGAAAGAAATCAAGTCGGCTGAGTGTTGAATTCTGTTTAGAATCTACTGTGGAGTGGGCTTTTCGGAACTTTGACCGAGTAGCCTTCGACTCAGTTGTCACCAATTTCATCTCTGCCATTAGAAGACTAAACTTCTGATACATGCTGTCTTTTAGGAAAGTAATTTTGGCCTAGTGGTGATGCTTAAGCAGCTCCATGTCCGACTTGTGTGTTGTTTCATTCTGACCATGTATTCCTTCATTCTCTGCTGAAACACTGAATTGTCCACACTCCACACTAGCATCTTTACAAATAGGGTCTTGAAGTAGCGTACCTGCTCTAAGCGCATGGAAGTTTGTTGTGCAGCCCATTCCCTTATTCGAACAATGATCCCTCTCAAATTAGCGGTAGGCTTGCATCCTGATTGTCCAATCTAAGATCCAAAGATGCCTGGTGGCGTTCCATCTTCTCAATCACTTCATAGATTGTCTTGAAGGCTTCACGGAACTCAGCTGTCAGATTCGACTCAGCTTCTGGCCACACTGCATCAAAATTAAAGTCCATTGGCACAATCAAACCTATAGGAATAACGGGCTCTTCTTGCACGGTATACTTCTCTTGATATTTGGCATACTCTTCCTCCATGTCAGGAAGCTCAGCATTGAATGGGAACATGTCTTCAAAAACGTCATTGCGGACAAATGGTATCCCCAAAGCTCCACTTTGGGGGGTTTGTCCTTGTGCTTCCTATAATGAACCATCTCTTTGTGCCTCGGCTGCGGCAGGATCATCGGCAGATATCGCAGCTACGGGAGCCTGTGAGAGAGCTGTTGGAGTCGTTCTCGCTGCGTTGTGGTAGCTCACGAATCGACTTTCTATTGCAGCTGAGCAGTTGAATGTGTTTGCTCAGCTGATTGAGCCTCAGCTGTCTTAACAGGTTCTTCGGTCTTCAGTAGGTTTTTCCATTTGAGTTACCTGGTCCTCAGCTGTCTCATCAGCGTCATCGGAATTTGATGTGGCCTTAGGGGATGGCTCATCATCAAAATTGAATCTCATGGGAGCTATCTTATCACTGATATAGCTATGAGATTTAAGAACATCCTCAGCCTTGTCCATCGAAGAATCTTCAGGATGGATGGACTCAAGCCATCCATGGATCCCAAATGATGTGTCTATATGTTCTTGGGAATCACGGGGTCTTGATCTCCTCTTCTCAAAGAACTCCTTCAATTTGAGGAATGTTCTCATTGTTCTGCTTCTTTACCTAGGGAAGTCTCAACCTCTCTTAGGCCTTTTTTACCCCCAACAAATACCCAATCATATGGGGCCTTCTACAATCCCTTCGACAGACTCAGATGTCTTAGGGTCTTCGATGTTGGCATCCTTCGGAGTTTCAACTCTTTGGATTGCACTTTCATGGCCCAGAGTCTCCACTCCCTTGGCCTCTCCATCATTTGCCTTAGCTGTAGCAGCAGCTTCATCGGCCTGCACAACAGTGAAAATCTCAGTTGAGACAGACTCAACTGTATGAGATTTGTTAATTCCACTCTGCTTCTAAGTGATATTCTCTTCTTCGTCTCCATACTTCAACATGTTGTGTCCCACAGCATCCTCCGACCCTGCTGTGGTGGAGAGAGTTTCCCTCTCAGCTGGTGCACCGGTTGAGTGAACAACGATGGGGTTACTCGCTTCCCGAGACACGATCAGAGTGTCCTTTGAGTGATCACCATATGGGCAGGTGTCTCAACAGCTTCTTCATGGTTACGCTTGTTTTGGGTGCCCAAATTCCCAGCTTCATTGCCATGTCCCTAAGAGCAATTAGTTAAGTGAACGGGGACGTGGTCGCCGCAATAATGGTCGCAATCTCCTATGCCACTCCCAAAGGATCACCCTAGGAGAGACTTTGGAGGACTCTCTTGGACTTTCTTGAAGATTCAGCTCGTGCATGGCTCTTGATTCTGTAGTGGCCTCGCTTTATCTATCGGCTTCTCTCTGCAGCAGCTTAGATCCATCTCATCATCGCCTTTGTCGCTGGACTCCTCAAGATGTTCATGAGTCCTCGTGTGCAAACACATCTTGATTTCTCCAAGGCTTTGGCTCAATCCTAAGCTTTATCCTTTTCATCTTCCTTGATGATTCGAAGGGTTTCCATGTTGTTTTCTTCATTTAGGGCAAATTGGACAGTTGCATGTCCAAGGAAGGTGAGAAGTTCTTTCTCTTCTTCAATAAACTCAGGGTGAGCGAACTGCTGCCTTGAGTAATCCAGCTTCCATTTCTTCCACTCCCTTAGTCTGTGTTGGATGTCCGGATAGACTGGAGAGTACATTATGAAATCATCATCAGCCTCCTCTCCGGCTTCTGGAATCATGGCTAATGGAGATTGCTCCTCCTCAAACTCAGTTGCATCTGTCTGAGTGGGTGAGACAACCTGTTCTTCCATGGTCTTGGCTGTCTCAGCTCATTCTGTTTCCACAGCTGTCTCCCTCACACTTGGGTTTTCTGTCCTCTATTGATCAGCATCAGCAGTCTTCTCGGGCTCATTCACTTTTTCTTGAGACTGCTCTTCTTTAGCATCAACAGTCTCACTAGTCTTCTCCAGCTGAGTACCAGACTCGGCTGTTTTCTCTAGTTTAGATTTCCAGAACTGCCATCTTCTCTTGGTGGCAACCAACGGAATCTCTGGTTCCACTCAGAGGCTCTTCAAGGGTGAAGGCTTGTGTTTCAATAGAATATTTCTTAGAAGCAAAGCGCTTCCGAGACATGGCGACCGCTTTTCTTCACGACCGAGAAGGAATTTGAGGTTCCTCCTCGCCTTTGGCCGGGGCGGGGGCTTGATCGCTGGGCAATGACAAGGTCATAACCCAAAAACATCCAAAGGTCCCATCCTCCTTATAGGACCGATTGGTCACATTCTGGCACACTCGGCTGAAGACTAACTCAGCCCAATTCACCTTCTTATCTTGCATCATTGGAGCCATCACAATCATCTTAGTCTTAGACAGCTGATTGAAACTTCCAAACTTCATATCCATGCACTTGGACACGATATCCATCAACTTGTGGTAGTCTTCCTTTAGAAAATCTCTCTTAGCTGTATACACAGCTTTAGCAGCATACTCCAGCTTCGCAACTTCCTTCCAAGCTGGAGCCAAGTTGACATCCTTCTCAGCGATGTCCTTCATCCCTTCAGAGGTTAAGAAACAGTGCTCAACAAGGTCCTTTGCAATTATCTTAATGGCCTTTGGCTGCTGGGATGATGAATGGATTTCATCGTGCGGCACCTCAAAGATTCACATAGAACATCGCCACTTTCTCCAAATATGTATGTGTGAAATCCATTAATAGAAAGTCCTTCAAACCGGGCTTTTCCAACTTCTTAGCGATCTTATTCACCAGGGCCTCATCAATGCCCTGTTTGATCAAGCCCTTGAAATCCACAAACGCTCCAGTGTGGATTTCCTCAAATAGCAACGCAAAATCATGATGGCCATTTCCAGAACTTTTAACTGATTAAAGACACGAAAAATTAAACTTAGAAGATTAGGGTTTCGAACTTGATTTGCAGAGAGAAAAAGCTTTCTTGCTGAAGACGAGTAAGTTTGTGTGAGGAGAGAGAATGAAATTTCATATATATGGAACATGAAAGGACGATTTTTGGAATTTGAAATTTTTGATCTAAATTAGTGGTCAAGATTAAGCCTTCAAAAATGCATTAATTTCCCCATATTAATTTCCCCAATCATATGGTTTACTGTGCAACTTTTGAACTGACAGTCATAATTACGCTGACATCATCCTTAAAAACATTCCCGCTCAATTAAAACGACTGCGTTTTTATCACTTAGCTCATAAATGATTCAGCTTACTTCCAAAGTGACTTAGCTCTGCTTTTTTCTTCACATATCATCACTCGGATGTCAGCTAACTCGATATAATTGTATCCCGACTGGGCTGTTTCACATAGCTGAAATGTGAAACTTGCTTATTTTCATTATCTCATCTTCTTTCTCTATTGATTGAGTCTTCTGAGTAATCTAACTCAGTTCAATTAACCCTAACTCATTCTTGAGATCTTCAAACCTTGATTCACATAATGGCTTTGTGAATATGTCAGCTAATTGCTTATCAGTTGAGATGTATTCCAAAGTGATGTCTTTCTTTTCAACATGATCTCTTATAAAATAATATTTGACATCAATGTGCTTTGTTCTTGAATACAACATTGGATTCTGAGTGATAGCAATGGCAGTAGTGTTATCACACATAATTGGAATCTCTTTTTCTTCATTATCATAATCTCTCATTGTTGTCTCATCCATAAGACTTGGGCACAACAGCTGCCCGCAACTATGTACTCTGCTTCAGTTGTGGATGTAGCTATTGAATTTTATTTCTTGCTGAACCAAGAAACCAACCTATTTCCAAGCATTTGACATGTACTGAAGTACTCTTTTTCACAACTCTACATCCAAAGATAGTCTCGAGTCCGAGTATCCTACCGGCTTGAATCCTCCTTCCTTCCTTTGGATACCATAAGCCAACTTCTTTGCATCCCTTAAAATACCTTAGGATTCTCTTAGCTGCAGTCCTATGGCTCTCTTTCGGTGCAGATTGAAATCTAGCACATACACCTACAGCAAAGGTGTTGTCTGGCTTGCTTGCTTTTAGATAGAGCAATGATCCAATAAGGGCTCTATATCTAGTTTGATCAACAACTTTGCCATCTGCATCCATGTCCATCTTGACTGATGTATTCATCAGAATCTTCACATAAGACTTCTCTTCCATACAAAATTTCTTCATCAAATACTTGGTTTGGCTTATGAAGGTTCCATCCTTCAATTGCTTGACTAGAAGTCCTAAGAAGAAACTCAGCTCCCCCATCATGCTCATCTAAAAATTTGCCTTGCATGAGGTTTGAAAACTTGTCACACAGCTCTTTATTTGTGGAGCCAAAAATGATATCATCCACATATATTTGAACAAGCAGTATACTATGTCCATCTTGAATCCTGAAGAGTGTTCGATTAACTTTACGTTTGGTGAATCCATTGTCTATTAGATACTGAGACAATGTATCATACCATGCTCTTGGTGCTTGTTTCCATCCATTCAGTGCTTTGTTGAGCTTGTAGACTTTATCTCCAATAGTTTTCTACTCAAAACTTGGAGGTTGTTCAACATAGACCTCTTCTTCTAACAGTCTATTTAGAAATGCACTCTTCACATCCATTTGATATACTGTGAAGTTCTTGTGTGTAGCATAAGCAAAAAACATCCTTATTGCTTCCAATCTGGCAACAAGAGAAAAGGTTTCATCAAAATCTATACCTTCTTCTTGGCAATACCCTTTGTCTGCCAATCTTGCTTTGTTTCTTACAACAGATCCTTCATCATTCATCTTGTTTCTGAATACCCACTTAGTACCAATATTATTTTGGTGAGTAGGCCTTTGAACTAATTCCCATACTTTGTTTTTCAAACTGATTCAACTCTTCTTAGGGTTGAGTGCTCTCACATCAGCTTCAAACATAAGGACTCTTCTACATGGTTGGCTGATTCAGCTTATCATCTAACTCATCAATGTCTTCTCCATTCATATTAGGTTCATCAAAAACTGTAGGTCCCAAGGGGTGTGAGTAAGGTTTAGAAGGGGGTTGAATATACCTTACCAACTTTTCGATTTTAGTCCTTTTAAAAGAATTCAGAGTTAAATATACAACTACGTCCTTGAGGGACAGCTAAGTTAGTTAACCATCAGAGTTAGCCACTCAACAGACTCGATTGAGTTGTTGATAGAATAACTCAGCTGTTAAGATTTTCAGCGGTGGACTTAACACCCTTGAATTTGGTTTAAGTTTGTTTTAACACTTGGTTTTAGCACTTTGTTAATTTTCAATTGGATAGCAAATTATCAGCAGATATAAAATGATATGCAGAAAGTAAATGCTGAAATGTAAATGACACAATAAATTTTATAGAGGTTCGAAGATGGGGTAATTCTTCTACTCCTCTCTTCTCCAACTCCTGGAGGAATCCACTAAGTATTGATCAGAGTACAAAGTGGTTATCAGACCAGATATAAGTCTTGATCACACAAACACTTGATCCTTTGGGACTCACACGAGATGCTTGTCACACACTGCAACGACTCAACTTCTTCTTCACAGGCATTTTGCTACTTGCTACAAACTCACTTGCTCAAGCTTCTTGGATTTGATCACGAAGCCCTCCAATAACTTGAGACTGGTTCGACCTTGAACCTTCCTACAATCCTCCTTGGAATGTAGACCCCTTTTGATTCTTCAAAAGTTTCCTCTTCAACAGGTTGAAGTTGTCTTTCCCTCACAGCTTGGTGTTGGATCGATTTTCTTCGAAGTATAGGCTTGAGGATTTGCTTGAATAACTTGAGAATATTTTTCAGGTTACAGCTCGAATGATAACTTGGATGTTCGTGGTTCAGGGAACCTTCTCTCAAAGTGATTCCTTATCCTTTTATAGTGAACTTTCAAAAATTTGCCCGTTGAAGAGATAGGCTGAATTTCAAAAGTCACTTGTGTTCGTTGGCTTGTCTTGTTGCAGTCTTTGATGTTGACATTTCCTCGTATTAAACATTCAGCTTTTCAGAGTCTGACACAAATTGCAGTGTTTCCCATTGGTTTATTCCTTTTGCACGTTTTTGGGACTCAGCACTTTAAGACATGGCAGCATGGAAGTATTACTTATTTAAGTAACCTTCTTGACTTCTGTGCAACGGATTCTTTTCAGTTGTCTTGACTTGACTAGTTCCTTAACTTCCCCAGGTGACTTCGAGTCAATTTCCAATCATTGGATGAGTCATCTGTCACTTCAACTTGAGACTTGGCTATCTTGAGTTGACTTGAGTGACACTTCACACAGCTGTATCCCAGCTGATACTCCTTCAGTCGAGTTCTTGACTTCTCTTCCTAGCCACACTCAGCTGCCTAGCAGCGGAGTCTTCATTCTAGTCTTCAGTTGACTTCTTGCATATCCAGGCATAGCTAACTTGACTCGGCTAAATCGACAAATTTCCTATCTATTACAATACAAATTACAAGGAAAATGGGGTGCCAACTTTCTAGTCTAAGTTTTACATGGCATTCATCAAAATCTAATAAATAAAATTTCCTAACAATTTCCCCCTTTTTGATGATGCCAAAACTTAAAACATACATACAAAATGTAAATAGCAAAGATACATACAGACAATGTAAAAACAGAGAATGTATGCGTAGAATCGATCTTTTTATTGATCATAACATTCTTGTCCTTTACACAGCTGTTTGCAAAGTGTATCAGAGCAGCATGGTATTCTATATCTACGCAAGAATATAGAAATTACTGAATTCTTATTCAATGTACGTAAGACTTAAGATACATATGTATTTACAACAATAAAATACATGAAGGGGTGGACAACAATTCATCGCATCGCCTTCGTTGCCTCCTTCTTTCTTCTTGACTCTTTTCTTTCTTCCTCTTTTCTCTTTTCTCATCTTGGTCATCTTTCTTTTTTTTTCTCATAGGCTCTTCTCGCGCTTCGTCTTTTCTCTTTCTTTCTTGTCTTCTTCTCCGACTCTCTTCCCACACTCATCTTGTCTCTTATTTTCTTCTTCAATCCTTTTGACATAGTCGGCATTCTTCCTAGCCACTTCCGGTTGGCTACTTCGTCATATCCAACCTAGTAGATCCTTCCCTTCTTGCCCGGATCTACATACTCAATGTTTTTGGGTAGAGGTCTAGGTTGAAAACCTCTGCCTCCAACACTCCTTCCTCTTCCTCTGGGCGTATATTGTACTGGAGTCTTCTTCTTTCCAGCAGAGTGACTGCTAGTAGTTTTTGTCTTTGTCGGCTTCTTCGCACACTTCTTCTGACCTTCTCCCAATACAAGTCCCAGGCTTGGGCTATGGACATATTTTTGAAGTATCCCTCAGATTCGAGCGTTTTAAATTCCTCCACTCATCGTGGCTCGTCTCTGTCGTCTGGAATGGCATCTGTGTCTTTTTCTGCTGGAATGCCTCCGTATTGTTTCAATATGTCCATCACATAGGCATCCATCTTTCCTTCGACCTCCTTCATCCCTGCTTCCACTATTTTTCTTTTCCCTGGATACGGACATGGAGTGCAGTGTTGGAGCGGCAGAGTCAATGGAAGTTTGTTGATGATGTCAGCTGTGATAAGTCCTTGTTGGGGGGTTCTAGCACCCATTAAAGTCATGTCTTTTGAACCTTCCCCCTCAACTGCTTTTCCATTCTCCTTCTTTCTTCTCAACAACAGTGTCTTTCCCTTCGTGATACCTTGTTTCCTTTTCCTTTTCACCAACTGCTTCTTAAGCATCTTTTGTGATTCCTCTTCCCCCTTTTGGCATCATCAAAGGAGATAGGAACTCCTGGGAACATACCAAAGCATAAAGTCTAGGCGATTGATAGGCGAGTTACTCACTGGATTCTAGCTGCGAGAGTATCTTTGTTGAAATTCGAGCGGATGACTTTTGACTCATTGTCACCGAACTTCATTTCAGCCATAAGAAGGCTGAACTTTTCATTCATATTCTCATCTACGTGCAGAAGTTCTTTTCGATGAAATTCTCGCAGCAGTTCCATTTCAGTGGTATGAGAGGCATGCATCCTATCGATATTTTCTTGCATCCTCCTCTTCATGTCAGCATTATCAGCGCTCCAGATCAGCATTTTATTGTACAATGCTTTGAAATATCGAACCTGTTCCACACGCATTGTTTGCTGCTGTTGCAACTATTCCCTGATTCGGACAACTATTCCACGCAGATTGGCTGCAAGATTTGCATCTCTGTTATCCAGCCGCATATCCAATGAGGCTTGGTGCCTTTCCATCTTCTCAATCTCTCGCAAAGATTCCCTTGAAGACTTCTCGAACCTCAAATTGTCACCTCTATCTCAATCAAGGCGGCACAAACATCAAAATCAAAATTATTTGGGACGATGGTATGCGTGGGGAATTATTGGATCGGAGTTTGTGGAAACGTCTCGATCTCTAGTTGATTCTTCATCTAGATCAGGCAGCTCCAGTGAGAAAGGGAAAGTTGTTTCAAATGCATCATCACGGACATAGGGAATATGTTCAACGGTGACTCGTGGCCGTGATGTGCCCGGTTGAGTCGATTCTGCTGCAGCGTTGGGAGCCTGCGCAGTTGACTGTGATTCAGCTGGGGTCTATTGTGGTATGGACCACTGGGCCGAGCCTTCACTGCCTTAATGCCTTCGCTTGTCCCCAAATCGGTCAGTGGTTTTCCTTTTGAGTTACATCATAGTCTCTCAGCTGTTGTGTCATCCATAAGACTTGGGCACAACAGTTTCCCGCAGCTATGTACTCAGCTTCAGCTGTGGATGTGGCTATTGAGTTATGCTTCTTGCTAAACCAGGAAACCAATCTGTTTCCAAGCATTTGACATGTACCTGAAGTATTCTTCATGTCAACTCTACATTCAACATAGTCGGAGTCTGAGTAACAAATAAGCTTGAATCCTCCTTCCTTTGGATACCATAAGCCGACTTCATGGCATCCTTTCAAATATCTTAGGATTCTCTTAGTTGCAGTCATATGGCTTTCCTTTGGAGCAGATTGGAATCTTTCACATACACCTACAGCAAAGGTGATGTATGGCACGCTTGCTTCATTAAATGAGAGCGATGATCCAATAAGTGCTCAGATCCGGTTTGATCCACAGGCTTTCCATCTGCATCCATATCCATCTTAACTGATGTATTCATTGGTATTTTCACAGAAGACTTCTCTTCCATACCAAATTTCTTCATTAAATCTCTGGTATACTTTGTTTGACTTATGAAGGTTCCATCTTTCAGCTGTTTAACTTGAAGTCCTTGGAAGAATGTCAACTCTTCCATCATGCTCATTTCAAATTTTCCTTGCATGAGGTTTGAGAACTTATCACACAGCTCTTTGTTTGTGGATCCAAAAATTATGTCATCCACATATATTTGAACAAGTAGTATACTCTCCCCACCTTGAATTCTGAAGAGTGTTCTGTCCACCTTGCCTTGGTGAATCCATTATCTGTCAGAAATTGAGATAATGTATCATACCATGCTCTAGGTGCCTGTTTCAATCCATATAGGGCTTTCTTGAGCTTGTACACCTTATCTCCAAGAGTCTTCTGCTCAAATCCTGGAGGTTGTTCAACATAGACTTCTTCTTCCAACAATCCATTCAAGAAAGCACTTTTTACATCCATTTGATATACAGTGAAGTTCTTGTGAGCAGCATAGGCAAGAAACATCCTTATTGCTTCTAATCTTGCAACAAGAGCAAATGTTTCATCAAAATATATTCCTTCCTCTTGGCAATACCCTTTGGCTACCAATCTTGCTTTGTTTCTTACCATAGAACTTTCTTCATTCATCTTGTTTCTGAAAACCCATTTTGTGCCAATAACATTTTGATGAGTTGGTATTTGCACCAATTCCCAAACTTTGTTTATCTCAAACTGATTCAGCTCTTCCTGCATGGCTTGAATCCAATGTGTATCATCCAATGCTTGGGACACATCTTTAGGTTCTATTTGGGAAAAAACAAGTGAACATAGCTTCTTGTTGAGCTTATGATCTGGTTCTTACGCCATCTCTTACATCTCCAATGACTAGCTCTGGTGCATGGTCTCTCAGCCATCTCACATCAGGTTGGAGTAAGTCAGCTGTGTTCAGTCGTCTTGCAGCTGTGTTATCTTGAGCAGCTCTCTCATCATCACTTAGCTGCAGATTCTCCAGCTGTCTTTGAGATTCAGCTTTCTCATCTTCACCATGATTAATTACTCCAGCTTTGGCTTCAACATAGGGACTCTTCTGCATAGTTGGTTGATTTAGCTTATCAGCTAGTTCTTCAATGTCTTCTCCATTTACATTAGGTTCATCAAAAACCACATGGATAGACTCTTCTGTGACCATAGTCCTTTTGTTCAGCACTTTATAGGCTTTGCTTTCAGCTGAGTATCCCAAGAAGATACCTTCATCAGCTTTAGCATCAAAAGCCTTTAGATTATCCTTCCCATTGTTGTGGATGAAGCATTTACATCTAAATATTCTAAAGTATCCAACATTTAGCTTTCTCCCTGTCCAAATTTCATAGGGAGACTTTGTCATTGTCTATTTATCATGCATCTATTTTGAGTATATCATGCAGTATTGATGGCTTCAGCCCAAAATCTTTTTAGCAATCCAAACTAACATGGTTCTTGCGGCTTCCTTGAGAGTTCTGTTTCTTCTTTCTCGCTACTCCATTCTCTATGGAGTCCTTTGCTGCAGATAATTCATGAGCAATACCATTTTCAACACAATCGAGTTATTATTCCATTCACAAACTCGGTTCCTCTATCGATCTTATCTTTATAATAGTTTGACTCTTCTCATTTTGAATTCTCTTCATCACCGTGGGTAGCTTCGCAAGGTTACTTTCTTTTTACACATGAAAATTGTCCATGTATATCTTGAATAATCATCTACTACCACCAATGTGTATTTCTTTCCACTAATGCTAGCTGTCTCAATCGGACCAAATAAGTCCATATGCAAATGATGCAATATTCTTGTTGAAGATTGGCATGACTTCTCTTTGAATGATGATTTGATCTCGCTTTCCCATCTAACATGCATCACAAACACTTTCCTTCTTGTACACCGAGTCCGAAGTCCTTCTACAAGATTACTCCTTGCAAGCTTGTTAATTGTCTTGAAATTCAGGTGACTCGACTTCTTGTGCCACAACTAACTTGATTCGACTATACTCTTTTTGCTTGCAGACAGTGCTTGGTGTGGCAATCGACCAATCTACCACATACATGTTCTTTTGTCTGGATCCTTGCAACACTACTTCATTTGATTCAGTGTCTTTGATTTGGCATACTCCCATATTAAAGTTGGTTGATGCTTAACAAATTAAAGTTGAGGCCTTCAACGTATGCAACATCTGTGATTTCTAATCCATTTTTCTTGATGGATCCAGTGTTTCTAATTTCCACTGGAGCTTCATTTCCTCCAAATATGACTTTTGCACCTCTAATCTCCTTGAATTTTGACAAAATTTTCTTGTTTCCTGTCATGTGTCTAGAACATCCACTATACATGTACCAGGTTCCTTGGCACTCAGCTGTTCCTTGAACCTGCAATCAAGGAAATCAGTTTTTAGGTACCCATACTTGCCTGGGTCCTGAGGGGTTAGTGCTGTAAGATGATCCAACCAACCTATAGCCAAATAATTTGACTCTAAGGTGTTGCCATCTATCTGTGCCATAATCATAATTTTATTTGGCAAATTGCTTGGGGGCTTTAGGTTCATACAGCTGTCTCTTTTGTCTGTATGCTTGTGTGTGTGTTTTAGCAATTGCCTTCTTTGGGTAGTTGTGATATCTCTGAGTGTAGTGCCTGGGTGCATATGTGTGCTGATAATAGCTCTTTTGCCTTTGGAATGACCTTTGATGAGTTCTAGGCCTTTGCCATTTAGGCTTGTATTCCATAGGTCTTTGCAGATATTTCACATCATTCCAATGAGCTTGACTTGGGTAGTTTCTACCATTCCCATCATTTGTGTTCCTTTGATAGAACTTCTGGGGATTTTGGTAGCTCTGTTTCTTCTTCACAGAGTACTTCTTGCTTGGAGTTTGCTGATGAACTCTGCTGGATTTCCTCTCAGCTGTCCTCTTAGCATACTCAACTAGCTGTTTTCCTTTTCCTTTATATCCAAGGCCAGTTTGTTTGTGGTTGTGCTTTGGAATGAATGTGTGTGCAACATTTGGTGTCTTGAATTTTTGAGATGCTTCATTACTTGAAGAACCTTTTTCCAAGATCACTCTTGGAGTTTGACTATGCACAGAGAATTGAATCCTATGCATGTCTTGTCTCCACATTCTTTTTGGCTCATGATAAGGTCATCCAAGGATTTAGATGCCTTTGTGAATGAAGCAATCACATTTTTGAGATCATTTTCTCTCCTTTCTATAGCAGCTATCTCTGCTATTAGTTTAGCATTCTCAATCTTCAACTCTTTATTCTCATCAGCTATGTGACTTAGAGTACTCAGCTCCTTAGTCAGCTGTGAGTTTTGGCTTTTGAGCTGGCTGTTTTCCTCATTTAATAATGTGTGTGAGGATTTAATGTGCTCAAAGTCTTTCATCATTTTGCCTAATGAATCATAAAGATCAGTGGGTGATGAAGTGTGTGTGTCACAATCACTATCACTAGAGTGTGAATGAGATGAGTTAGAGTGTACCTCATCTTCTTGGTCGGAGTTGATCTTGCTCTTTAGCCATTAGACAGTTAATGCTTCTTCTTCGAGTCACTTGAGTAGTCGACTTCACTACTCTCTCGTCTGGTCTCGCTCTTTTTAACTTAGTTGTATCAGCAGTCTCAGCAGCCAACATTGCTCTTTTCTTTTCTTGCCTTCTTTCTCTAAAGACTTTTCTTTCTTCTTCATTCCTGTATTTATTTACTACAGGATATGGACAGTCAATAGCAAAGTGTCCTGGTTGTCTGCAATTCCAACACAGGTTTTCAACTTTTTGATCTGCTCTCTCATTTCTTGGGTTGTCAGCTCTTTGATATTCGACCTTTTGATACTCAGCTCTCTTTGGTGGCCTATCTTCCCTTGACTTGGAGGGAGTTGAATGCCTTCTGGAGGATTCACCTTTGTTTCTTTTGTAGTTCTTGTTGAAGAACTTGTTGAATCTTTTAACCATCAAGGCAATTTCCTCCTGGTCAATGATTTCCTTGTCTCGACTCTCTTCCCTTCCTTGACTATGAGTGCAGCTGTTTTGGGTACAGCTATTTCCTCTTGATCCTTTCTTCTCAGCTCAAACTCATAAGCTTTGAGGTCTGAGAATAGTTCATGATTGGATGTTTTTGATAGGTCCATCGAGTGCCTTAGAGCCATGGTCTTCATTTCCCACTCAGCTGGGAGGCTCCTTAGTATCTTCATGCACATTTACTTTTGTGTGTATTCTTTCCCAAGTCTTTGAGCTCGTTTGTAATTTCGGTGAATCTTGCATCCAACTGGTCCATCGTTTCACCTGCAAGCATTTTGAAGTTTTCAAATTTTTGAACAACAACAGATAATTTCTTTTCTTTATTTTGCTCAGATCCTTCATAGATTAAAGTTAGTTTATCCCAGATTTCTTTGGCTGTCTTGCAAGATTTGACTTTGTTGAACATGACTTTGTCCAAAGTCTTGTAAAGTATATCCTTGGCCATATTGTCAAGGTTGTATCTTTTTCTGTCATCATTTGTCCATCCAGCTCTTGGTTTTTCAACCATAGCTAGTCTAGGAGGAACAGCCTCCTCTCCTTCAGCTGCAGCAGCTCTCCTTGCAGCCGTGTTCACCTTCATTATTTGCAGTGGTCCATCCTCTATCACTATCCATATCTCATCATGTAAAGCTGATAGATGAGCCTGCATACGTATTTTCCAGTCATCAAATTCCTCAATGGTGAACATAGGAATGCGTGTCAAATTTGCTTCCATGATAATAACTTTGTTGTTAATAAAAATGGCTTTTGAAAGAACAAGTGTTAAAAACTACTTTGAAAGATTGGAGATCTAGTTCATGTAACCGAACTCTGGGAAGGCTCAATGAACCAATCGCTCTGATACCACTTGTAGGTCCCAAGGGGTGTGAGTAAGGTTTAGAAGGGGGGGTTGAATAAACCTTAGCAACTTTTCGATTTTAGTCCTTTTAAAATAATTCAGAGTTAAATACACAGCTACGTCCTTGAGGGACAACTAAGTTAGTTAACCAGCAGAGTTAGCCACTCAACAGACTTGATTGAGCTTTTGATAGAATAACTCACTGTTTAGTCTAAACCTTCACTTGGCTGTGATACGATTTTCATCGGAAGACTTAACACCTTTGAATTTGGTTTAAGTTTGTTTTAACACTTGGTTTTAGCACTTTGTTAATTTTCAATTGGATAGCAAATTATCGTGATATAAAAGGTATACTGTAAAGTAAATCTTTGAAATGTAAATGACACAATAAATTTTATAGAGGTTCGAAGATGGGGTAATTCTTCTACTCCTCTCTTCTCCAACTCCCCGGAGGAATCCACTAAGTATTGATCAGTACAAAGTGGTTATCGATCCGGATACAAGTCTTGATCACACAAATAACTTGATCCTTTGGGACTCGGTCTAGAGATGCCTTGGTCACACAGTTGGCTTCTCGTGCGACTCGGCTTCTTCTTCAGGCAAAATGCTTGCTACTACAGACTCACTTGCTCAAGCTTCTTGGATTTGATCACGAAGCCCTCCAATAACTTGAGACTGGTTCGACCTTGAACCTTCCTACAATCCTCTTTGGAATGTACACCCCTTTTGATTCTTCAAAGTTTCCTCTTCAACATGTTGAAGTTGTCTTTCCTTCACAGCTTGGTGTTGGATCGATTTTCTTCGAAGGTTAGGCTTGAGGATTTGCTTGAATAACTTGAGAATATTTTTTAGGTTACAGCTCGAATGATAACTTGAATGTTCATGGTTCAGGTAACCTTCTCTCAAAGTGATTCCTCAGCCTTTTATAGTGAACTTTCAAAAATCTGCCCGTTGAAGAGATAGGCTCAATTTCAAAAGTCACTTGTGTTCGTTGGCTTTTCTTGTTGCAGTCCTTGATGTTGACATTTCCTCGTATTAAATGAACATTCAACTTTTCAGAGTCTGACACAAGGTGCAGTGCTTCCCATTGGTTTATTCCTTTTGCACGCTTTTGGGACTGAGCACTTTAAGACATGGCAGCATGGAAGTAATACTTATTTAAGTAACCTTCTTGACCTCTCGTGGCAACGGATTCTTTTTAGTTATCTTGACTTGATCAGCTTCCTTAACTTCCCCGGTGACTTTAGTCAGCTCCCAATCATTGGATGACTCATCTATATTTAGTTGACTTGAGTGACACTTCACACAGTTGTATCCCAGCTGATACTACTTCAGTCGAGTTCTTGACTTCTCTTCCTAGCCACACTCACCGCTTAGCAATGAGTCTTCATTCTAGTCTTAAGTTGACTTCTTGCATATCCAGGCATAGCTGACTTGACTCAGCTCGTACAACCCTATCTATTACAATACAAATTACAAGGAAAATGGGGTGCCAACTTTCTAGTCTAAGTTTTACATGGCATTCATCAAAATCTAATAAATTAAATTTCCTAACAAAAACCACATGGATAGACTCTTGTGTGACCATAGTCCTCTTGTTCAGCACTCTATAGGCTTTACTCTCAGCTGAGTATCCCAAAAAGATACCTTCATCAGCTTTAGCATCAAAAGCCTTCAAATTATCCTTGCCATTATTATGGATGAAACATTTACATCCAAATATCTTGAAGTATCCAACATTTGGCTTCCTCCCCACGTCCAAATATCATAGGAGTCTTGGTCAATTGCATATTAATCATGAATCTATTCTCGAGTATAACATGATGTATTTATAGCATCACCCCAAAATCTCTTAGGCAATCCAACTTCAAATAACATAATCCTTGCAAAGCTTCCTTGAGAGTTATGTTCTTCTTTAAGCTATTCCATTCTCATGGAGTTCTTGATACGATAACTCATGAGCAATACCATTTTTAACACAATACGAGTTATAATCCCAATGACAAACTCAGTTCCCCTGTCAAATCTTATCTTTATAATGGCTTGACTCTTCTCATTTTGAACTCTTCTCATCAGCTGAGGTAACATCTGTAGTGTTTCCTTCTTTTTACACATGAAAATTGTCCATGTATATCTCGAATATTCATCCACCACCACTAAGGTGTAATATCCTGGTTGAAGGACTTGGCTTCTCCTGGAATGATGATTTAATTTGCTTTCCCATCCGCATGCATCACATATACTTTCTTTCTTATACACCGAATCCGCAATCCTTCAACAAGATGACTCGGCTTTTTATGCCACAGCCAACTTGATTCGGTTGTACTCCCTGCTAGCAGACATGTGCTTGGTGTAGCAGTAGACCAATCTACCACATACATATTCTTTTGCATTGATCCTTGCAGCACTATTTCATTGGACTCAACATCTTTGATTTGGCATATTCCCATGTTGAATCCTACATTGTAGCCCTTGTCACGAGTTGGTCGATATTTAACAAAGTTGAAGTTGAGACCTTCAACATAAGCAACATCTGGGATTTCCAATCTATTTTTCTTGATGGATCTCGTGCCTTTGATCTCCCTTGGAGCTTCATTTCCTCCAAACATAACTTTAGCACCTCTAATCTCCTGGAATCTTGACAGATTTCTCTTGTTTCCTGTTATATGTTTGGAACAACCACTATCCATGTACCAGGTTTCTTGGCACTCAGTTGTTCCTTGAACCTGCAATCAAGGAAATTAGTTTTTAGGTACCCATACTTGTCTATGTCCTAGGGGTTAGTGCTATAAGATGCTCCAACGAACCTATAGCCATATGATCTGACTCTAAGAGGTTGCCATCTATCAGTACCATAATCATAATGTACATTAGCAAATTGCTTCGGGTTTTAAGATTATATAGTTGTCTCTTTTGTCAGTATGCTGTGTGTGTGTTTTAGCAATTGCTTTCTTGGGATAGTTATGAAATCTCTAAGTGTAGTGCTTGGGTGTATATGCTTTGCCGATAATAGCTCTTTTGCCTTGGGAATGACCTTTGTTGAGGTTGATGTCTTTGCCATTTGGCTTGTATCCCATAGGTCTTTTCTGATGTTTCACATTATTCCAATCAACTTGGTTTGGATAGTTTCTACCATTCCCATCATATGTATTTCTTTGATGAAATTTCTGGGGCTTTTGGTAGCTCTTTTTGCTTCTTACAGAGTATTTTTTGTTAAGAGTCTGCTGAGGGACCTGTATGAATTTTTTCTCAGCTGTCCTTTCAACATACTCTACTGGCTTCTTTCTTTTCCCTTTATAACCTAGGCCAGTATGATTGTGATTGTGTTTTGGAGTAGATGTGGGTGCAGCATTTGGTGTTTTGGGTTTTTGGAATCGTTCATTGCTTGAAGATTCCTTTTCCAAAATCACTCTTGGAGTTTGACTATGCACAAAGGAATTATATCCTATACTTGTCTTGTCTCCACATTCTTTTTGACTCATTATTAATTCATCCAATGATTTGGATGCTTTTGTAAATGAGGCAATCACATTAATAAGATCTTTTTCCCTCTTTTCTATATCAGCTAACTCTGCTATGATCTTTGCATTTTCAGCGTTCAACTTAGTGTTCTCATCAGTTATGTGACTCAGAGTACTCAGCTCTTTGTCAGCTCTGAGTTTGGCTTTTAAGCTGGCTATTTTCCTCTTTAAAAATGTGTGAGAGGTTTTAATATGCTCAAAATCTTTCATCGTTTTGCCTAATGAATCATAAAGATCTATGGGTGATGAAGTGTGTGTGTCACAGTCACTATCACCTGAATCAGAATGAGATGATTTAGAATGTACCACATCTTCTTGATCTTGTTGATCTTGTTCTTTGCCCTAAAGGCGGATCGAAGCCTCTTCCTCTATGTCACTTGAGTAGTTAGCTTCACTACTCTCTGAGTCTGTTTTGCTTCTTTGCACTTGGTGCTCAATGTGATCTCTCGGACCAACTTGACTTTCTTCTTTTCTGTCTTCTTTCCTCAAGACTCTTCTTTCTTCTTTTCATTACTATACTTGTTGATGGGGTATGAACAATCAACAACAAAATGTCCCGTTGTCCAATTCCAACACAGGTTCTCAACATTCTGATAAGCTCTGTCGGTCATTTGATTATCAGCTCTCTGATTTTCAGCTCTCTTGGGTGGCCTATCCTCCTTTGCTTTGGAGGGTGATGAATGTCTTCTGGAGGTCTCAACCTTGTTCTTTTTATAGTTCTTGTTAAAGAACTTGTTGAATCTATTTACCATGAGGGCAATATCTCCTCTTGGTCAATGGTTTCCTTTGGCTAAGCTCTTTTGCCATCACTTCCCAACAATGCAGTTGTCTTGGGTACAGCTGTTTCCTCCTGCTCTTTCCTTCTCAGCTCAACTCATAAGCTTTGAGGTCTGGGAATAGCTCATGATTGGATTTTTTTGAGAGGTCCACTGAATGTCTCAGGGCCATGACTTTCATTTCCCATTCAGCTGGGAGGGCTCTTAATATCTTCATACACATCTCCTTCTGTGTATACTCTTTCCCAAGAGCTGAAAGCTCATTTGTTATCTCTCAGAACTGGCATCCAAATGATCCAGTTTCACCGCAACCATTTTAAAATTTTCTAATTTTTGAACAACAACAGTTAATTTGTTCTCCTTAATTTGTTCCGATCCTTCACAAATTAAGGTCAGCTTATCCCAAATTTCTTTGGCTGATTTGCAAGATTTGACTTTGTTGAACATGGCTTTGTCCAACGTCTTGTAGAGTATATCCTTGGCCACATTGTCCAGGTTATATCTCTTTCGATCTTCATTTGTCCATTCAGTCTGTGAATTGACTTTGTTGAACATGGCTTTGTCCAACGTCTTGTCGAGTATATCCTGTGTTCTGTCCTTTCAACAGCTTCTCCTTCAGCTGCAGGGGCTGCTCTTACAACAGTGTTGACTTTGTATATTTCCAATGGCCCATCCTCTATCACAATCCACATTTTATCATGTAAAGCAGATAGATGAGCCTGCATGCGAATCTTCCATTCATTAAACTCTTCCACAATAAACAATGGAATACGTGTTAGATTTGCTTCCATGATTAATAACTTTGCTTAAAAAAATGAAAGACTTTTAAAAGCACAAGTGTTAAAACCTTTGAAAAAGATTGAGATCTAGTTCAGTAACCAGTGCGGAAGGCTCAATGAACCAACCGCTCTGATACAACTTGTATGTCCCAAGGGGTGTGGTGTAAGGTTTAGAGGGGGGTTGAATAAACCTTACCGAATTTTCGATTTTAGTCCTTTTAAAAATGTTCGACAGAGTTGACTCAGATCAACTATGTCCTTGGGGATAGCTAAGTTGGCTATTCAGCTAAGTTACCCACTCAATCAATTTGTTCGATAGAGTTGTTAATAATATAACTTCGGCTACTTAAGCCAAATACTTAACTTAGTTGATTTGGTTTTTAACAGCGGAAGACTTAACACCCTTTGATTGATTTAAAGCTTGTTTTTAACACTTGTTTTAGCACTTAGATAATTATCAGTTGGATAGCATATATTAACAGTTGTTTTTATAATGGTTCAAGATGGGGTAATTCTTCTAATCCACTTTTCTCCAACTCTGGTGGAATCCACTAAGTAACATATCAAGTTACAAAGCGGTTGACCAGATCTAGAGACAACATTGATCACACAACCAAGGCTTCTCATGTGACACGGTTTCTTCACGAGGCAGATTCCTGGCTACTTCAGCTCACTTCTCAAGTTCTTGGATTTGATCACGAAGCCCTCCAACAAACTTGAACTTGGTTCGATTGTGAACCTTTCTACAATCCTTCAACTTGGAAAGTTGACCCCTTTGTTGTTCTTCAAATGTTTTCTCTTCAACTAATTGAAGTTGTCTCTCTTTCACAAATTTGTATTGGATCGATTTTCTTCGAGTTTTAGGCTTGAGGAATATCTTGAAATGCTTTGAGAATATTGCATATTGATTGCTTGAATATTGCTTGCTCTTGCTAGGTTCGGAAATTAGGGTAACCCTTTCTCAAATGCTTCCTCGGCCTTTTTTATAGTGCACATTTGAAATTTGCCCATTGAAGAGATAGGCTAGTTTCAAATGTCACTTTGTGTTCGCTTGGCTTGTCTTTTCTTGTCCTGCACCCTTGTGATATTGACCTTTCCTCGTATTAAATGGCTCTTGACTTTACAGTTCGACACACGATGCCGTGTTTCCCATTGGCTCAATCCTTTTGCATAATTTTGTGCCAAACACTTTAAGACTGCACCTTGACATATTACTTTGTCGAGTAATATTCTTGACTTTATTATAATGGATCTAAGTCATTTGTCTTATCTTGATCGTTGTCTTTACCCCAGGTGACTTGAGTCCCTCCAATCATAAAATTGGCTCAACTATCACTTTAACTCATAGACTTGGCTCTTTAAGTTGACTTGACCGACACTTCTCATAGGTGTTCTCACCGACTCTCCTTGAGTCGATTCTTTGACTTTCTTCTATGCCATACTCACCGACACACAACAAAGTCTTCATTTCATCCAGATTAACTTCTTGTAATCTTGACTTAGTTTGTCTTCACTCGCTCTTCCAAATCTATCTATTACAATACAAAATTACAAGAAAAATGGGGTGTCAACTTCCTAGTCTAAGTTTACATGATATCATCAAAATATAACAAATAAATTTCTAACAATTTCACCTTTTTTGATGATGCCAAAACTTAAAACATATAACATAAGTAAACAACAGAAATACAAGCAGTGTAGTAACAAAGAATGTATGCTTTTGAATAATCATTTTATTGATCATAGCATTCATGTCCTTTACAAAGTTGTTTACATCAAGTAACAGGGTTGTACACAAATTCATCTATTCAACTCAGTATCTCAGCTAAGTTACATAGAGAATGAATTTTACAGGGAAATACACAGAGCTATTACAAAAGCCTTACATCTATGTATTTACAACGAATTAAAATACATGAAGGGGTTCGCAGCACACTTCAACGCCTTTGCTGCTCCCTTCTTCTCTCTCCTCATCTTTATCCCTCTTCATGTTATCCTCTGGTCTTCTCCTCTTCTTTCTTCTTCCTTCCTCTCTTTCTTCTTCTCGTAAGTTTGTTTAGCGGCAGGTCATCCCTTCATCGCCTCTCTGCCATTTGCGATTGGCCCTTTTCATTCTTTTTTCTTTTCCTCTTCTTAGCTTCTTCAATCTTACGTGCAACCTCAAGGTTGGCAAGGTGATCGTGTCGACCAAGATATGAGACCCTTCTTTTCTCGATAAACATACTTAACATCTCTAATGTCTGGTCTTGGCCGTGGTTGACTTCTTCTCCCACCGCCACCATGACTACCCCTTTCGACTCAGCTCCCTTCCTCGGGAGTATCTCACCTGAGATTTTGACTTTCCAATCGAGTGACTTCTAGAAGTCAGTTGTTTATCGGCTAATTTGCATCAGATTCGATCAAGCCTCCCAATACAAGTCCCAGGCTTGAGTTAGTCGTATCTTTAAAGTACCTTCGCTTCTAGAGTTTGAATTCTCCATAGATCTCGGGCTCGGATCCAAAGATCGTATCGCAAATTCGCTCAAGGATTTATTGAAGCATAGTCCTTTCCTTGGAGGACCACCATATTGCTTTCTAATATCTTGAACACGTGCGATTGCCGTTCGTTGCCTAACTTCTCGAATGCGAAGTTGAGCAGCTTGAAATTGTTTGCTCACCGATCGAGCTACTTAGTCAGTCTTAACAGACTTCTTAAGTCTTAGTGGGTTTTCCAATTGAGTGACTGTCCTCACTGCCTTGTCATCGTCATCGGAAATGGATTGCGCCTTAGGGGATGGCTCATCATCAAAATTGAATATCATGGGAGTTGTCTTATCACTGACATAGCTATGAGATTTAAGAACATCCTCAGCCTTGTCCATTGAAGAATCTTCAGGATGGGTGGACTCGGCTTCATCCTCGGATCCCATAAATGATGTGTCAATATGCTCTTGGAAATCTCAAGAGCCGATCTCTCTTTCTACAAAGACCTTCGAGTTGAGGAATGTCCTGTTCACCTTTGTTCCTTACCCAGGAAAGTCTCAACTTCCATTAGGCCTTCTTTACCCCCAGCAGTCTCAACCGTTGTGGGGCCTTCTACAATCCTTTAGACACTCAACTTTCTTAGGGTCTTCGATAATGGCATCCTTCAGAGTCTCAACTCCCAGGGCCTCTCCATCCTTTGCCTTAGTGCGACAAAGAAACCCGCCATTTGCACAACAGGAAATCTCGGTTGAGACAGACTTAACTGTCTGAGCTTCGTTAATTTCACTCTGTTTCTCAGTGATATTCTCTCCTTCGCCTCCAAACTTCTTTTTTTGGTCTCCCACGTCATCCTTCGACCCTACTATGGTGGAGAGAGTTTCCCCCTTAGATGGCGCACCAGCTGAGTGAATAATAGTGGGGTTACTCAACTCCCGAGACACATCTCAGAGTGTCCATTGAGTGATCGACCATATAGCAGTGTCTCAATACCTTCTTCGGGTTAGGCTTGGCTTGGGTGCCCAAATTCCACTTCATCGCTTTGTCCCCGAGAGCCATCGTAGAGTGCACCGGGGACATGGTCACTGCAATAACGGTAGCAATCTCTGCGCCACTCCAAACGGATCAGTCTGCGGAGAGACTTTGGAGGACTCTCCTGAACCTTCTTGAAGACTTAGCTCGTGCATGGATCTTGATTCTCGAGTGGCCTGCTCTAACTCGGCCTTCTATATTGCATCAACATGGTCCATCTCCTCCATATCACTATCGGTTGACTCATGGAGATGCTCATGTGTCCCTATGTGCAAACATATCTTGGATTTCCCAAGGCTTTGGCTCGCTCCTCAGCCTTCTCCTTCTATTCCTACTTGATGAGTCGAACTGTTTCCATGCGCTTATCTTCATTTAGAGCAAATTGGACAGTTTCATATCCAAGCAAGCTTAGAAGTTCTTCCTCTTCTTCAATAAACTCAAGGTCAACGAATCTGCGCTTTGAGTAATCTAGCTTCCATGCCCTTTCATTCCCTCATCTGCGGGAGTGTCCTGGGTAGATCAGAGAGTACATTATTAGATCATCATCATAATCCTCCTCTTCGGTCTCTTGAGTGGCAGCTAATGGAGCTTGCTCCTCCTCCGATTTAGTCGCATTTGTCTCGAGAGGATGAGACAACCTGTTCTTCCACGGTCTTGGTGTCTCAACTCCTTGTTTTCCCCAACCTGTCTCCGCATAATTGGGTCTTCTACCCTCTCTACTGATCAAGATCGAGTCTTCTCGGGCTCAATAACTTTTTCTTGAGACTGCTTTTCTTGAGCATCAACAGTCTCACTGGTCTTCTCCGGCTAAGTACTGGACTCGGCTGTATTCTCAGATGCAAACTTCTTAAACAACCGTCTTCGCTTGGTGGCAACCAACGGGATCTTTGGTTCGACTCCTATAGGCTCTTCAAGGGTGAATGCCTGTGTTTCAATAGATGTTTCCTTAGAAGCAGTTGCCTTCCTAGAGTTGGCAGTTCGCTTCTTCTTCACGACTGGAGAAGGAATTTGGGGTTCCTTCTCGATCTCGCTCTGGGGGGGGCCTGGGTCAGCAGGGGCGGGAGCTTTTGGTTTGGCTGCAGGGGCAGGTGCTATCTTTGACATTGCTGCTGGGACAGGGGCAGGCTTCGATGTAGCAGCTCTGTTCTTAGAGATCGGCTTCGGTGAGAGAGCTGGGGAGGTCTCAACTGTGTCTTCAGTAGGGTCAGCTGATTCCCCCTCACTTGTATCCGCCTTTCTCGCATGGGCCTTCTTCTGCTCACCAGAGAGGTTCGCCTTGAACATCCTCTTGTTTGCATGGAACGACTTTCCATGGTGCAGTGTTATCCCCTTTACTTCCATCAAATGGCCAATGATAAGGCCATAACCCAGTGAACATCCAAAGGTCCCATCCTCCTTATAGGACTGGTTGGTCACATTCTGGCACACTCGGCTAAAGATGAACTCAGCCCAGTTCACCTTATTGGCTTGCATGATTGCAGCCATCACAACCAGCTTAGTCTTGGATAGCTGATTGAAACTCCTAAATTTCATGTCGATGCACTGGACACGATGTCCATCAGCTTATGATAGTTTTCCTTCAGAAAACCCATCTTAGTTGTATACACAACTTTAGCAGCATGCTCCGGCTTGGCAACTTCCTTCCAAGCTGCAGCTAGGTTGACATCCTTCTTAGCGATGTCATTCATCTCTTTAGAAGGTAAGAAACAGTGCCTAGAAAGTTTGTTTGAAGTGATTTTAATGGCCTTATTGTGGACGGATGAACGAATTTCATCGTTGCGCACCTCAGCGTTTACATAGAACATTTCCACTTTCTCCAGATAAGTGTGCGTGAACTACATCGATAGAAAGTCCTTCAGGCCGGACTTTTCCAATTTTTCAGCTATCTTCTTTACCAGGGCACCATCCACGCCATGCTTGATCATCCCTGCAAAATCCACGGACGCTCCAGTGTGGATCTTCTCGGATAGCAACACAAAATCAAGGTTTGTAAGAATTTTCAGAACTTTTGAACGATTAAAAATGCAAAAACTTGATCTTGAAGAACTAGGGTTTCACTTGCTTGCGAGAGAGAAAATGCTTTCTTCTTTGAAGACGGTAAGTTTTGTGTGAGGAGAGAAAAAAAGTAAATTTTTGTATATATGGGACGTGAAAGGGCGGTTTTGGAATTTAAAAATTTTATCAAAATCAACGGTCAAGATTAAGCCTTCAAAACCGCATTAAATTCCCTACATTAAATGCAAAAAGATCATTTATATCCAATCATATGGTTACTATGCAAAAGGCCCTGGATGTTCTATTTGGCTCGGGTATGGCCTGGATGTTCCCCATGCGATTCATAAAGACCCTGGAAAGACCACTCGAAGAAGGCCGATTACCTTCATGGTAAGAAGAAACAAAAGGTCAATGACCCAAGAAAAAGGAAAGAAAAATTCGAAAAAACAAGAGAAAGTGCTTACGGAAAACGTATCAAAATGAAAGAGGCACCAGCCAACAGACACGTCTTTTTGGATTCGAAGGCTGCGAGGAGACGTCATATCCCGGAGAAAGCGGTCATGTCTCCTGTTTCTGCGAAAAAGGTCCAACCACGATTGCCACGCGTGTCGGCCATCATAATGCCCAATTAATGCGCCGTTTTGATTTTAATGCCGATTGACGTATCAATAATCAAGACTTTTAAGGTTTCTCCTTCATTTAAGATTCATGATTAGTATTTAAAGTTTAAATCCGACTCAAAATAAATTCCCTCATCGGAATTAAACTTGGGGGCCATTGATGACACCCAAACCGACCAACAAAGACATCCAAGTCGAGCTCAACCAAGACACGTGCCCATTCAGCCAATGTCGACGCCAGCCGACCAGGACGGCTCTGGCCACGTAAGCGACCGAGCCAAATGATGAAAGCTCCCAGCCGAGTGCGATGTGGCACAAATCGAGCTCAACCTAGCGGAGCAAAGTCAGGTAGGGACTCCCAGGTTACGTCAGTCAAACGATCAAGAAAACATGTCCACAATAATATAAGTTCCTCAAAAGCAACAATATAACCTCAAGGTCAACAAGATTCTCCCAACACATGGCTACTTCACACGCGCGCCGTAAATAACACCATTATTTTAAGTGAAAGTTGTCAATAGTAAGCTAGATACACCCTGCAGGATATCCTAGGAGTGATTTAGAAAAGGACAAGTGTCCCACTACGAACAACTATTACCCCATGATTGGGTATAAAAGGGGCCAAATGGATTGTAAAAGGACAAGAAAAACAACGAGAAAAAGGAGAGAAAAACAAATAACAAAAGAGAAAAATAGGAGTATCAAAAGAGAGCGAAAGAAAGACAAAAATCAATTCGTAAAAACGGCCGACCAGGACACGGTGCCTTTCGGTTAATTCAATAAAAGGCCGAATTAGCCTCGTTTGGTTGTCTTTGATTTGAATTACTCCCCACGATATCAAAACTCCCTATTTTTCTTTGTTGACCAAAAAGCACGCCAACAACATGAATCTAATGTGTGTCATCCAATGCTTGAGATACATCTTTAGGCTCTATTTGGGAAATAAAATAAGTAAACATTGCTTCATGTTATGCTCTGGATCTGGTTCTTATGGAATCTCTAACATCTCCAATAATTAACTCAGGTGGATGGTCTCTCAGCCATCTCACATCAGGTTGGAGTAAGTCTGCTATATTCAGCCGTCTCGCAGCTACGTTGTCTTGAAAAACTTCTTCATCTTCATTCAGTTGTAGACCTTCCAGCTGTCTTTGAGATTCAGCTATCTCATCATCACCAGGGTTGAGTGCTCTCACTTCAGCTTCAACATAAAGACTCTTCTGCATATTTGGCTGATTCAGCTTATTCTCTAACTCATCAATGTCTTTTCCATTCACATTAGGTTCATCAAAAACCACATGGATACACTCTTCTGTGACCATAGTACTCTTGTTCCACACTCTATAGGCTTTACTCTCAGCTGAGTATCCCAAAAAGATACCTTTATCAGCTTTAGCATCAAAAGCCTTTAAATTATCCTTGCCATTATTATGGATGAAGCATTTACATACAAATATCTTGAAATATCCAACATTTGGCTTTCTCCCTGTCCAAATCTCATAGGGAGTCTTGGTCAATTACCTATAAATTATGCATCTATTCTGAGTATAACATGTTTTTGTATTTTATGGCTTGACAAAGACAAAATCTCTTAGGCAATCCACTTCATCTAACATAGTCCTTGCGGCTTCCTTGAGAGTTGTGTTCCTTCTTTCACTAATCCATTCTTTGTGGAGTCCTTGCTTGCGATAACTCATGAGCAATACCATTTTCAACACAATCACCGAGTTATTATCCCATTGACAAACTCAGTTCCCCTGTCAGATCTTATCTTTATAATGGTTTTACTCTTCTCATTTGGAACTCTTCTCATCAGCTGAGGTAACTTCTGCAAAGTTTCCTTCTTTTTACACATGAAGATTGTCCATGTATATTTTGAATAATCATCCACCACCACTAAGGTGTATTTCTTTCCACTTATGCTAGCTGGCTCAACTGGACCAAATAAATCCATATGCAACAAATGTAATATCCTTGTTGAAGAAGGACTTGGCTTATCCTTGAATGATGATTTGATTTGCTTTCCCATCTGGCATGCATCACAAATACATTCTTTCTTGTACACTGAGTCTGGCAATCCTTCCACAAGATGACTCCTTGCAAACTTGTTGATTGTCTTGAAATTTAGATGACTCAGCTTCTTATGCCACATCCAACTTGATTCGGTTGTACTCCTTGCTAGCAAACATGTCTTTGGGTGTAGCGATGAGCCAATCTACCACGTACATATTCTTTTGCCTTGAACCTTGCAGCACTATTTTATTGGACTCAACATCTTTGATCTGGCATATCCCCATGTTGAAACCTACATTGTATGTCTTGTCACAGAGTTGGCTGATGCTTAACAGGTTGAAGTTTAGGCCTTCAACATAAGCAACATCTGTGATTTCAATTCCATTTTTCTTAATGGATCATGTGCCTTTGATCTCCCCTGGAGCTTCATTACCTCCAAATACAACTTTACCACCTCTAATCTCCTTGAATCTTGACAGATTTTTCTTGTTTCCTATCATATGTCTGGAACAACCACTATCCATGTACCAGGTTTCTTGGCATTTAGTTGTTCCTTGAACCTGCAATCAAGGAAATCAGTTTTTAGGTACCCATACTTGTCTGGGTCCTGGGGGGTTAGTGCTATAAGATGCTCCAACCAACCTATAGCCAGATGATCTAACTCTAAGAGGTTACCATCTATAAGTACCATAATCATAATGCACATTAGCAAATTGCTTGGGGGGTTTTAGGATCATACAACTGTCTCTTTTGTCTGTATGCCTGTGTGTGTGTGTTTTAGCAATTGCTTTCTTGGGATAGCTATGAAATTTCTGAGTGTAGTGCTTGGGTGCATATGTGTGTTGATAAAAGTCTTTTGGCTTGGGCATGACCATTGCTGAGGTTGAGGTCTTTACCATTTTGGCTTATATCCCATAGGTCTTTGCTGATGTTTCACATTATTCCAATCTGCTTGGTTTGGATAGTTTCTACCATTCCCATCATGTGTATTTCTTTGATTGAATTTATGGGGCTTTTGGTAGCTCTGTTGAGTATTTTCTGTTTGGAGTCTACTGAGGGACCTGTCTGAATTTCTTCTCAGTTGTCCTTTCAGCATACTCAACTAGCTTCTTTCCTTTAACTTTATAACCAATGCCAATATGATTGTGATTGTGCTCTGGAGTAGATGTGGGTGCAACATTTGGTGTTTTGGGTTTTTGGACTCCTTGATTGCTTCAAGTTCTCTTTTCCAAAATCACTCTTGGAGTTTGACTTTACACAAAGGAATTAAATCCTATGCTTGTCTTGTCTCCACATTCTTTTTGACTCATAATAAGTTCATCCAATGATTTCGATGCTTTTATAAATGAGTCAATCACATTTTTAAGATCTTTTTCCTTCTTTTCTGTAGCAGCTAACTCTGCTATGATCTTGGCATTTTCGACCTTCAACTTAGTGTTCTCATCAACTATTTGACTTTCAGTACTCGGCTCTTTTGTCAGCTGTGAGTTTTGGCTTTTAAGCTGGCTGTTTTCCTCATTTAAAAGTGTGAGAGGTTTTAATGTGATCATAATATTTCATCATTTTGCCTAATGAATCATAACAATCTGTGGGTGATGAAGTGTGTGTGTCACAGTTACTATTACCTGATTCAGAATGAGATGAGTTAGAATGTACTGCATCTTCTTGATCTTGTTCTTTGGCCATGAGGCAGATCACAACCTCTTTCTTTGTGTCACTTGAGTAGTTAGTTTCACTACTCTCGAGTCTCTTTGCCTCTTTGCACTTTCTTTGGCTCGGCGATCTCGGCACCAACATGGCTTTCTTCTTTTCTTGTCTTCTTTCCACTGAGACTCTTCTTTCTTCTTTATTTCGATACTTGTTGGTGTGGATAGGAGCAGTCAACGGCAAAAAATGTCCTGGTTGTCTACAATTCCAACACGGGTTCTCGACTTTACGATCAACTTTGTCGGTCCTTTGATTATCATCTCTCTGATAATTAGCTCTTTGATCTTGATTCTCTTGGGGCCTGTCCTCCCTTGCTTTGGAGGGTGATGAATGCCTTCTGGAGGTCTCATCCTTGTTTCTTTTATAGTTATTGTTAAAGAACTTATTGAATCTTTTAACCACAAGGGCAATCTCCTCCTGGTCAATGGTTTCCCTTGGCTCAACTCTTTTCCCATCATTGGCCAACAATGCATCTTAGGTACACTTGTTTCTCCCCGCTCTTTCCTTCTCATCAAACTCATAGGCTTTGGGGTTTGAAAATAAATCATGATTGGATGTCTTTGAGAGGTTCATTGAATGTCTTAACGCCATGACCTTCATTTCTCGTTCAGCTGGGAGGGCTCTTAAAATCTTCATACACATCTCTTAAAAGCACATTGTCCAGGTTATGTCTCTTTCCATCTTCATTTGTCCATTCAGTTCTTGGGTTTTCAACCATGACTGGTCTTTCAACTCCTTCATTGGTCTTTGCTCTTCTGGTTGACTTTGTATATTTCCAATGGCCCATCTTCTATCACAATCCACATTTCATCATGTAGAGCAAATAGATGAGCCTGCATGCAAATTTTGCTAGTCATCAAACTCTTCCACAGTAAACATTGGAATACGAGTTAGATTTGCTTCCATGATAATAACTTTTCTTAAAAGATGAAAGACTTTTAAAAATACAAGTGTTAAAACCTTTGAAAAAGATTGAGATCTAGTTTAGTAACAAATGCGGAAGGCTCAATGAACCAACTGCTCTGATACCACTTGTAGGTCCCAAGGGGTGTGGTGTAAGGTTTAGAAGGAGGGGTTTGAATAAACCTTACCAAATTTTCGATTTTAGTCCTTTTAAAATAGTTCAACATATTTGACTCAAATCAGCTGTGTCATTGGGGGACAGCTAAGTTGGCTATTAAGCTAAGTTACCCACTCAATAGACTTGATAGAGCTTTTGATAGTATACCTCGGCTGCTTAAGCTAAATACTTAACTTAGTTGATTTGGTTTTATAACAGCAGAAGACTTAACACCCTTTGATTGATTTTAAGCTTGTTTTTAACACTTGTTTTAGCATTTAGTTAATTATCAGTTGGATAGAAAATATTAACTAACAACAGATATAAAATAAATATGCAGGAATGTAAATGCTGAAAGTAAATTGAAACAAGTATTTTTATAGTGGTTCGAAGATGGGGTAATTATTCTAGTCCACTCTTCTCCAACTCCTGGAGGAATCCACTAAGTGACATATCTGTTCACAAAGCGTTTATCAGTCTGGCGACAGCCTTGATCACACAGCTGGCTACTCCTGCGACTCAGCTTCTTAACGAGGCAACTGCCTAGCTACTTCAGCTCACTTCTCAAGTTCTTGGATTTGATCACGAAGCCCTCCAACAAATTTGATACTTGGTTTGACCTTGAACCTTTCTACAATCTGTAGGTCCCAAGGGGTGTGGTGTAAGGTTTAGAAGGGGGGGATGAATAAACCTTACCAAATTTTTGATTTTAGTCCTTTTAAAATAGTTGAACAGAGTTGACTCAAATCGGTTTGTGTCCTTGGGACAGCTAAGTTGGCTATTCATCTAAGTTACTCACTCAATGATTGATAGAGTTGTTGATAGTATAACTTATGCTTAAGCCAAATACTTAACTTGGGTGATTTGGTTTTTAACAAATGGAAGACTTAACATCCTTTGATTTGATATAAGTTTGTTTTTAACATTTTATTTTAGCACTTAGTTATTTATCAGTTGGATAGCAAATATAAACTTATCGACAGATATAAATTAAATATGCAGGAGTTTAAATTGCTGAAAGTAAATTGACACAAGTATTTTATAGAGGTTCGAAGAGTGGGTAATTCTTCTAATCCTCTCTTTTATAACTCCTTGAGGAATCCACTATGTAAAAGATCAGTTTACAAAGCGGTTATTAGTCTGGAGACAACCTTGATCACACAAATGGCGTCTATTACGACTCAGCATCTTCACAGGGCTGTTGCCTTGCTACTTCAACTCACTTCTCAAGTTCTTGGATTTGATCACGAAACCCTCCAACAAACTTGATAATGGTTCGACCTTGAACCTTCTACAATCCTTCCTTCAACTTAGAAAGAAGACCCCTTTTGTTTCTTCAAAAGTTTCCTCTTCAACTGGTTGAAGTTGTCTCTCCTTCACAACTTGTGTTGGATCGAGTTTCTTCGAGTTTAAGGCTTGAGGAATTGCTTGAATTGCTTTGAGAATATTGCATATTACTTGCTTGAATACTGCTTGTTTGTTCGTGGTTCAGCTCACCAAAGTCACCTTTTCTCAATAGTTTTCTCAGCCTTTTATAGTGCACATTTGAAATTTACCCGTTGAAGAGATAGGCTAGTTTCAAATGTCACTTTGTGTTCGTTGGCTTGTCTTGTCTTTGTCTGCAGCCTTTGTGATGTTGACCTTTCGTCGTATTAAATGGCATTTTAGGTTTGCAGGTTCCGGACACAAGGTGTAGTGTTTCCCATTGGTTCCTTCCTTTTGCACAATTCTGAGCCAAACACTTTAAGACCTGACAGCTTTACATTTTATTATATCGAGTAACATTCTTGATTTTATTCCAACGGATCTAAGTCAGTTGTCTTCACTGGACTGTTGCCTTTACACTAGGTGACTTGAGTCTGCTCCAATCATGGGATTGACTCAACTCTCACTTCAACTGTTAGACTTGGTTTCTTGAGTTGACTTGACTGACACTTCTCACAGTTGTTCCAGAGTTGATTCTCCTTCAGTCGAGTCTTTGACTTCCTTCTAAGCTATACTCAGCTGACACACAGCAGAGTCTTCATTCCAGTCTGCAGTTGACTTCATGTAATCTTTGACATAGCCGACTTAACTAAGCTCTTCCAGTCATATCTATTACAATGCATAATTACAAGGAAAAATGGGTGCCAACTTCCTAGTTTAAGTTTTACATGGTATCATCAAAATCTAATAAATAAATTTCCTAACAATTTCCCCCTTTTTGATGATGCCAAAACTTAAAACATTCAACATAAGTAAACAGCAAACATACAAGCAGTGCAGTAACAAAGAATGATGCTTTGAATGATCATTTTATTGATCATAACATTCTTGTCCTTCAAAAGAATTACATTTATGTATTTACAGCAAAATACATGAAGGGGTTCGCAACAGACTGCATCGCCTTTGCTGCTTCCTTCTTCTCTCTTCTTCATCAGCTGTCTTCTAGTCATCCTCTAATCTTCTTCTCTTTCTTTCCTCTTCCTTTCTATTTGTTTTCTCATACGCTCGCCTAGCAGAAGGGTCATCCCTTCGCTCCCTTTCTTCCCATTTACGAGCAGTTCTCTCATTCTCAGCTTTTTGCCTTCTAAGAGCTTCAGTGTTCTTTCTAGCAACTTCTAGGTTGGCAAGGTGATCATATCCAGCCCAATATATAAGACCCTTCTTGTCTGGATCTACGTATGCTACGTCTTTTGGTTTTGGTCGAGGTTGAGATCCTCTTCCACCGCCACCACGTCTTCCCCTTCCTGACTCAGTTCCTCTTCCTCTGGGAGTATACTGTATTAGAGCTTTTGACTTTCCAGCTGAGTGACTACTGGAAGTCTGCTGCTTATCAGTTGATTGACACAGATCCAATCCCTTCTCCCAATACAAGTCCCAGGCTTGTGGCAGAGTCATCCCTTGAAAGTAACCTTCTGATTCTAGAGTTTGGAATTCCTCTATTGATCTAGGCTCAGATCCATTATCAGGCATGGTAATGTTCGTCGGGGGTTCGATTGCATCGTAGTCCTTTCCGGCTGGAGGAACACCATATTGCTGCATGATCTCCTAAACGCGAACTGATTGTTTCTCAGCTACCTCCTCAAATGCAGATTCAATTACTTTTCTTTTATCTTTCATGGCCACCGTAGCTTTCTCAACAGGTAGGTTCTGGGGTAGCTTGCTAAGAATAGAGGCTGTGACTTCACCTAGCTGTGGGGTTTCAGCATACATCATGTTCAGATTCTTTAAATTTCCTTCCTCCTCAGCTGTGTCACCTCCTTTCTTCACTTCTTGCTCCAATTCCTTAAGGGCCTCATCTTCCCCCTTTTTGGCATCATCACGAAACGAAAGGGTTAGCCCAGGGAATAGTCCACTGAGGAGGAAATCCAGTCGGCTGTTTGTCGAGTCTTGCTTGGAGTCTGCTATGGAGTAGGCTTTGCTAAATTCAGATCAAGTAGCCTTTGACTCAGTTGTCACTATTTTCATCTCCGCCATCAGAAGACTGAATTTTTCATTCATGTTGTTCTTTAGGCGAGTGATCTCAGTCTTGTGAGAGTGCTGTAGCAGCTCCATATCCGACTTATGGGAAGTTTCCATCCTCATAATATATTCCTTCATCCTCTGTGGATACATATAGGTGTCCGAACTCCATACTAGCATTTTGGCAAATAGGGCTTTGAAATAACGGACCTGCTCCGAATGCATGGTTGTCTATTGTGCAGCCCATTCCCTTATATGAACTATGATCCCTCTCAAATCTGCTGTGAGGGTAGCATCCCGATTGTCCAATCTCAAATCCAGAGATGCTTGATGGCGTTCTATCTTCTAAATCTCTTCGCAGATCTTCTTGAAGGCTTCAGGGAACTCAGCTGTCAGATTTGACTAGGTTGCTGGTCACTCTGCATTGAAATCAAAGTCCACTGGCAGAATCGTATCTCTGGGAATGACACACTCTTCTTGCACGATATATTTCTTGAGTTCTGCGACAGATTCATCCTCCATGTCGGGCATTTTATTAGTGAATGGGAATATGTCTTCAAATACATCATTGCGGATGAATGGTATCCTCGAGGCTTCATCTTGGGGGTCTTGACTTTAAAGTTCCTTTAATGATTCAGCTATTTGTGCCTCGGTTGCGGCAGCGTCCTCGGCAGATGTTGGTGTAGCTGCGAAAGCCTGCGACTGAGCTGTAGGATTCGTTACTACTGCAGTTGTGGAAGCCTACGTAGCTAACTCTATTTTAGGTGGAGCAGTTGAGAGAGTTTGCTCAGCTGATTGAGCCTCAACTGTCTTAACAGCATCTTCGGTCTCAGTGGGTTTTTCCAATTGAGTAACCTGGTCCTTAGATGATTCATCAGCATCATCGGAGGACGATGAGGCCTTTGGAGTTGTCTCATCATTGAAATTGAACCTCATTCAAGTCATCTTATCACTGACTTGGCTCTTAGATTTGAGAAAATCTTCAGCTTTGTCCATCGTAGGATTTTCATGTTGTGTGGACTCAGCTTCATCCTTTGATCCCAAAAATGATGTGTCTATGTTCTCTTGGGAATCATGAAGGGCGTTGATCTCCTCTTATGTAGCAGCTCCTACAAGTTGAGGAATGTTCTATTGTTCATCTTGTCCCTTACCCAGGGAAGTCCCAACCTCCCTCGGGCCTTCGATACCCCCAGCAGTTTCAACTGCTGCAGGGTCTTGGACAACCCCTTCAATAGACTCAGTGGTCTTAGGGTCTTTTACGGTGCCATCCTTTGGAGTCTCAACTCCAAGGATTACACTTTCAGGACCCAGAGTATGAACTCCCAGTGCTTGCATCCTTCGCCTCACCGCGATGCAAAGCCTTGGCACTTCCCTCATGGAAGTGTACATTTCAGCTGAGATAGACTTAAATGTCCGAGTCGTTAATGTCACTCTGCTCTACTGTGATCTTCTCTCCTTCACCTCCAAACTGCAATGTTTGGTCTCCCATAGCATCCTCCGACCTTGCTATGGTGGAGAGAGTTTCCCCCTCAGCTGGCGCACCAACTGAGTGAATGGTGGTGGTGTTACTCTTCTCTTGAGATGCGAATACTGTTCCCTCTGAGTGTACATCCGCAAGGGAAGGTGTCTTAACACCTTCTTCAGGGGTAGGCTTGGCTTGGGGGCCCAAGGTCCCAACTTCATTACCATGTCCCTGAGAGCCATTAGTTGAGTGCACATGGAACGTGGTCGCTGCAATAACTGTTGCAATCTATTGTGCCACTCCCAATGGATCAGTCCTAGGAGAGACTTTGGATGACTCTCTAGGACCCTCTAGAAGACTCATCTCATGCATGGCTCGTGATTCTGTGATGGCCTGCTGCATCTCGGACTTTTCTACCACAGCAGCTGGATCCATGTCTTCATCACTATCAGTAGACTCACGGATGTGCTCGTAAGTCCCTGTCTGCTGACATATCTTGGATTTCTCCAAGGCTCTTGCATGCTCCTCAGCTTTCTTCTTCTCTTCCTCCTTGATAAGACGGAGGGTTTCCATGCAGTTGTCTTCATTGAGGGAAAATTAGACGGATGCATGTCCAAGGAACC